>CM037854.1:128380558-128720325 GCA_021234595.1 Delia radicum
AAGTAGTGCTATATAATGGGTTGCCATTTTTCCATAAAGTACCACATATTCAATCCCATTTTTTTAGATTTAAAATATAATTTTGTTTTTAAATAATTCAAAACCTAGGGAACGTGGGCCATCTGAACCGGTACCAAATTAAAGCTCACGTTTTTCTCTGCCACCACACCAAGTTTCATAAAAATATCTTGTATATTTCCCATTATTTTAGATTTTCAAAAATAGCGATGGAAAAAAAGGCGAAAAATTCAGAGTGATTCTAAAAATCATGTGACTTCCCCGTTTTTTGAATAACTCGGTCAATTCTGGTCCAATCTGGCTGGAAAACCTATTGTTCTGAATTTTCGACGCTCTTTCAGAATCTTTCACCCAAATTTGATTTTGAGCGTCCCCGAATTTTTCAACGTTTTTGAAGTATGGCAACCCTGAAATGTAAAACATTTTCTGAAACAATATTTGTTTTAATCGCTATAATTTCTTAACTAGTAGAGATATTAACTTGAAACTTTTACCATAGTGTAGAATGGAAGTAGTGCTATATAATGGGTTGCCATTTTTCCATCCAGTACCACATATTCAATCCCATTTTTTTAGATTTAAAATATAATTTTGTTTTTAAATAATTCAAAACCTAGGGAACGTGGGCCATCTGAACCGGTACCAAATTAAAGCTCACTTTTTTCTCTGCCACCACACCAAGTTTCATAAAAATATCTTGTATATTTCCCATTATTTTAGATTTTCAAAAATAGCGATGGAAAAAAAGGCGAAAAATTCAGATTGATTCTAAAAATCATGTGACTTCCCCGTTTTTTGAATAACTCGGTCAATTCTGGTCCAATCTGGCTGGAAAACCTATTGTTCTGGATTTTCGACGCTCTTTCAGAATCTTTCACCCAAATTTGATTTTGAGCGTCCCCGAATTTTTCAACGTTTTTGAAGTATGGCAACCCTGAAATGTAAAAACATTTTCTGAACAGATTTTTGTTTTAATCGCTATAATTTCTTAACTAGTAGAGATATTAACATTGAAACTTTTACCATAGTGCAGAATGGAAGTAGTGCTATATAATGGGTTGCCATTTTTCATCCAGTACCACATATTCAATCCCATTTTTTTAGATTTAAAATATAATTTTGTTTTTGAAATAATTCAAAACCTAGGGAACGTCGGCCATCTGAAGCGGTACCAAATTAAAGCTCACTTTTTTCTACTGCCACCACACCAAGTTTCATAAAAATATCTTGTATATTTCCCATTATTTTAGATTTTCAAAAATAGCGATGGAAAAAAAGGCGAAAAATTCAGATTGATTCTAAAAATCATGTGACTTGCCCCGTTTTTTGAATAACTCGGTCAATTCTGGTCCAATCTGGCTAAAAACCTATTGTTCTGGATTTTCGACGCTCTTTCAGAATCTTTCACCCAAATTTGATTTTGAGCGTCCCCGAATTTTTCAACGTTTTTGAAGTATGGCAACCCTGAAATGTAAAACATTTTCTGAAACAATATTTGTTTTAATCGCTATAATTTCTTAACTAGTAGAGATATTAACTTGAAACTTTTACCATAGTGTAGAATGGAAGTAGTGCTATATAATGGGTTGCCATTTTTCCATAAATTACCACATATTCAATCCCATTTTTTTAGATTTAAAATATAATTTTGTTTTTAAAATAATTCAAAACCTAGGGAACGTGGGCCATCTGAACCGGTACCAAATTAAAGCTCACTTTTTTCTCTGCCACCACACCAAGTTTCATAAAAATATCTTGTATATTTCCCATTATTTTAGATTTTCAAAAATAGCGATGGAAAAAAAGGCGAAAAATTCAGATTGATTCTGAAAATCATGTGACTTCCCCGTTTTTTGAATAACTCGGTCAATTCTGGTCCAATCTGGCTGGAAAACCTATTGTTCTGGATTTTCGACGCTCTTTCAGAATCTTTCACCCAAATTTGATTTTGAGCGTCCCCGAATTTTTCAACGTTTTTCAAGTATGGCAACCCTGAAATGTAAAAACATTTTCTGAAACAATATTTGTTTTAACCCCTATAATTTCTTAACTAGTAGAGATATTAACATGAAACTTTTACCATAGTGTAGAATGGAAGTAGTGCTATATAATGGGTTGCCATTTTTCCATAAAGTACCACATATTCAATCCCATTTTTTTAGATTTAAAATATAATTTTGTTTTTGAAACTAATTCAAAACCTAGGGAACGTGGGCCATCTGAACCGGTACCAAATTAAAGCTCACTTTTTTCACTGCCACCACACCGAGTTTCATAAAAATATCTTGTATATTTCCCATTATTTTAGATTTTCAAAAATAGCGATGGAAAAAAAGGCGAAAAATTCAGATTGATTCTAAAAATCATGTCACTTCCCCGTTTTCTAAATAACTCGGTCAATTCTGGTCCAATCTGGCTGGAAAACCTATTGTTCTGGATTTTCGACGCTCTTTCAGAATCTTTCACCCAAATTTGATTTTGAGCGTCCCCGAATTTTTCAACGTTTTTGAAGTATGGCAACCCTGAAATGTAAAAACATTTTCTGAAACAATATTTGTTTTAACCGCTATAATTTCTTAACTAGTAGAGATATTAACATGAAACTTTTACCATAGTGTAGAATGGAAGTAGTGCTATATAATGGGTTGCCATTTTTCCATCCAGTACCACATATTCAATCCCATTTTTTGAGATTTAAAATATAATTTTGTTTTTAAACTAATTCAAAACCTAGGGAACGTGGGCCATCTGAACCGGTACCAAATTAAAGCTCACTTTTTTCTCTGCCACCAGACCAAGTTTCATAAAAATATCTTGCATATTTCCCATTATTTTAGATTTCAAAAATAGCGATGGAAAAAAAAGGCGAAAAATTCAGATTGATTCTAAAAATCATGTGACTTCCCCGTTTTTTGAATAACTCGGTCAATTCTGGTCCAATCTGGCTGGAAAACCTATTGTTCTGGATTTTCGACGCTCTTTCAGAATCTTTCACCCAAATTTGATTTTGAGCGTCCCCGAATTTTTCAACGTTTTGAAGTATGGCAACCCTGAAATGTAAAAACAGTTTTCTGAAACAATATTTGTTTTAATCGCTATAATTTCTTAACTAGTAGAGATATTAACTTGAAACTTTTACCATAGTGTAGAATGGAAGTAGTGCTATATAATGGGTTGCCATTTTTCCATCCAGTACCACATATTCAATCCCATTTTTTTAGATTTAAAATATAATTTTGTTTTTAAACTAATTCAAAACCTAGGGAACGTGGGCCATCTGAACCGGTACCAAATTAAAACTCACTTTTTTCTCTGCCACCACACCAAGTTTCATAAAAATATCTTGTATATTTCCCATTATTTTAGATTTTCAAAAATAGCGATGGAAAAAAAAAGCGAAAAATTCAGATTGATTCTAAAAATCATGTCACTTCCCCGTTTTTTGAATAACTCGGTCAATTCTGGTCCAATCTGGCTGGAAAACCTATTGTTCTGGATTTTTCGACACTCTTTCAGAATCTTTCACCCAAATTTGATTTTGAGCGTCCCCGAATTTTTCAACGTTTTTGAAGTATGGCAACCCTGAAATGTAAAAACATTTTCTGAAACAATATTTGTTTTAACCGCTATAATTTCTTAACTAGTAGAGATATTAACATGAAACTTTTACCATAGTGTAGAATGGAAGTAGTGCTATATAATGGGTTGCCATTTTTCCATAAAGTACCACATATTCAATCCCATTTTTTTAGATTTAAAATATAATTTTGTTTTTGAAATAATTCAAAACCTAGGGAACGTGGGCCATCTGAACCGGTACCAAATTAAAGCTCACTTTTTTCTACTGCCACCACACCAAGTTTCATAAAAATATCCTTGTATATTTCCCATTATTTTAGATTTTCAAAAATAGCGATGGAAAAAAAGGCGAAAAATTCAGATTGATTCTAAAAATCATGTCACTTCCCCGTTTTCTAAATAACTCGGTCAATTCTGGTCCAATCTGGCTGGAAAACCTATTGTTCTGGATTTTCGACGCTCTCTCAGAATCTTTCACCCAAATTTGATTTTGAGCGTCCCCGAATTTTTCAACGTTTTTGAAGTATGGCAACCCTGAAATGTAAAACATTTTCTGAAACAATATTTGTTTTAACCGCTATAATTTCTTAACTAGTAGAGATATTAACATGAAACTTTTACCATAGTGTAGAATGGAAGTAGTGCTATATAATGGGTTGCCATTTTTCCATCCAGTACCACATATTCAATCCCATTTTTTTAGATTTAAAATATAATTTTGTTTTTAAACTAATTCAAAACCTAGGGAACGTGGGCCATCTGAACCGGTACCAAATTAAAGCTCACTTTTTTCTCTGCCACCAGACCAAGTTTCATAAAAATATCTTGCATATTTCCCATTATTTTAGATTTTCAAAAATAGCGATGGAAAAAAAGGCGAAAAATTCAGATTGATTCTAAAAATCATGTGACTTCCCCGTTTTTTGAATAACTCGGTCAATTCTGGTCCAATCTGGCTGGAAAGCCTATTGTTCTGGATTTTCGACGCTCTTTCAGAATCTTTCACCCAAATTTGATTTTGAGCGTTCCCCGAATTTTTCAACGTTTTTGAAGTATGGCAACCCTGAAATGTAAAAACATTTTCTGAAACAATATTTGTTTTAATCGCTATAATTTCTTAACTAGTAAGATATTAACTTGAAACTTCTACCATAGTGTAGAATGGAAGTAGTGCTATATAATGGGTTGCCATTTTTCCATCCCAGTACCACATATTCAATCCCATTTTTTTAGATTTAAAATATAATTTTGTTTTTAAACTAATTCAAAACCTAGGGAACGTGGGCCATCTGAACCGGTACCAAATTAAAGCTCACTTTTTTCTCTGCCACCACACCAAGTTTCATAAAAATATCTTGTATATTTCCCATTATTTTAGATTTTCAAAAATAGCGATGGAAAAAAAAGCGAAAAATTCAGATTGATTCTAAAAATCATGTGACTTCCCCGTTTTTTGAATAACTCGGTCAATTCTGGTCCAATCTGGCTAGGAAAACCTATTGTTCTGGATTTTCGACGCTCTTTCAGAATCTGTCACCCAAATTTGATTTTGAGCGTCCCCGAATTTTTCAACGTTTTTGAAGTATGGCAACCCTGAAATGTAAAAACATTTTCTGAAACAATATTTGTTTTAATCGCTATAATTTCTTAACTAGTAGAGATAATTAACTTGAAACTTCTACCATAGTGTAGAATGGAAGTAGTGCTATATAATGGGTTGCCATTTTTCCATCCAGTACCACATATTCAATCCCATTTTTTTTAGATTTAAAATATAATTTTGTTTTTAAACTAATTCAAAACCTAGGGAACGTGGGCCATCTGAACCGGTACCAAATCAAAGCTCACTTTTTTCTCTGCCACCACACCAATTTTCATAAAAATATCTTGTATATTTCCCATTATTTTAGATTTTCAAAAATAGCGATGGAAAAAAAAGCGAAAAATTCAGATTGATTCTAAAAATCATGTGACTTCCCCGTTTTTTGAATAACTCGGTCAATTCTGGTCCAATCTGGCTGGAAAACCTATTGTTCTGGATTTTCGACGCTCTTTCAGAATCTTTCACCCAAATTTGATTTTGAGCGTCCCCGAATTTGTCAACGATTTTTGAAGTATGGCAACCCTGAAATGTAAAAACATTTTCTGAAACAATATTTGTTTTAACCGCTATAATTTCTTAACTAGTAGAGATATTAACATGAAACTTTTACCATAGTGTAGAATGGAAGTAGTGCTATATAATGGGTTGCCATTTTTCCATAAAGTACCACATATTCAATCCCATTTTTTTAGATTTAAAATATAATTTTGTTTTTGAAATAATTCAAAACCTAGGGAACGTGGGCCATCTGAACCGGTACCAAATTAAAGCTCACTTTTTTCACTGCCACCACACCAAGTTTCATAAAAATATCTTGTATATTTCCCATTATTTTAGATTTTCAAAAATAGCGATGGAAAAAAGGCGAAAAATTCAGATTGATTCTAAAAATCATGTCACTTCCCCGTTTTCTAATAACTCGGTCAATTCTGGTCCAATCTGGCTGGAAAACCTATTGTTCTGGATTTTCGACGCTCTTTCAGAATCTTTCACCCAAATTTGATTTTGAGCGTCCCCGAATTTTTCAACGTTTTTGAAGTATGGCAACCCTGAAATGTAAAAACATTTTCTGAAACAATATTTGTTTTAATCGCTATAATTTCTTAACTAGTAGAGATATTAACATGAAACTTTCTACCATAGTGTAGAATGGAAGTAGTGCTATATAACGGGTTGCCATTTTTCCATCCAGTACCACATATTCAATCCCATTTTTTTAGAATTTAAAATATAATTTTGTTTTTAAAATAATTCAAAACCTAGGGAACGTGTGCCATCTGAACCGGTACCAAATTAAAGCTCACTTTTTTCTCTGCCACCACACCAAGTTTCATAAAAATATCTTGTATATTTCCCATTATTTTAGATTTTCAAAAATAGCGATGGAAAAAAAAGCGAAAAATTCAGATTGATTCTAAAAATCATGTGACTTCCCCGTTTTTTGAATAACTCGGTCAATTCTGGTCCAATCTGGCTGGAAAACCTATTGTTCTGGATTTTCGACGCTCTTTCAGAATCTTTCACCCAAATTTGATTTTGAGCGTCCCCGAATTTTTCAACGTTTTTGAAGTATGGCAACCCTGAAATGTAAAAACATTTTCTGAAACAATATTTGTTTTAACCGCTATAATTTCTTAACTAGTAGAGATATTAACATGAAACTTTTACCATAGTGTAGAATGGAAGTAGTGCTATATAATGGGTTGCCATTTTTCCATCAAGTACCACATATTCAATCCCATTTTTTTAGATTTAAAATATAATTTTGTTTTTGAAATAATTCAAACCCTAGGGAACGTGGGCCATCTGAACCGGTACCAAATTAAAGCTCACTTTTTTCTCTGCCACCACACCAAGTTTCATAAAAATATCTTGTGTATTTCCCATTATTTTAGATTTTCAAAAATAGCGATGGAAAAAAAGGCGAAAAATTCAGATTGATTCTAAAAATCATGTCACTTCCCCGTTTTCTAATAACTCGGTCAATTCTGGTCCAATCTGGCTGGAAAACCTATTGTTCTGGATTTTCGACGCTCTTTCAGAATCTTTCACCCAAATTTGATTTTGAGCGTCCCCGAATTTTTCAACGTTTTTGAAGTATGGCAGCCCTGAAATGTAAAAACATTTTCTGAAACAATATTTGTTTTAATCGCTATAATTTCTTAACTAGTAGAGATATTAACTTGAAACTTCTACCATAGTGTAGAATGGAAGTAGTGCTATATAATGGGTTGCCATTTTTCCATCCAGTACCACATATTCAATCCCATTTTTTTAGATTTAAAATATAATTTTGTTTTTAAACTAATTCAAAACCTAGGGAACGTGGGCCATCTGAACCGGTACCAAATTAAAGCTCACTTTTTTCTCTGCCACCACACCAAGTTTCATAAAAATATCTTGTATATTTCCCATTATTTTAGATTTTCAAAAATAGCGATGGAAAAAAAAGCGAAAAATTCAGATTGATTCTAAAAATCATGTGACTTCCCCGTTTTTTGAATAACTCGGTCAATTCTGGTCGAATCTGGCTGGAAAACCTATTGTTCTGGATTTTCGACGCTCTTTCAGAATCTTTCACCCAAATTTGATTTTGAGCGTCCCCGAATTTTTCAACGTTTTTGAAGTATGGCAACCCTGAAATGTAAAAACATTTTCTGAAACAATATTTGTTTTAATCGCTATAATTTCTTAACTAGTAGAGATAATTACTTGAAACTTCTACCATAGTGTAGAATGGAAGTAGTGCTATATAATGGGTTGCCATTTTTCCATCCAGTACCACATATTCAATCCCATTTTTTTAGATTTAAAATATAATTTTGTTTTTAAACTAATTCAAAACCTAGGGAACGTGGGCCATCTGAACCGGTACCAAATCAAAGCTCACTTTTTTCTCTGCCACCACACCAATTTTCATAAAAATATCTTGTATATTTCCCATTATTTTAGATTTTCAAAAATAGCGATGGAAAAAAAAGCGAAAAATTCAGATTGATTCTAAAAATCATGTGACTTCCCCGTTTTTTGAATAACTCGGTCAATTCTGGTCCAATCTGGCTGGAAAACCTATTGTTCTGGATTTTCGACGCTCTTTCAGAATCTTTCACCCAAATTTGATTTTGAGCGTCCCCGAATTTGTCAACGATTTTTGAAGTATGGCAACCCTGAAATGTAAAAACATTTTCTGAAACAATATTTGTTTTAACCGCTATAATTTCTTAACTAGTAGAGATATTAACATGAAACTTTTACCATAGTGTAGAATGGAAGTAGTGCTATATAATGGGTTGCCATTTTTCCATAAAGTACCACATATTCAATCCCATTTTTTTAGATTTAAAATATAATTTTGTTTTTGAAATAATTCAAAACCTAGGGAACGTGGGCCATCTGAACCGGTACCAAATTAAAGCTCACTTTTTTCTCTGCCACCACACCAAGTTTCATAAAAATATCTTGTATATTTCCCATTATTTTAGATTTTCAAAAATAGCGATGGAAAAAAAAGCGAAAAATTCAGATTGATTCTAAAAATCATGTGACTTCCCCGTTTTTTGAATAACTCGGTCAATTCTGGTCCAATCTGGCTGGAAAACCTATTGTTCTGGATTTTCGACGCTCTTTCAGAATCTTTCACCCAAATTTGATTTTGAGCGTCCCCGAATTTTTCAACGTTTTTGAAGTATGGCAGCCCTGAAATGTAAAAACATTTTCTGAAACAATATTTGTTTTAATCGCTATAATTTCTTAACTAGTAGAGATATTAACTTGAAACTTCTACCATAGTGTAGAATGGAAGTAGTGCTACATAATGGGTTGCCATTTTTCCATCCAGTACCACATATTCAATCCCATTTTTTTAGATTTAAAATATAATTTTGTTTTTAAACTAATTCAAAACCTAGGGAACGTGGGCCATCTGAACCGGTACCAAATTAAAGCTCACTTTTTTCTCTGCCACCACACCAAGTTTCATAAAAATATCTTGTATATTTCCCATTATTTTAGATTTTCAAAAATAGCGATGGAAAAAAAAGCGAAAAATTCAGATTGATTCTAAAAATCATGTGACTTCCCCGTTTTTTGAATAACTCGGTCAATTCTGGTCCAATCTGGCTGGAAAACCTATTGTTCTGGATTTTCGACGCTCTTTCAGAATCTTTCACCCAAATTTGATTTTGAGCGTCCCCGAATTTTTCAACGTTTTTGAAGTATGGCAACCCTGAAATGTAAAAACATTTTCTGAACCGATTTTTGTTTTAATCGCTATAAATTCTTAACTAGTAGAGATATTAACATGAAACTTTTACCATAGTGTAGAATGGAAGTAGTGCTATATAATGGGTTGCCATTTTTCCATCCAGTACCACATATTCAATCCCATTTTTTTAGATTTAAAATATAATTTTGTTTTTAAAATAATTCAAAACCTAGGGAACGTGGGCCATCTGAACTGGTTCCAAATTAAAGCTCACTTTTTTCTCTGCCACCACACCAAGTTTCATAAAAATATCTCGTATATTTCCCATTATTTTAGATTTTCAAAAATAGCGATGGAAAAAAAGCGAAAAATTCAGATTGATTCTAAAAATCATGTGACTTCCCCGTTTTTTGAATAACTCGGTCAATTCTGGTCGAATCTGGCTGGAAAACCTATTGTTCTGGATTTTCGACGCTCTTTCAGAATCTTTCACCCAAATTTGATTTTGAGCGTCCCCGAAATTTTCAACGTTTTTGAAGTATGGCAACCCTGAAATGTAAAAACATTTTCTGAAACAATATTTGTTTTAATCGCTATAATTTCTTAACTAGTAGAGATATTAACTTGAAACTTTTTCCATAGTGTAGAATGGAAGTAGTGCTATATAATGGGTTGCCATTTTTCCATCCAGTACCACATATTCAATCCCATTTTTTTAGATTTAAAATATAATTTTGTATTTAAAATAATTCAAAACCTAGGGAACGTGGGCCATCTGAACCGGTACCAAATTAAAGCTCACTTTTTTCTCTGCCACCACACCAAGTTTCATAAAAATATCTTGTATATTTCCCATTATTTTAGATTTTCAAAAATAGCGATGGAAAAAAAAGCGAAAAATTCAGATTGATTCTAAAAATCATGTGACTTCCCCGTTTTCTAAATAACTCGGTCAATTCTGGTCCAATCTGGCTGGAAAACCTATTGTTCTGGATTTTCGACGCTCTTTCAGAATCTTTCATCCAAATTTGATTTTGAGCGTCCCCGAATTTTTCAACGTTTTTGAAGTATGGCAACCCTGAAATGTAAAAACATTTTCTGAACCGATTTTTGTTTTAATCGCTATAATTTCTTAACTAGTAGAGATATTAACACGAAACTTTTACCATAGTGTAGAATGGAAGTAGTGCTATATAATGGGTTGCCATTTTTCCATCCAGTACCACATATTCAATCCCATTTTTTAGATTTAATATATAAAAAATGCTTCTTTTTTTGTAAGTTGTTTATTAATTAATTGATAAGCTTCTTACCTATATTAGTTACGGTCCATTGAATTACAGTTTGTATTATTCTACTTATTTACAGTGGACATTAAAAGAGATAATCAAAGTTTTAACAAAGCATATGAAGCATATTGTGACAGTCCAAAGTATTTACATTTATATCAGCATTGTCTTCAACATATTAAATAAATGTGACAGTTTCTGGTAGTAAGATATTAAGTGGGTGATTAAAAATTACAGCTGCTTCATACATCATAGCATCCACTGTAAGATGCGCACAAACCAAAAGACGAGAACATTTGTATGATACATTTTGAACCAAATCTCCGGTGTAAAAAAACTGAAAGACCTGGTTGCAGTTTAGATTTCAAAGATCTAGGCCGAACAGCAGTCGTAATACTATTGCTAATGGTAGTGTAACAATTGTCATGATACTTACACACAGAAAAATAAAGTACCAACCGAATTGAAAAGTGTATTTTGGCGGATATAACCAATAATTTCGGTTGGTACAACCATATTCAAATGTGATTTCAGAATATGTTGGTTGGATCAACTAAAATCCTGTTGTATTAGCTGAATTTTATTGTCATAACGAAAATTTAGTTGTAGCCATTGATTTCTGTCCTGGCAACCGAATTTCAGTTGGCAAATGACGCAGTTATATCTTGGAGAGCATAATAATCTTGGAGAGATTCCTCCTACTTTCTGAAATATCAAAGTGGGATTTTTCAAAATTTGACACTACGGGTCAAAAGTCGGGACATCAGAATTCGTTTTAGAGGTATAGTTCCTTCGGCAAAGTTTCTTATTTTCATCCCTAGAATATGAGCGATTTTTAAATCGACACGCCTTAATGATCATACATGTCCATACATTTCTACCATATAATATGTGTACATTAACGAACATTGAGGCAATATTTACATGTATGATTGCATATGAACATCTATGAGCATATATTAATCACATATATAGGTATATTGACATTTATGAACTCGAATGTGTTCATATGTAAACATGTCCATAAATGGACATGTTACATATGAACCGCAATATTACGTTAAGTGTATTAATAGTTATAAAACACTAATTAATTTTGTTATTCCTTTTTAAATAGAACTTACGGAATTTAATGAAATTAATGTGTAATTATAGTTTTGCAACGCAGTGTATGAAACATGTCCAATAACTTTCGAATATTTTTGTTATTTCACACAATCTGTTTTATGCAACATTTAACTTACGTTTTGCTAAGGAATTAAAGTTGATTTAAGCTAAAAATTATGTATATTAATGCCTACTTAATATTATCGAAGCGGTGTCTGAGCTGTTGCCAATAGTCGTAACTGTTCCTCTTGTATGCGCCTTTTCCCGAAAAGCTTATTTTCACCTTTATTATATTCATACAAATGGCAACCCTAAGTTACAACATGAGCCATATGTGTATCAAGAGTTTTATTTTATCGAGTACTTGAACGGTGAGTACAAATAAATCTAATTTCGTTAATTTCAGACATGTTTTTATATAAATAAAAACTTATAATTTTATTCTCACATTTAATCCTTAAACGTGAGATTGGGGTGATAACAAAAATACTTGTACCTTCTTTTTCCCCTTTATCAAATATTCGAGATTCATTAATATGGAAGATTCATCTCCTTGTAAGAGGGTTGAGCTCTCGACTGCCAATCTGACGGACTGAGTTTGGCATGACCAAAAAATCTTCAAATGAACTTTTAAAATTTTATTTTGAAAAATCTATTTTCTGACCACGTATTTATTGGTTCTGTCAACGATAAAATTGTTTTCCGCAGAATATTTTAGACGCCGGCTCATTATTAGAGCTCTATGCTAGAGTTATGTAATCCCAGGCTCGACTCCAGCAACAAGCACATTTTATTGTTATTTTATGCACACACAGAGAATTCCTTGAACGAGTTTTAATGAAATTTTTTCACTACTAAACTAATGAAGTTTTATTCACAATGTGAATGAAGAACTTCATAAACTTCATGAAAAAGCTTCATAGTTTCAATGAAACTGTCAGGGACCATAAAATTATTCCTTTTTTCATAAATATCAGATGATAACAGTTATTTTTTGATTTTGATTTTTTCGAGCAAAAATAAAAGTTATTTTTTGATTTTTATTTTTTCGGGCAAAAATAAAAGTTATTTTTTGATTTCTATTTTTTCGAGCAAAAATAAAAGTTATTTTTTGATTTTTATTTTTTCGACCAAAAATAGAAGTTATTTTTTGGTTTTTATTTTTTCGAGCAAAAATAAAAGTTATTTTTTGATTTTTATTTTTCCGAGCAAGTATAAAAGTCATTTTTTTGGTTTTTTTTTTCCAAAAATAAAAGTTATATTTTGATTTTTATTTTTTCGAGCCAATATCAATGCCAATATCGAGTACATATATTTTAAACATCAGAATTTAATTTTACTAACATTAGTCAAAATTTAAATCTTAAATTATTTTTAAATACTTTTTTTAGGAAGGCATAACACATTTTTAGTACACATAATTAGTAAAAAATAAATATCAAAAATAACTTTAATTTTTGCTCGAAAAAATAAAATTCAAAAAATAACTTTTATTTTTGCTCAAAAAAATAAAAATCAAAAAATAACTTTTATTTTTACCCGAAAAAATAAAAATCAAAAAATAACTTTTATTTTGGCTCGAAAAAATAAAAATCAAAAAATAACTTATTTTTGCTCCAAAAAATAAAAATCAAAAGTAATTTTTATTTTTGCTCAAAAAAATAAAAATCAAAAAATATCTTTTATTTTTGCCCGAAAAAATCAAAATCAAAAAATAACTTTTATTTTGGCTCGAAAAAATAAAAATCAAAAAATAACTTTTATTTTTGCTCCAAAAAAATAAAAATCAAAAAATAATTTTTATTTTTGCTCAAAAAAATAAAAATCAAAATATAACTTTTATTTTTGCTAAACAAAATAAAAATCAAAATTTTAAAAAGCAATACATTTTATTATAGAATATTATAGACTTTGTCATTAGTCGTACGAAATTTTGAATAAATAATGTGAAATTTTTCATTAAATTTTATGAAAAACTGCATTAATTTAATGTTCCAGTGACAATTCGTAGATCTAATGCAAAAATTTATTGATATCATGCAGAAAATTCTCTCAGTGTAGATTATTAAAAATTTAGTTTAAAAAAAATAACACTTAAATCCTAAATAAATTAATAAATATAGTCACTTAGTTCCTTAAATAAAATCCAAAATTTACCTTCACGTATAAAACTGGCGGAATCGTAATAACAAAATAAATTGCCAGAGGCTGTGCCAGTGGCTGTGCCATTGTTAGCACCACAAATGCCAGCCACTAGCGATAATAAGATCAACAATTTCATGGTGATCTACACGTTTAAATAATACTTATCGAAATAATATAAAAATCTCACACAACAACCGCAATGTTTAAAAGTTTAAATGACACTAAACAAGTTGAAGTAATATGGAGCTTAAATGGAGCAATTAATACTGAACACACAGTAGATCTTTAAAAAATTTAAAGCTTTTGTTTTCAACGATAATTGTAATAAATCCCAAAAGAGACGATAATAAGATGCTGAGCATAAGCTAATACGACAGAGGCGACTACAATGATAGCTACGGCGACAGCAACTACAGCGATCACGTCACTAATTTGTATGCTTAGTAGTCAGTATTGATAGCTTATCGTTAAATTTTAAATAAATACAAAAGCAAAAAATAGTTTAAAATACGGGGAACTACGGATGGGGAAATAAATATTTAAAAATATTTATTTTGTTTGTTTGTTTTGTAAATACAAATACGATTTATTTCGAATAAAAAAAAAATTAAATATAATTTAATCACTAAAACACGAGTATCTACATACACTTAAGGTCAAATATAAGCAAATTTTTATGAATTACAAGGCAATATACAATTATTTTATTATTAAATAGGTTTTTGTTTTTTTTTTTTATTTTTAATTGTAATAATCTAGAAATTTCCTTAAAATTATAGTATAACTGGTAATTTTATTCAATTATAAATAACTTTTAATAGATCGCAATATGGGAAATTTAGCTCCAGTACATAAACCGCGGAAGTCATCATAGCTTAAATCATACAAAGCTATACCACCCATACCCTTATGTTTGGCATATTCCGTTTTGGTACCAGCAAAATCGGGATCATCAAAACTAAGCCATACACCATGTTCGTTATTTTCATCAGTAGGGACGAAAAGCATAATTACCATATTTTCTGTCAATATCGGTTACTTTACGGAATGGTGCATTAGCCCCTCTATATTCCGCGGATGATACAACTGCCAGTTTGGCACACACCTCTGGCCAACTTAATAGACCTTCTTTTTTAGATTGCAAACCAGCTTCGGCTGCTCCCTCGGTTGTGGGTACCACTGGTAAGCCAGTAAGGCCAGAATCGGTAGTCAATTTCCAGGTTCTGGCATATGTTGCTATACCCAAATTTAGTTTATAGGCCGGACAGCCGTTACTGATCCAATAATTTACTTGGTATTCTATATTATAATGTGGCAAACGATTTTCTTCATCTTTAAGATATATAGGAGCAGTAAAATCAGCTTCTTCGGGATTACGTTCGGGTGTTAAGAAATCAAATGCGAACAGATTTATATATTCAAAATGGTTTTGTATCTTTGAAATATCAAAATACCCTGGAAAAAAAAAAGAAAATATATTTATAAGTGAAAGTCGATATACATTTTTAAATTTAAGAATTTTAAGAATCGATAATCAGATTATTATGGATCGTTATAAGTTGAATTCTCATAAAAAATGCGAAATAAATTATCCCAGTTTAGAAACGGTAATGACTTATCATTTTTGGACTACCAGTAATGAAACCAGCATACTCTGCATTATCTTAATAAAAATCATAATGACTTACTTATCACTAAATAATGCGTTGCCAATAACTACATATTTTTATCAGTATTTAAAATTTAAATTAATGATCTGAAATATTTTTAAAATCTATTTCTTGACTCATTACTTTTTCATTTTTAGTACTTTTTCATTTTTTTCGACTCTTCATTTTTTTTACTTCTAGTAATTACATATATAACTACTTATTTTTCATTTTTTGTAAGCTGGAAAGTAACGACATTTCGAGCAATCAAGTCATTTATGCTTTTATATATCAAGTATAACATGCCGAAATAGATCAGACTGACAACCTGGAGTCCCAGGTTCGAATACCGTATGTATCATTCCTAAACACCTTACAAAAAATTATGAAGTATGGAGAAAAACAATGAGTCTCAAAAAAAATTTTATAAAATCTAAATTAAATGAAAAAATATTTATTTTATTGAAATTTTTTTTTTAAATAAAGTTGCCGACAAGTTATTCGAGACCGGGCCTCCGTCAACCGCTCTACCTTTCTACTTGGTAGATAAAAACATAAATGACTTGCTTGCACAAAATGTCATTACTTTCCAGCTTACAAAAAATCTGAAATAAGTAGTTATATATGTAATTACTAGAAGTAAAAAAAAATAAAGAGTCAAAAAATATATTTTAAAAAAATTGTTTAGATCATTACTTTGTGTAAAAAATAATTAAAAAAATAAGTACTTATGGATAATACATAATTTTTTTTATTGTAATAGTGGGAACATTAACTAGTTATTAGTACGTTCTTATTTTTTTTGTTAAAGTAATGCAGAGTAAGCTGGTGTCATTACTGGTACCGTCTACTAAGTTGTTTTTAAATTTATTTATAGGTAACATAATATTTTTGAGGGTTTTTTTGAGAGAAGCAACACTCTTTAAAATTCTTCTTATTTATTAATGTGTTGCTTTCTTTGGTAAGGGGATAGAGGAGAGATTAAAGGTGGGGGAAATATGAATGGCTTCAGACATGGCAACACTGTAATTGCGCGAGATGATAAGATGGAGAATTGGCGAACTTTTTTTTGGTTCATGTTTCTTATAATTTTTAAATAATAATTTATTCATAAAATAACCGAAACTAAAATTTTAAAATCTTCAACCGCCCATAATTCAAATTCTTTAAGAGCAAAAATTACCAAAATTTCTTAATGAATTATTATTTTTATATCTGTAAAGCTTGGTTGCAAAATGTCCAGCGCACCTATTATGAGTGTTAAAAAGGCCGGCGTAAATGTCACTCGAAACATTTTCAGCGGTAAGTTCCCAGAGGAGGGTAAAAACTGGATAATATGTGCAATAAAGTATGGTCTAATTTACTGAGAAGTGACACTATTTGAGAAATATAACTAAATATTTGTAAATTCATCAGATTTATTTTTGCTATTCTTATATTACTAATATTTAGTAAAAAAAATTTGCTAATTTTGGCAGTTTTTTCTGCAAATACATTTTTACAGGTTGATTTCTATGAGATGTAAGGTTTTTGTTAAATTCAAATATAAATATTTTTGACTGATTTTTCTCACATATGCTTAGAAAAGTTATTCACATATCATACTAAAATTTGAAATTTAAGTTCATATCGGAAAGCTATGCTGAATTATAAAATTTGTGCCAATCGAGCATATGATGGCACCATATTAAAATAATTTGTTTCTTGCTGAGACACCTCTTCGTTATATGCTCTTTCTATTACATAACCATTTGTTAAGGTCGACAGGTACTCAGCCAGAAAATTTCCGATGGTCAGAAAAATCAAGCTTCACCAGCACTTTAATTTTATTACCAATACCAGAAATTCAAATTAAAGCACTGGCAAAGCCCTTATTTGCAACACTTTCCCAACGTTGGTAAAATGTGCTTCGCCATTACTTGATTCATAAAATTTACTACCGTTCAACATTTAAAGCACTGGAAAAGTCCTGATTTAGAACGCTTTGTCAACGTAAGTAAAAAGGTCTTTTAAAGCATTGATTTTGAAAAACTTACTACCATTTTTTATTACTTATATACGAGTACGTTTAAAACTATCAAGTATTATGTGTTTCATTGGCTCAGTGGGTAGAGCTCTCGGCTGCCAATCTGGCGGCCAGAATTCTATTCACAGCAGGACCAAAAAATGTGTAAATCTAGTTTTTTTTAATTTTATTTTCGAAAATCTATTTTTAGACCACATATTGTTTGGTTTTGCTAGTGTTTTGAAGACGTTGGTAATTTCGTTCACCCAGTGTTTTGCCAAAGTTGCGTATTTTTCTGGCTGGATAGTTAACTATAAAATTCGCTAAAACAATAAATATTTGGAAATATTAGAAAATATTAGAAAACCGCCAAACAGTGATTTTCAGCTCAAATTTGGTGAATCAAATATGTACCTCAAATAAGACTACAGGGGTTGGCTTCCTATTTCAACTGAAATTAATCAGATTGATTACAATTTAAAAACGTTTTTATAATAAAACTGGATCAAACATGCGCAAAAGTTTTATTGTTTAATTTTGACGCTGTCAATTTGGCAATATCTTAAATGCTTCATTACTCGAGCGGATACGTTCAGTAAATGTTATTCTATATAATGTGTAAAAATAGTACCTACACTGAAGAAAAATATCAGTAATGTCAGCAACATGTTTGCTGGGAGGATCCTCGCAGAAAAATTACTAATATCAGCAAAAAATTTGCTAAATTCAGCAAAATTTTTGCTGAAAAGTAAATTCAGTTAAATTTTTGCTGAACTTACTTTACTGGCTTTTTGTTTAAGTGTACATCAAATATGCTGTCTCTTTTTTACATACAAAACAAATGGCGGATTTTCTGTAAGTAAATTCTGTTGAAAATAGACTTTCTCTTCGGGTTTCCGCTTAATGAGTTAGATAGAGACAAAACAACATCTTTATCTTCTATTTTATTTTAACTCAAATAAAGTTTCACAAACGAGTTGCGTTTAAAATCCGTTCTAGTAGTTTAGTCTTAAACTAGAACTAGAAAACAGTAGGCCCAGTTAAATTCAGCTTTGTTTTGTTTAAGATAAAGTAAAAAGGCGAATAAATTAAGTTTAATGGCATCCTAAAAACTAGGTTTCGCTTCGGTTTTTAATATGACATTTAAAAAAATTGTTTAAAAAAAATTGTTTCACTGAAACGAAACATTTCTTAGTACAAAAAAAAATGGTCGGCAATGAAGCTAAAGCAAAAGCTTTTTTGAAGCCATATAACTTTTTACACAAACTTTTGCGTAACTGAAAATATTGGTCAATAATTCTAACGTTTTTCGTCTACATTATAAAAGGAGAGTTCAAAGATTATATCGTGAACTTCAAGTATTGTTAAAAACGCTATTTTAGCGCAGTATTCTCAAAATTGTGACGTGATGGAAAAATTTGGAAAAAACAGATTTTGAATTAGCAAGACTAAATTTGTTAAAAACAGGTATGGCTATTCAAACCAAATTGACTTTTTCTCATTTTGTGACAGAGTGATATCTACACTCAAAGGAAAAGCATCATCATATCTATGACATGTTTCATACATTTAGTTTAATGTAACGATTTATAGTATTTATGAAACATAAAAAAAAAATCATCATATTTTTTAAATGTTTCACTGTATATATGATTAGATTAGATTAGACTAGAGTGGCACTATGCACCGCGACCAGAAGTTGGTATTTTGTGCTGCCAGCGAATACACCCTATAGGTTCAGGCTCACTACGAAGCTAACTATCCTACCAGGCAAACAGTTGCAAACGTCCGATGGCGTCACTATTCGACCACCAAAATAACGCACCCTCCTATCAGAGAGCCTCGGACATTTGCAGAGAACATGCTCTGAGGTCTCGGGTTCCAATTCACAAAACCTGCACGTATCCGTAGAGGACCGTCCCATCTTGTACAATTGATACCTAAGGCCACAGTGTCCCGTGAGGTAACCCGTCACGGTCCTTAGTTCGCCCCTCGTCATAGACAAGAGTTTTCGCGACCTCTCCCCAGAGGGATATATAAACAGCCTCGCCTGTCGCTACCCAGGCGATCTGGCCCAATACACTCATAATAATCCATGCATAACAATACAAAATTATTGTCAAAACTACAAAAACTTTTGTAAAATGTACAAATTTTCTTTAATTTAACAAAAATTTGGTTATTTTGACATTTTTTCGTAATTTTAAGCATGGATTATTATCAGTGTAGGCCCCAAACTCCGACTCCCTCCATCTTCTGAGCCTTTCTATGACATAACCATTGGGTTACGCCACAGAAGGGTTCAGGGCCAATGAATTGTCGACGAGCTCCGCAGTTGGCTAAACAGTCAGCCCGTTCGTTGCCCTCATGCCCCTCATGGCCAGGAAGCCAGCCCAGTGTCAAGAAGTTGTTAAGTATATATGAAGAGTATTTTGTATTAATAAAGATTTCATTATTTCTCTCTAGAGAAAAGTTCATAGAGACCATGATATGGTAATTCTTATTGTTTATGAAATGTTTCATCAATATTAATGAAATTGCTACATTTGACGAAAATTTATGAAACTTAGTCCTGGTTTTCTCTGGTGGTGAACTCATAGCAACATTTTTTCTTCAAATATTGATTTGCTAAGGATTTCTTATTTTATTGTTGTGGACCAAAAAATCAGAAGAAGTGTATTTTGGCAATATAATCTAGGAACAGGTAAAAAATATTATTCGAATAAATGCTGAAAGTAGAGATACTTTGGAAATGAGCTCTGCTAATTAATACCGACATGGTAATTATTGGTCATTATTTTTTTACAATAAGGTGGGCCATAGATCAAGTTCATTATTAGAACAGCATAAATGCGTCCGCCTTGAGTTCTTAATGATCTGACTTACTTAAGTAGTATAGAACGACTTCGAACAAATGATCCTCTCACTAGAAATGAGTGCAAAATCATATTTTCGGCATCGCTCTTAGGGTGGGCCCACAAATTGTTTAGTATATGTGACACTGAATGAAAAATTAATCCTCATTAAAATCCTATTCGTGTTCAGTAAAATATTTTGTGTATCGTAGGATTACTTCGATAAAACTTTCAAGATACATTTTAAAATTTCCAGGCCCACCCTAGAAGACATTCGTGCTAAACAACACATTAACATTTTGTTATTCTTTTTTACTTACATGTCGAATTAACATTTGCCAACACAGTCATGACCATTGATAAATTGGCAATATTAAAAGCATATTTCATATCACTAACAAATTCTGTATATTGTTGTTTATGCGTTTCAGCTTCCGTATCGACTATAAAATCTCCAGTAAATAATTTTTTAAACTTTTTCCAAACCATACCGATATCAGAATGAACTTTGCGCGGTTTATTGCGCGGAAATTGAAATGCCAAATCCAAACCATCAAATCCATTTGTTTTCAATAGATTTATAGAGGATTGTATAAAATTTTGATATATAGGTTTGCCTCCCTCCAAAAAGTGTATATATTTGTTCGGATCAACATCATCTTTGTCCTTATCACCACCCACACTTAAGAGAATTTTCAATTGAGGAAATTTTGATTTCAAGGCCGTAATTTCTCTATAATGAGCCATATCATGAAGGACATTAAGACTAAATATATCATAGGTTTCACGTGTTAAACCAGCATAGCCATATACAAGATCAGTACAAAATTGCAAGGCATATTCCAAATCTTGTAGTGGTAATTGTGCAAAACCTGGTATATAAAAATAGATTTAATTAATGTTTAATGAAATTATTTATTTTATTTTTTTTTTTTTTTTGTTTTAAAAATAAATCTTACCAGATCTAAATGAACTTTCTGAATCATAATAACAAATAAGCCTTTTATTTGTTTGCTGACCATAGCCACTGTGTATATAGCACAAAAGTGCGATGAAGCTTAATAATAATTTCATAATAATTTATTATAATTATTAGCAATTTTTGTAGTAGTATTTCGTGTGAGCTTGAAATTGCAACTGAAATTCACTACATCAGCTTAATTGGCTAGAAGACGTTATTTATTATTTTTGAGACTTAAAACAAGTTTCTTATCAGAAACGTGTTTTTTGTTTTCATTTGAAAACTGATAATTTTATTTCAAACCAATTTCGAGCGTCATCTAGAATGATATTTTTTATTTGTTATAGATGGCCAAACATAATAGACTTAAGTACAAAAGTACAAAAGTTAACTATGAAAGAAAATTACTTTCGTTTCTAACCGACATTAAGTCGCTTTAGCTGATTATGATTGAGGCTTCATGTCTTTCAATGTCAAAATATTTTTATTTTAATGAATTTTGATATGAATCAGTGATTTTGTTTTTTGTAAATAAATAATGATTAAGTGCTACTAATTATGTTGTTAAAAAGAACAGTGGGTATTATTTATTAAACACACAGAAAATAAGTAAAAGTATTTAACTAGATTGTACCGCATTTTTTGTATACCCTCCACAGTAGGGTGATCATGCCGGTTTTTTGTGTGTCGAATAAACCGGTTTTTTGTTGTCGAATGTTAGGTTTTTGTAACCGTAAATTTACAAAATCCATTGTTAAAAAGGATTCGTTCTGAAAATTTTCTCAAAAATCAGTTTTTTTTTTTACTTAAAAATTACTCATACAAAAAATTTAAATTTTCATAGCCCGGTTAAAAATCAACATATATGCATAAATTTATGAACGTGTATGTACTCGTTCACGCTCAAATATGAAGTGATTCGGGGTCATACATGTGCACATACTATCATATAGGATTCATATTTGTTCTTAAGAGTTCATATGTGAGCAAATATATAAATAATACCTCAATTTTCGTAAATGTACACTTATGACCGTGTAAGGAAATGTATAGACATTGTATGATTATATATGTATATATTACTTCAATTATCGTTAATGCACACAGATGAACATATATGATTCCTTATATGAACATATCAGCATGGTTTAGGAACAGGGAACCTATACAAATATTATTTTTCTGTGTTATTTTTAAATTGTTCCAGGGATATTAATCTGCCATTTTATATCTGGCTATATTAACATATACAAACCAAAAAGCATTTATTTTTTATTTTTGAAATTTTTAAAAAAATGTTGCTAACCCGATTAAAAATCAACATATATGCATCCATTTATGAACGTATTCATTCACGCTCATATATGAAGTGATTCGAGGGCATACATGTCCATATATCACAATATAGGATTGATATATCTTCATAAGAGTTCATATGTGAACACATATAAGTTCAATTTTCGTTAATGTACACTTATGACCGTGTATGGAAATGAATAGACTTGTATGATTATATATTATTCCTCAATTTACGTTAATGCACACAGATGAACATTTATGATACATACGGTGACCATCCGTCCTGTATTTTACAGGACAGTCCTGTTTTTTAACATGCTGTCCCTTGAGATTTTTTTGTAAATACAGGACAGTACAATGTCCCTTATTTCCTAATTTGATATGCAAATGTCCTCTTTTTAGCATATACATTGCACGAACATTAATATAAAATTATCATAAAAATCCAACTGTATACTTTCCCTACATTTCCAAAAGTGAAAAATTTGTTTACTGGGATATGGGAAATTTCCTATAATCTGGCAACATTGTGAATTGCAAAGACATTTATGTTAAGATAGTGCAAAGTCGTTAAAGTGGCTTGTGTTGCCAACTAAAAGTGGCATCACACTCGTTAGTTAACATTTAAAATGCATTGAAAAAAAGTAACGAGTAGTGACACATTTCCCCTCACTGTCAAGTTGGTTTCTCTTATCGAATTTTAAGCTCTTTCTGAATTGTCAGCTTGAAATTGAATTGCCAATAGGTCCAATCGTTTACTTTCCAGTAAAATCCAGTAGATGAGTAAATTTTGGGCAAAATTAAAATTTTACTCTCAAAACTGGCTCTTGCACAAAAAAGTAAACGAACGGAAAAATTGCAAAAACTTGCAGGTTAATTCAAACATATGAGCGCTAAAAAGCTTAGTGTTGTAAAATATGTGTTATTTAGACTACCCAGTATATATTGTTTTTGGTACTTGATGCATTGGATTTTAATAATTATAAATTCGTAGCAATTGTATTTATTAAATAAACTTTTGTGGAAGCTCTTAGACTTGTTAAGTTTGTACATGACTTTTAATTTTGTTTCTAGTTAAATAACATACGAAAATACATGAATACTTGATTTTTGATATTCGGTACCCTGAATAATATGCAGTAAGAAGTATTCATATATTCGTTAGCTTTACATCTCTAATATATTAATGTAATTAAAAACAATTAACACAGATATTAGAAAACTGATAAATTGTTACTATAATAATTGTAACTGACTACTTTAATTTGTTTCAGGTTGAAAATAATTATTTTTAGTTTTTGCCGCCCTTTTAATTCAGCTTTTAATCTTTTAAATGTTTTTATTACTAAATGTATGCTTATTTTTGTTTGTTTACTTAATTCAATCATATGTTTTTGTTTTCTACTGGATTTTACTGGATTTTACTGGCAAAAATTTCTCCAGTAAAAATTTGCAGGTTTTTTTGCTGACAACTGTCACTTTACTCTCTTAGTAGATGCTCTCTTTTGCAAATTTATGTGTACGCGAACGCATTCAGTAAAATCCAGTACAAATTTGTACAAATTTGTGCAAATTTTGGTGTAAACGAATGGACCTAATGTCAACTTGTTAAAATAACAATGTGAATGATTTGTGGTTAGTAATTTATTTATTTATTTAAATTCACATTTAAAATAGCATTCATTTTATTAGAGATATGGCTCCAACAAAAAGAAAATGTAATTTCAATGATGACTTAAAAAGCGAGTTTCCATTTATTAAAACAACAAGTAGCTCCAATGAGGTGAGATGTGAAAAATGCTTGGCACATTTTTCTATAGCAAATAGTGGACGTACTGATATTAAACAGCATTTGCAAACACAAAAGCATAGAAGAGCAGATTTAGCCAAATCATCAAGTAAAGTTTTAACGAATTTTTTAAGAAGAAAAGGACCTGGCTATTGTAGAATGTACTTGGACATTTCACAGTGTTCAGCACAATTTTTCATTTAGGTCTAACGATTGCACATCAAAACTGATCAAATCGTGTTTCAATGAAAAATATTCTTGTGCTAGAACAAAATGTGAATCCATTGTTAACAATATTTTTACAACCAATGTCATTAAATACAATCAAAGCAGATTTGGCAAACGTTCAATGTATCACAATATATTTAGATTGTTCGAATCACAAAAATGTTAAAATTTGTCCAATATTAATTCGATACTTTCTGCCGGATAAAGGAATTCAGATTAAGATTTTGGATGTTAAAGACCTTATTGGAGAAACTTCAGATATTATTTCAAAATATGTGCAAGAGACTCTTGAAAAAAATGAAATAATTAGTAAAATGATAGCGTTTTGTGGAGACAGCACAAATTGTAATTTTGGTGGTGCAGCCAGAAAAGGTCAGAATAATATCTT
Source organism: Delia radicum (assembly GCA_021234595.1). Classification (NCBI taxonomy): domain Eukaryota; kingdom Metazoa; phylum Arthropoda; class Insecta; order Diptera; family Anthomyiidae; genus Delia; species Delia radicum. The sequence continues at coordinate 128,405,678 of CM037854.1, forward strand.
TCACAAAATGCAAAACTTCATTGGCCAAAAACTGATAAGTGTAAATTGCGCTGCACATATTTTGAACAACTGCAGCAGAATGCCTACCTATTGATATTGAAGTTATTATTGTCAAAATTTATTCTTTTTTTTATATTTATACAGTTAGAATTGAAAATTTCAAATTAATATGTGAAGATATTGAAATAGAATATAAAAAGTTACTAGGACATGGCAAAACTCGATGGTTAACTTTAATGCCTGCTTTGGAAAGAATCATAAAACTATTTGAAGCTTTAAAATTATATTTTATGTCTCAACCAAAATGTCCGACAATATTACGAAATTTTTTTGTGAATAATTGTGCTGAATTATGGTTATCTTTTGCATATAGCCAAGCTTCAAACATTTCATAAAGCTATTCTTAATGTAGAATCACAAAATATTTCAATGCCTGAGGCTTCAACTATTTTAAAAGATTTAAAATTTAAATTGGTCGACCGGAAAAAGGAACTGTTTTTACCCCTTACCGTCAAAAATATTATTCTTCAACATTTCATAAAGCTATTCTTAATGTAGAATCACAAAATATTTCAATGCCTGAGGCTTCAACTATTTTAAAAGATTTAAAATTTAAATTGGTCGAACGGAAAAAGGAACTGTTTTTACCCCTTACCGTCAAAAATATTATTCTCGAATTACAGAAAAGTAATGATTTTGATGAAACAATAACTAAAGAACATATAACAAATTTTTACCAAACATGCATTGATTACCTAAATCAGTGGGATAATGCTTTTAGAGATGTAGAAATTTTAGACTGGATATTGTTACGAAATATGTTATCTTGGGACAAGATTGAAAAAACTTTATCCTATCTAAATGAATTTAGAAATGATTTAAAAATAAATAATGAAGATTTATTTGATGAAGTGAGCTGCGTGAAAAATTTTGCAAATAATGAAAAAATAGAAGACTGGAGGGTAAAAAATATATCAGTAGAAGAAAGATGGATTGAAATTTTTAATCACTTTAAGACAAATGTGGTTGCATATAAAAATATATTGATACTTGTTGAATTTTGTCTATGTCTACCAGCTTCAAATGCTGCTACCGAGAGAGTGTTTTCAATAATGAATAATATTTGGACCTCCGAAAAATCGCAATTAAAAGTAAATACTTTAAGATCATTATTAATTACAAAATGCAATTTTAAAATGAATTGCTCAGAATTTAAAGGATTTTTAATTAACAATCCAGATGTTTTAAAAAAAATCCATTCTGTGGACAAATATCAAACTTCATAACTAAATTTAACATTCATGTAGTTTTTTTTCTATTTTTTTTTTTGTTAGCCTTAGTCAAGAAGACTGTTTATAAAACCAAATTTATTTTTTTAAATTATAATATTATAAAAACTTTTTATTTAACTTTTTATTCTAGTCAAGAAGACTTGTTTTTGTCATTTTTAACATAATTTTGTATTTGTCCTGTATTTTCCTTTCCCAAAAATGGTCACCGTAATGATACATCATATGAACATATTATAATGGTTTGCGAATACATATGAATCATGTATGGATGCATGTGGACATGTATGAAGTATGTGTGTTCATGTACAGATAAATATATGTCGATTTGTAACAGGATATTAAAATTTTTTCTTTGAATTATCTTTTATTTAAGTCGTTTTCAATAATGAACAGTTAATTGTTTTAAATGCAAAATATATACCTCAGATAATAACTTCGGAGCGCTCATAAATCAAAAATTCAAAAAAAAAAAATAGATTTTTAACTTTACCTCTTCTGATTTTAGTAAAACTTGGTAAATTTTTTATAGAGATATAAAACTTTGAAATCTAATAAAACAAAGAGGAATTTTTTATATTTACATGAAATTTACTTTGTTCGAAATATAATCTTCTGGCATTATAATTTAAATATGACTTCTGACATATGACCGCCACGGCTGGCCCGGACCTAGTCTAATATGGAGGTCTTTTCCAACATTTGTGGCCGTATATTGGCAATAACGCGGCGAATGTTGTCTTTCAAGTGGTCCATCGTTTTGGGCTTATCGGCGTAGACTAGCGACTTCAAATATCCCCCCAGAAAATGGTCCAGCGGCGTTAAATCGCACAATACCAAAATTTCCTTCAATAAATCAATTGTGGCACGAGCTCTGTGACATGTTGCGCAGTCTTGTTGAAACCACAGCTCCTGCACATCATGGTTGTTCAATTGATGAACGAAAAAGTATGTAATCATGGATCTATAGCGGTCACCATTGACGGATAGACTGATTGGGCTCTTACTCTACGCTACACTCTACATCAGCAATGACTTCTTCTGTACTCACTGTACGATGTCTCTGTGGATGCATAATATCATTTATAAGTGCGAAAACGTTCCATAAATAATCGAATTAACTGCTCTGATGGAAGATTATGTAGACCCTAAAATGGACTTAGTCCGTGATACGTATTTCGAACAAAACCATGATTTTCAAACTAAATTTGCACAATTTGGAAGCGTTGCTCAGGCGTCAGTCTATTCATGTTGAAATGCCAAACCAAACTAAACTTAAATCATTTTACAGCTGACAAAATGCCCAGCAGTTAAAAAAGTGTTGCCAAGTTAAAGTTCTATACCTGTATAAAAAACATCCTTTATAAAGATTCGCCCAGTAAATATTGTTTACATATCTTTTGTTTTTTCAAAATTCGGTGTGCAAAGTTGTGGGTTTTTAATAAATTTGTAAGAAATGTACAATGTTTGAATTATCACAGCTGATGAATGCGTCCACAGAAAATTAAATTCTTTTTTTGTCATTTTAAAGAAGAAATTTTATTTTTCAAACAGTGTTACCAAAAATTTATTTTTTTCTCTGAAAGAATAACGACATTTATAAAATATTCTAATTTTTGTGAAATTTATTTTGCTATTAACTCAAAGTAGCACTCACAATATATAAAAATTTCAGATTGGGAATCAGAGGGTTCAAAAATAAAAGAAATGGTAAGGATAAAATTTTGTATATTCACTTAGTTCCCTAAAACAACGTTCAAGAGTTTTTATCACGCATGGCTAAATCGATATGCTCGTTAAACAGGAGTCAACATGTTCGTTATCACATCGTATGTCATTTCAAAAGGCCATTTAACGTTAGATTTTTAAAAAAAAATTATTTAAATATTATATTTCTGTTTCCCACCGAAATTTGAAAACGGTCGCTCAATTAAATTGTATAAAAAATACATTTCTTTTTGACGTTGAAATTTACACCCTTTTAGCATATTTCTTATTTTTCAAAAAAATATATATAGCAATTTTTCGAAATTTGAAAAAGTAACAGCGCCAATCCTTTAATAAGTCCATATTGTTTCTGAATGAAAAATTTAATTGAAATCGGAAGACCCAAGATCAAAAAATGTCCATTTTTGGCCGGTCTTCGGTAGTATGGCTGATATATATATATGTTTTTTTAAATTTCAGAAACCGAAACCGTTTTTTTTTTTTTTGTTAATTCAACTATTCGAAAAAACCGAAACCCGTTTTCTAACATAAGTTGAATAACCGATCACCCTACTCCACAGTGTATACGTTAGAAATGAAGCAAAAAATGAGAGTAGATCGAATTATAAGTTTTCCAATAAATTATTTTTTTTAATAACAATTATTATGTTACAAAAACAGCTATCGACAGCTCCTAATTAGGCATTTTAAAAAAAATTTAAAATTAAACGTTTTTGCATTTTTTTTGGATTCCAGGCTAAAAATAAATAAAATATAAATTTATTCGAAAATTCAGATTTGGAAAATTTTTAATAATAACCCACATTACCAAATAATGATTAAAGTAATGTATCGCCATAGAGCTTCACGCATTACATTACACCTTACTTCACTGATGAATTTTACAGGCGATGAGCCTAAAAGTAATGGGGGGACAAATTACCTTGTAAGGGGTAAAGTAACTGGTTACTTATATGGTTACATGGTGGGAAAAACTAATGTGTCTATAAATAGATTTTCATATACAAAATACATAAAAATTTTTTTTTACAGATATTTTTTTTTAAATAAAAAAATAACTTTTTTATTTTTTTTTTAGCAAATAAATTACGTGGTCATGCTGGAATTTGAACCTGGAGTCTCTAGTATTTAACAATTAGTTAGGCGAGAACTCTACCAACTGAGCTATCGAAACATATAATATTTTATTGCTTAAAATGTAAATGAGTTGTTGTGCTTCGTGTTTCCGTTCGTGATATCAAAATAATACATCTTATCCTCATGCTTATAAAAAATCCCAAAGTAATGTGTCTATAAATAGATTTTCACAAATAGATGTTTATACCCAGCAAAAAATTTCCAAAAAGGTAAGCGGGTTTGTAATCAAGCATTTTGGGCAGAACGCATTCCTTACTAGATTACCTACTCGATTCTTTTAACAGGGCGTGAGACTAAAATAATTGATTCTTTAGAATTGATTATTTTTTTACCGAAGAACCATTTACTTTATATTTTTAAGAACTACATACATTTTTTAATAAAGAAATAGTTCCATTGTAAAACTACGAAGTACTTACACAAAATAAATAAATAAATAGTTCCCTAGAAAAAATAAGAAGTACTTACATTTAAAAAAAAAGAAGTAGTTCCATAAGTAAATTCAACTTTTACTCACACGTGATTCTCCTAGGTCACTCAAATATAACGATCAAAACTCATACGGAAATAAAATCCTAAAAAGTGAAACATCGAATTGTTATGATAACATGGGTTTGTCATAATTTTGGAGCTATAAACCACGAAAATATAAATTTTTCAAAAAAAAGAACAATTCAAAATTGAAAAACAAAAATACGACTCACGCACAATCACCCTCGAAAATTTTTTTTACACTCACTAACGTCAGTAATTTCAACTTCCACTCATAATTTTCTACTAATTTATACCTAACCACAGTTTAACAAAATTTAGGCAACATGCAAGTTCTGTTTTTAGTATTATTTTCCTGCTAATAAAAATTTGTTTGAAAAAATATATGAGATAAATTCTTTAAAATTGAATAATTTCTTTTTTCAAAATTAGGAACTACTTCCAATAACGTCCTTTTATTAAGAAAAAGTATATGATTACTTCTTGAGTACAAAAAGTTATACATATAAGTTAATAACATTGTTATTTTCTTTTAAGTAAATAATTACTTTGTTATTGAGTTCATGCTTTCTGGTTTAAATTTAAAGAATTGATTACAATACTACTTGCTTTTTTGACTTTATCGTTGGAATGAGTTTGGTATTGCAGTTACTAAATTTGGCAATGAGATATGTAAGCAAGTGTGGGCATCACCTTCTTTTTATAATGTGTAATTTTTTCCTGGGTAATTACTTTACGTTTATAATTCATGCATTATGTAATAGATGATCGGTAAGTCATTATTTTATGCTTTGAACTAATGTAAAATGAAATGAGGTATCATTACAAGGTAATCCATGATCTGTAACTCATTACTTCTTGTTGGAAAATAATGACATATGTAAGGAGTACACATTACAAGGTAATGAATTACTTTATCGCACCAATTACCAAAGTCTTGCTGGGAATAATACACTTTTTCCAAAATGGGAATTTTCGGCCGAACTACGACAAGGCTTAAAGTTAAAAAAACAAATAAATATACTAAGATTTCTACCATTTGAAAACATTTTTAATAAAACTGGTGGGTATGTTGAACGAAAATATACAAATTGTTGTTTTAAGGGACATCGTAATGTATATTTTATGGGGTCTGAAAACAGCACTCAAAAAAAAAAGTTAGTAGAAAAGTTAGTAAAACGTTTTGTAAATTAGGTATACTATTTTTCAGCAAATTTGTTGCTAAAATTTTGTTTTCAGCTAAAATTTTAGTTATACTTATTCAGCACTTAACTGCTTTGAACTAATGTTTTACAAATATTTTACTAATGTTTTACTAATTTATTTAGCTAAAAAAAATTGTGCTGATTAGCACATTAATAGTGTGGACGACAACCAGATTGAAAGATATGTATATATAGATAAGATGCAGTAGTGACGAGGAAAATGATACTAAGAAGTACAACTCTAGTAAGACTTATAAAAAAATCAACCTTGGAAGATTTTGGTATCTGGTTTTCATACATATAACAAAATTGCGGATTGAAACAACTTAAATTTTGCGCCGTCACCGGCTTGTCTATTAATTAAATAAAAGACAAAAATAAATTATTTATATTAAAGAAAGATCAAATGTGTATTTGTAAACTAAAAGTTTATAGAGATTAATAATCTAGTGGTCGTCAAATTGCAAACAAATATACAGCAGGTAGACAGACTAAAGCGAAAGACAAATACACATATCTTAGCTAGATTTTTATGTTTCCTTTTTCTTATTGCAAAAAAAAGGAGTTGTACATGTTATATTTTGTTATTTTTTCGTTTCTAAAGATAGCATTGTTTCGACAACCATTGTAAGTAGTTAAAAGATAATTTTGTTTATCTTATATAGAAATATTTCTATTTTTTAGATATTACATTAATTCATGTCGTCAATGTGGGAGTATGGACATTTTTATATTTTGTAACGTATTGTAAATTATTTCAGAAAAACATCTTTTATGATTTTCAGCAAATAATTTAACTAAAGCATAATTTTCAGTTTTTTTCAGTCTACTAATATCCAGCAAAATTTTTTTATTTTTTAGCAAGGGTTTTTTAATTTCTAATCCACTAAGTGTTAGCAAAACTTTTTGCTGAATCTACTTATTTTGTTGTTACAAATCAGCTAGCTGATATTTAGCAAAAGATTTTGCTGTAATTAGCAATTTTTATTCAAGCACACTCCTGACTAAATTTTTGCTGACTCAGCAAAATTTTTTGCTGACTTTACTAATTTTTTTTTTTGAGTGTATATTTTGATGCGTTACAAACGGAATGACATATCACAGTGTGTGGTGGGTATATATCTTAAAATAAATTTCTATTCAAAATGATGTCGGTTTAATATCAGAAAAGATAATTCAATCTAGAACTTTAATTAAATAAAACCACATATTTAATTACAACATAAACGCATAAATGATATTCAAATGCGTCAATTAGGATGAAGTTAAATCAAAATTGAAAAAAGTTGAAAGATATTCATGTAAATGTGGATAAAGTTGTTAAAATTACAATTACCCCGAAAAATTATCTATTCAAGAGAATTGTTTTTAGATTAACTTAAACTTCCCATTCTACTCTACAATTAAAAGATAAGTTAGTAGAAAAGTTAGTAAAACATCTTGTAAATAAAGCATACTATTTATCAGTAATTTTTTTGCTGAAATTATGTTTTCAGCTAAAATTTTAGTTATACTTATGCAGCAATTAACTGTTTGAACTAATGTTTTACTAATATTTTACTAATGTTTCACTAATTTGTTTTGATAAAAAAAAAAAAATGTGCTGATAAGCACATAAAAAGTGTTTTGTATCTGTTTTTCATACATAATAAAACAAAAGGACGACAACAATGTGTATCGTATACATATAACTTGCGAAATAAAGAAAACTTAAATGTTGTATTGTAAAGTAATTGTCCATTAATTACATTAAAGACAAAATAGAATATTTAAATTCCAGAAAGAATTAACGTGTATTTGTTAACTAAATGATTATAGTTATTATCAACATAGTGCGGTCAAATTGCAAACAAATATACGTTCAGGTAGACAAACTAAAGAGAAAGACAAGTTCTTTATGTTTTCTTTCTGTTATTGCAAACAAAAGGACGACAACAATGTGTATCGTATACATATAAATTGCGAAATAAAGAAAACTTAAATGTTGTATTGTAAAGTAATTGTCCATTAATTACATTAAAGACAAAATAGAATATTTAAATTCCAGAAAGAATTAACGTGTATTTGTTAACTAAATGATTATAGTTATTATCAACATAGTGCGGTCAAATTGCAAACAAATATACGTTCAGGTAGACAAACTAAAGAGAAAGACAAGTTCTTTCTGTTTTCTTTCTGTTATTGCAAAAAAAAATATTTCATATTTTGTCATTTCTTTATGTTTCGTTTCTCGAAAGAGGCCATCATTTAGACAGTCATTAATGTAAGTAGTTGAAAGATAATTTTTTTATGTTATATATAATTATTCGTATATATTCTCAGATATTAAATTAATACGCATCGTCTATGTGGAATTATTAACATTTTGTAACGTATTGTAAATTATTTTTAAAAGAATCACAAAAATATGTTTTTTTATTTTCAGCAAATAAATTAACTTTAGTATAATTTTGTATTAACTAAATGTTAGCAAAACTTTTGCTGAATCTAATACTTTTATTGCTAAAAATTAGATCGGTAATTTTTTTCTGGAAGCACCCTCCTTACTAAAATTTTGCTAACTTTACTAACTTTTTTTTTGACTGTATGTATTTACCACCGATGAATTTTTTTCGAGCTTGTCTACAAAACAACTAAAAAACAAGTTTTACTGTATTTAATCATTGAAGACAAAAAACATTTTTTTGTTTTAACATTTTTCATTTAGCTTTATAATGCTTTAATGTCATCTTTTAACTGTACCTACACGCAGATACAATTTAGCTATTTTCCTACTGAAATTCCGTTACTACGGCTGAAGTCGTAAAAACAAAATTCGGTTAATACAACTAAATTTTAGTTGCAACTATTAAAATATTCAGAAATCACATTTCAATATGGTTATACTAAACGAGTTCTTGGTTTGAGGCCACCAAAATATACATTTCAATTTGGTTGACGCTTTATTTTTCTGTGTGTAAGTATTTAATTTTTAACACTATATTCATACTGAACTCCAAAATACGAGTTTCAGTTTTTTTTTTTGAAGTATTAGACTTTGAAATTCCATATCAAAAGAAACTCGTATTTTGGTTCGTAGTTTAAACGTACACTCAGAAAAAAAAATCTGTTAAAAGTTTCCAATTTCACTTTACTGTTTTTGTACTAATTTTTAGTATAATATATTTTTTAGTAACAATTTTTGCTATTTATATTTTACAAATTACTGAATTTTTACTAATTTTTTTTGCTGATTTCAGCAAAATATTTTTTACTAATTTTTCAAAACCGACTGCTAAAATTAGCAAAAAGTTGTGCTATTTTAAAAAATAATAAAAACGTTTTATAATCTCTGTAAAAACAAGTTTATTCAAGGAATTAATTTACAAAAATCGATTTTTTTTTAGGGTCTCTAAATATTAATATGTAAGCTTTATAATAAAAATTATATTTATGTGTATATAATTAAATATTGTTTTTTCTATTATCTCGTCCTTTTTTTTTTTTTTTACATTGCCTTGATAAAGAAATAATGAAACGAAACAAACAATAATTCATTATTGTTAAAATTAATTAAGTTAAAATTTAATTAAGTTAAAATTAAAACGTCATTTAGCATAGTTTTATAGTGTTTCATTGCACTAATGTTATTAAAATTTAGTAGCGCTTACTAATTGTTTCTACTAATTTCATTTTAATGACATTATTAAAATTTTGTAATTTTTTTTTTTTTTGCTGATTTTAGCAAAACGGCTTTAAATTAATTTGTTCTACTAATTTCATTGTACTACAGTTCAGCAGACAAATACAGAAAGAATCAAAATAGCCATTACGGACTTTTTTTCATAGTGTAGTATAAAGAGGTTACAGTTTAAAAAAAAAATCTTCCGATTAGCATACTTATTATTTATTAATTATTAGCTTAAGAAATAAATTAAAACAACAATAGAGGAAGACAATATTAAGTACCCAGCAAAACCACACATTACCAAATCATGAGTAAAGTAATGTATCGACATATGGTTGCACGCATTACATTACACCTTACTTCACTGATGAATTTTACAGGCGATGAGCCCAAAAGTAATGGGTGGTCTCACTACCTTGTTGGGGGGTCACTTATATGGTTACATGGTTGGAAAAAGTAATGTGTCTATAAATAGATTTTCGTAAAAAAATGTATAAACATTTTTTTTACAGATATATCTTTTTTAATTAAATAAATAACTTTTTTTTTTTTATTAAATAAATAATGTGGTCATGCTGGAATTCGAACATGGGGTCTATGGTATTTAACAATTAGTTAGGCGACAACTCTACCAAGTCAGCTATCAATACATATAATATTTTATTGCTTAAAATGTAAATGAGTTGTTGTGCTTCGTGTTTTCGTGCGTGATATCAAAAATATACACCTTACCCTCATGCTTACAGAAAATCTCAAAGTAATGTGTCTATAAATATATTTTCAAAAATATATATTAATAATTACTTTACGTTTATAATTCATGCATTATGCAATTGATGATCGGTAATGTAAATGTAATAAGGTATCATTACAATGTAATCCATGAGTGTTCAATTAGCTGTAACTCATTACTTCTTGTTGGAAAATAATGACACAGGTCAGGAGTACACATTACAAGGTAATGCATTACTTTATCGCACCCATTACCTAAGTTTTGCTGGGTAATATTCTAAAAATTACAATTTAGATGTCGGACTACCATGGCAAACCTAGTAATCATTTAATTATACACCCTTTTTGTTTAAAGGCAAAATCGGGTACCCTCGTGGAGCCTCAGGTACTTATCTAACAAAAAAAAATTAATTTTGTTTGTCACACAAATACATTTTTTAACATCTTATCTTTATCTTTTAACGTATCTGGATTTCTAAATTTTGTATTTTCATTTAAATGATACGAAAGTACACTCGAAAATAAAAAAATCGTTGTTTTTTATTTTACAAAAATACTAGTCAAAAATTTAAAAATATCTCTACATTATCGACTTTATTTTTTAGCCATCTACAAAACAAAAAAACCGATTGAAACTTGGTACCCCCGTTATGGCTGTACAGTGGCACCCGATTTTTAATATCTTGTTCTGAGAAAAAGCAAAAGTATTGGTCATATAAAATATAGGGCAAGGAGGTGGTTTAACAAGCTGCAACTTCTTTATTTCTGCAATTTTGTCTCCAAAGTTTTCATAGCCTATAGAAAAAAGTTCAATCTATTGAAATATGAAACAATTAAAAAATAATAAATCTAAAGCTAGCTAACGTCTTTAAATAAAACTTTCACTCATTTAAACCCTCGTTATTGTTTGGACTACCAGTAATGGCATCAGTTTACTCTCTGCAATATTTTATTACAAATAATAGGTAACCACTATTTAAGCCACTTTACATAATTTTATATTTTTTACACTTTCCAGAAATAAACTCAAAAAAAAAACGTGTTAATAATATAAATTAATATCAACGCTTCGACAATCTAAAGGGTATTTTCTTTTTATATACGTAATGAAAAAGTTATCCCAAATATACTTTTTTTTTGTGAATCAAAAAACTCAAAAACATGTCTATCCTCGACCACGTGTGAAGTACAAGCGTAAAATGGTCACATGAAAGATGATCAATAACTGAACAATTTATGGAAAGGAACATTTTAATAACTGTTTTAAATATGTCGAAATAGGGGGGGGGGGTGGCATATGTTCCCCAGTGGCGAAACCTGTCCCTTCTACCCTACTTTATACATATCAAAAGTCAGCAAATTTTTCAACAGTGATATCAAAAACTGCAATATTTTAAATTGAATTGAGATGGTTCAACCCATATTTGATTTAAATATTACAGGAGGACAACATCATAACTTTTAGAAAATAATAAGGTTATGACCACCAATTCTATATTTTCCAGGTATGCTGATTTCAATGGCGTACTTTATTTTGCGATGTAAAGTAGAGTTTTTCTACTCAATTGCTTTAAAATGTGGTGCATGTAAATGAAATTTTTTTTTTTTTTTCTTTCTTTTAAAATGTACACCCAGAAAACGGACTCGGTAGTAGTAACCGTATTTGTTCCCAGTCGAATGTTTTCGGTTGTGATAATAATCATTCGATTGAATCAACGGAAATTCTGGTACGACAATAGAATTTCGATTGGTGCTATAGAAATTCGATGATAACGACGAACAAATGCGATAACTCCAAGCGAATCATTCGATTGGCCTCAATTATGGTTGCTACTACCAAGTCTGCCTTCTGTGTGTAAATATAACCCTTGTATTCTTATTTGAGGTACATCTTTGAATTGCAAAACCGTAAATTAAATCCGCAATTTAGCGGTTTTCTAATGTTACCCAATTTTTTTTCTGTTTAAGCAAATTTTATCGCTAGCAATTGACCTTAACAAATGCAGTATAAATACCCTAATAGGAAGAGAGTTTTCAGCAAGAAATCAATTATGAAAAACCAGCGATTTGTCAAAAATTGTATGTGACATCATAGCTTTCCGAGGCGAACCCAGAGTCCAACTTTTAGTGTGATATGTAAATAAATTTGACAAGTATATGAGCAAAAATCAAACGAAAATGTTTATATTTGAAAAAGTTGTTTTAACAAAAGCTCTTATTTTTTACAGGAACAATTTAAAGAAAGTCGTCCCTTTTCGTTGATGTAGAGTTATATATGCAGGAAAAATTTTGATTTCACAAATTTTTCTAAAGTCTTAGTAAACAAGCTCTTTACATTTTTTTTTTTTGTATAAATGATACTAAAACTTGTGCGCAATTAACCACCTTCGTGTGTGGTAAAGAAAAAAATTCACACATTTCCCAAAATTTCATAAAAACATTTTGATGAAGCAAAATTATTTTACCCAACTTTGTGATAATTATTAATTTTGATTGGGCTATGTTTTATTGGGACTTATTTCATTTATTTCTTTAAACAATTTTTTCATTTCATTTGGTTGTTAGTTATTTTTTGTGCTTTTGAAGTTATTTAATTTTTCTTGAGATTTATTTCATTGGAAATTATTTCATCGAGACTTATCTCATTGGGAGGTATTTAAATTTGGTACTTACAAGGGAGGCATCCCGACCCGAACTCATAGATTATAATGGTCCTTGGATATGTTGTAAAGGAGCAAAAACAAAACTGACACGTACTTTTTTAGCTGCCCAATTTCACGTTTAAGTGTTAAAAAGTAGGACTAAAAATTAAGTGTTTTTGTGCCTGGAAATTATTTTTAATTTACGAAAACTAGATTTTTTTGTACGCATGTTTAAAGTACTCAAGAAAACAAATATTTTGATACCCATAATGGTTATATGTAGGTGAAAAATGTTCTTCGGGAAAAGTCTCATAAAAACCGAACGGTTTCGAATATCGGAAAAAGCTCTGATACCCACTCGAGTAAATTAAATAAGCATTGCTATGCATTATTTTAAGCGTACAAATACGAATAAAATTCCGTAATAAAACGGCGGATTTAATGTTACCTAAAACACATTTTTTTAATAACGAAAAAATTTGAAAATATTTGGGCATAGTTTGTAAAAAGGCTTTTGAAAAAAGGAATTTTTGCACAAAATTTTCTCTCTAGTCTACGTTTTTGAGTGGGCTGCGGCAAATCATGAGGCAAACCTATTAGAATATGTCTCTTTATAGTATAAATTTCTGAAAATGTATCCAAGTGGCGTGACTTTTTTTATCACTTTCATAAACTTAACATTTCGTTAAAAAATTCATAATTTTCGACCAATGCTGGGCGTAGGGTGCATATCCGAAAATGTTTTAAATTGCAATATTCTTTCAAAATATGTTTAAAAATATTCTAAAAAATACCAACAAAATACAAAATACCAAAAATGAACACCTTATGTGACCAAAAAAATTAAATTTTCAGGACACATTTGAAATTTTTGAGTTAAAAAAATTATCACTGCGAAACGGCTTGATGTAATTTTAAAAATTCAATAGGAGCTTAAGAAAAGTACGAATCACAGAACAAAAAGTGTAAACATTTTCTTATAGTAATGAATTTTATATAAAGTAATTGAACTTATTGGCAAAAATAAAAAAGAAGTCAAGGAGAAAAATGAAGATTTTGAAAGTCAAATGTTTTTTAAACTATAAGAGCTACTATGGCAGATAAAGCTTAATTTTGCTTTGTCTCATAATCTAGATTGCAAGAAGTCTAAAATCAGTGAAATCGGTCCACATTTGTAAAAGCTACACTCTAAAAATTGCTTGTAAAATTACTGCTATAATGGGAGTAAATTTGTATGTAAAATCAAGCACAATGCGTAATTTTAAGCACAGACTGCTTAAAAAGATAATTTACTGAATTTTGTTATCAATAACGCACACAAATTATGACATTAAGTATGTTGATAAACATGTTTCTGCATTTTAAGCACTTAAATAGGCAAACTTACATTGAATGCGTTCAATTTTTGTTTTTATTTATTTGAAAAAACTGTCAAACTTTTTCAAACAGAGAAAAAAAATGTTTAATTCAATATTTTTTTATTTTTGGTGCTGTATTTGATTAAAAATAAAAGAATAGCTGTGGTAAATATCTAAAAATAAATTAAAAATAATATCAAAACTAATTAAAGAATGTGTCCGTTTTATATTTTCAGTGGTTTTGGCCAGAGATAAGATTTTGATAAAATCCAATCATTGTTCTGAACATCTATCATGTTCAAAAGTTTTGCCAGTCCTTTCTGAATTGAATCAATAAAATTTGAGAATTTGTCTATTTTTTCCAGTAAAATTGATTTGTATTCGTCTTGCTTTTTCTAACCAGCTAATCTTGATATTCTCTTTTATAAGGCCATGTTGAGCCAATTGACGTTTATCTTTTTTATATTGTTGGATGCAGTTTCAGATTTAGAATAACTGTAATTGGTTATCTTTATCTATTTTATATTGTTGGATACAGTTTCAGATTTAGAATAACTGTAATTGGTTACCGGGAATGAAAACCCGGTGTGGATATTTTATAACGCCGCAGTTTTTCGTAGTATTTTCTTGTTTTACTTAGCAATTTTTAATTATATCTAAATAGCCGCTTTTTTTATTAAATAAATATAGCAAAACAATAAATAATTGCATTACTTTACTGAAAGCTTTATTAGGCACATTAAAACTTAAATGTACACACAATATTCGTAATATAGAATGTTGCCATACATTTTTTACACGTTTTGTGTGTACCAATTTACACACTTAGAGTAAATTTAACCAATTTATAGTATGAGTACAGTTTCCTACTTTAAGTTAACAGAAATTAATTAAAATGTATACCCTTTTAAAACTTTTATATACCCAAGATCGTCAAATTTTACACCCAGTAGAGCACCCTTTGTTAAAACACGGTGACTTCTGAAACATTTTTCTTAAAGGCTAGCTCCCTCTTTTAAATTTTTGTGAACACTTTTTCCAAAACCCGCGATTGCGAACGTAAAAAACACGTGTGTAATATTTTTTTGTTCCCAACAACATGTCCAGATTTTATTCAAATCTGCGTATTAATCACTGTGTAGTTTCCTTGTTAGAATTTTAATTTCTACAATATATTTGATTTCTAGCAAAATCCAAGTGTTAAGCTTGCAGAAGTTCTTTAATTTTTATTTTTGGTACAGTGTTTTGGAACGAATTTTGTTTTTTTTTGGTTAGGTTAGGACGAAAAGAGGATTCGGAGAAGGGACATGCTTCCCTAATCCGACTAAAGTCCCTGAGTACTTACACCTAAGCCAGAATGTCGGCTTTTTGTGCGCTCTAAAAAGCGGCCCCATGTCATATTCCTAACACAGGAACTCCGTCGCACTGACGAAATTCCTCAACCTCTTCCATCCTATGCCCCTAAGATCACCCAATGTTGATATTGGGTCACTAGATAGTATTTCGATCCGGATCCCGGTAAATTCCGGGCATTCACAGAGATAGTGTTGCAAGGTCTCCTCGTCCTCCCCACAGGCCCTACACACTCCCTAGTCCGCCCTAAAAATACGGTGGAGATAGGTCCTCAGTGTCGAGTGTCCCGTGAGGATTTCGATCAAAAGACTCAGTTCCTTCCTATTAAGACTTAGAATTTCCCACATGGTGTTATGCATGTTGTCAGCCCAATCCACCAGCACCGACTTGAGAGCTCGAAAAGGTCTAGCATTCCCCAAAGTGACTAACTCCAGGGAAAATCCTCCCCTAGCCAATTCATTAGCCATTTCGCTCCCCGCACTCATAATAATCCATGCTTAAAAATACAAATATATTTTTCGTAAATTTTTTTTCGTAGAATGTACAAACATTTTGTTTATATTACAAAACTTTTGTACAAAACAAATTATATAAATTTAAAAATTTCGTAAAAAATACAAACATGATTTCGTAATATTTTTTTAGTACATTGTACAAAAATTTGTAATGTTACAAATATTACATATGGATGTTGATGTGGTTGGAGGTCGGATTTGCAATCAGAAGGTTGCGAGTTCAACTCCTGGCCAAGACGATTTTTTTTTTTTTTTTTTAGTTTTTATATTTTTTTTGTTTATTAATGTTTTTTAAATTTCTGTTTTATTTTTTTATTTCATTATTACTATTTTTGTGTTTTGATATAAATGGATATTTTGTATTTTGTTTAATAAAGAGGATCCTAAAACAAGTTAAAGAGGACCCGAAAACACTACTTCCACTTTATTTTCCGGGTTTAGTATGAAATTCCATAAAACAAATATTTAAAAAGATAAAATATTTAATAATAAAATTCAATTAGTTTGAAATTGTTATTTAAGTTTTTTATTATTATTATTTTATTATTTTTTTATTTTGTTTTTTAATATATTATTTGATATATTTATAAAAAAAATTATATTATTTTATTTAGTTCAATAAACATAATAAAAATATTTAATTGCCATTTTACCTTTTTTATTAAATATTTGTAGCATATTTTTCTAGTTTTCATAAAAATTTCATAATATTTTCGACTTAAGTTCCTTTTTAGTTTGTTGTATTGCATCAGCTACTTTGGTGCAAATGGTAGAGGGGTCTACTTCAACACAGCAGGACGTCACTGAAATCGTGAGTTCGATTCTTGTGTGGCACCATTACATTTTGTTTTTTAATTTTAAAATAAACCCGTAAGGTATGCACCACATTTTTATTTAAAAAAAGTTTTTACAAAACTTTACGAAATGTGATTTGTATATTCTACAAATTTTTTCGTAATGTCAAAATAACCAAAACTTGCGTAAAATGAACAACGTTTTTCGTGTATTTTACCTATATATTATTATGAGTGCGCTATACCACAGTGTCCCGGCACCCATATAATCTCAATGCATCCTCGTGTAGAGAAATCGTTAATTTCCCCTTTACACCTGAGTATCGTCATTGGTCCCACATAGTCCGTAGATAGCGCCCGGATAGCCGCTTGGCTATCCGTGAAAATCACAATATCACCGGTCAAGCCCATGATATTCACCTGCCTAATGCACTTCGTAATCGCGGCGACGGAAGCTTTTCCGTACATTGAAGTCAGCGTCACAGAAGCCCATTAATTTTGTTTATAAAATGCAATTAATCACCGTAATTATTATTATATTTTATAACTAGGGGCTAAGTATGATCAATTTAATGATGATATAAAAACTCAAATTATTACATCCTTTTCACTCCATGTTTCGTTGACGGTATTTTAGCTTCTTCTGGAGTGTAAACTTTATTCATTTTTAGCGATAAAAAATATACAACAACATTACATTAATTTAATAATTTAATAATAATTAATTGGTTTCCATATTTCCTTCATTGACTTAATCGGCTGATTAGCTAATCTTGGGCATTGTTTTAAATTCTTTAATCTCTTGCTAACAGCCTTTAAAATGGGAAAATTATCTTGCTTACAGTGATTACGAAAATCGTCATAACCTAGATCATATACAGCTATACCACCCATACCTTTACAATAAACATATTCAGCTTTTATAGCAGCAAATTGCGGATCATCATAACTTATCCAAATACCACCACTTTTATTTGCATCGAATGCATAATTGCCATATTGGTGTGTTTTATCAGTGATTTTACGGAGACTACGTATTAAGGATAATTTCAAACAAATTTCTGAATAACTTAAAAGACCAGGAATTTTTGATTGACTTCCCTTTTCCGCAGGGCCATTAGTGTTTTCAATTATTGGTATGCCCGATAAACCCGAAGCTGTAGTTAATGTCCAAGCACGACCATATGTGGCTATGCCAAGATTAAGTTTATACACGGGACAATCTTCGCCAATCCAATAATTGACTTGATAGTCGATATTATTATACGGCAAACGATTTCCTCCCGGCTTTGCAAATATAGGAGAAGTATAATCAGCCTGTTTTGGATTACTTACAGGTGTTAGAAAATCAAATGCAAAGAGATTTATAAATTCAAAATAATCTTGAATTTTTTTTATATCAAAATACACTGGAAAATAGTACAAAATAATATAATAAATTGAAAAAATATTGGCTCAGAATTTAATTGAATGCCTCGCTAGAACAAGAGCATAAACGTCCACTTTTTGAAAACGCGTTATTTTGTGTAATATGGACTTTGAAAAACAGCCTGTAAAGAACAGCCTGTAAAGAAATATTGCTAAAAATATTGCGAAAAGTGTAATTTTGTGGTTCAAACAACTTACAAAATTGAAATTTTTTTTTATACATTACACATGAGTAAATAAAATAATTTAACTATAACCCTTTAAAATCGCAAATAATTCATTCAAATATCTAATAATCAGCAGAAAATATTGAAAAATTTATAAAGGGTCCACCAAATAACTTTTTTTTTTTTGAACTCCTGAACCAATTGGACTTTGTATGGTGTCATACCAAGGTCTTTATGCAAAATTCGTCTCAATGATGTCTCCGAAATGTTCAATTGTTGAGAACGACGGTGAATTGATGTTGATGGCGCTTCATGCACATTTTCTGCCACAGCAGCAATATTCTCGGGTGTACGCACTATTTTTGGCTTTTCACGCTTTGGTTTATCGATGAGGATGCCAGTTTCTTTCACTTTTTTCACAAGATAACGAACATACGGACCATATTCGTTCAGCGGAAGGATAAAACTAATTATCTGTCAAATCAGACATGAAATAAGCACTAGTTGAAAAAAAAACGTTAGATGGCGGACCCTTTATAATTTAGCAAAATTCAACCACTTGCATGCACAATATTTAAATTTATTTTTCTACACGGATGCAATTAGACTTGTATTATCGAATTGTGATCGAAAGAAATAAAAAAAAAATATTTCCCACGTTTTTCTCTTCTCCTGTTAAGTACTGAACTTGGATTATATACCCTTATTAGAGTGAGCCATTCAATTGCACTTACATGCTGAATCAGTATTTGGTAACACTGTCATTGCCAGCGAAATATTTGACTTGATATAAGACTTTTTCAAATTACTAACAAATTTTGTATACAGCACTTTATGTTTTTCAGCATTTGCATCACTAGAAATCATTTTCTTTAACTTCTTAAATACCACATCAATACCAGCTTGAACTGTAGATTGTTGCTTGCGCGGAAATTTAAAGGCCAAATCTAAACCATCAAAATTGTAAGTTTTTAAAAATTTGGTTGAACTATCTATAAAACGTTGTTGTTTTGCATCTCCAGCTTCTAAAAACTGCATATATTTCATGGTATCTAATTTATCGTTATCTCTATCGCCACCTAAAGTTAAATATATTTTTAACTTTGGAAACTTTTCTTTTAAGGATTTAAAGTTCAGAGTTAGTTTAATGTCTGATAATTTAAATGTTTTTGTATTTATTGCCCCATAGCCATACATTAGGTGTGTACAATACGGTAATGCTTTTTTTAAATCCACTTCCGTTAAACGGGCATAACCTAGTAAGCAATGACATTTCAGATTAGATTAAAATACTACAAACATATTTGTTACCAATATAAGTTACCTTTTCTTAATGAACTGCTCGAGTCATAGTAACATAAAACCCTTTTATTGGTTGGTTGCCCATACGCAATTTCTATATAGTATAGTAATCCGATAATTGTTATTATTAATTTCATTGCACTTATATTTTCTAATTATTAGTATTGCCGGGAACAATTTAGATGCAACTGAAATACAGCAAATATATTTCAATTTATAATACTGTTTGTAGTTGCTGGTTAAAAAAAAAATATATATATATATATATATATTAGGGCGGGTCGATTTAAAAAATCGCTCAAAGTTCAAGGAAAATCGTATTCTAGGGATCACAATAAGAAACTCTGCCGAAGGAACCATACCTCTAAAAAGAATTCTGATGTCCCGACTCTTGACCCGTAGGGTAAAATTTTGAAAAAGCCCACTTTGATATTTCAGAAAGTAGGAGGAATATCTCCAAGATTATGGGAGCTGCTTCTTCTTCGGGAGACGCGCTAGCAGATTAATGCATAAATCATCATTCTAGGAGACCGTTAAGGGGTTAAAAATTTAAGTTGAAAGAGGCCTTTTTAGCCGTGTTTTTATAGCAAAATATACAAATCTCGGGATAGAGATATTTCAGAAAGTAGGAGGAGTCTTTCCAAGATTAGGGTCTCTATTTCTTCTCCGAAAGACGCTCTAGCAGATGAATGTATAAATTGTATTCGATTGGGTTGGTTTCGCACTCCAAATGGGTCAAAGTGGAATTTTTCAAAATTTGACCCTACTGGTCAAAAGTCGGGACATCAGAATTCGTTTTAGAGGTATGGTTCCTTCGGCAAAGTTTCTTATTTTGATCCCTAGAATACGATTTTCATTGAACGTTGAGCGATTTTTTTGCCTCCATACAAATCGACCCGGCCTAATATATATATATATATATAAGTATTATTAAGATCATTAGTAATTATTTCTATTTTTACTTGGTAATTTACTCGGTAATGTATTTTTTTTAGCTCATAAATTTGCGTAATAGCTTTTATTTTTTAATGTTTGTTTGTCAAACATTTACAGGGTGTTACAAAATGGACCATTTTTAATATTTTTTAAATTTGGTCTTAAAATTTTTTTTTTTTTTACAGTTCGTGGTATACATGCTACAAATAAAATAATTAAACTGGTTACTTGTATGGTTATATGGTGGGAACAAGTAATGTGTCTATAAATAGATTTTCATTAAAAACAATGCATAAAAAATTTTTTTTACACATATTTTTTTTTAACTTTGTTTTTTTTATTATTAAATAAATTACGTGGTCATGCTGGGATTAGAACCTGGATATTTTACAATTAGTTAGGCTAGAGCTCTACTAACTCAGCTATCGATACATATAATATTTTATTGCTTAATATGTAAATGAGTTGTTGTGCTTCGTGTTCTCGTTCGTGATATCAAAAATATACACGTTACCCTCATGCTTACAAAAAATCACAAAGTAATGTGTCTATAAATAGATTTTCAAAAATATACATCAATAATTACATTACTTTTATAATTCATGCATTATATAATTGATGATCGGTAAGTCATTATTTTATGTTTTGAAGTAATGTAAAATGTAAAGAGGTATCATTACACAATGTAATCCATGAGTGTTCAATTATCAGTAATTCATTACTTCTTGTTGGAAAATAATGATACAGGTAAGGAGTACACATTACAAGGTAATGCATTACTTTATCGCACCCATTACCAAAGTTTTGCTCGTTTGTTCTATAAAACACTAATTTGGATGGAAAATTTGGACGTTTTCACTCATAACCTTTAAACCGCTGGACCGATTTTGCTCATTTTCCTTACCAAACTTTTCGGTAGTGAAAAAACTGATATATAACTTCATCACAGTATGTGTAGTGTACAAAAAGGGTTAAATATTAGAAATTTTCAAATTTTTTAATTGAAATATACACTCTAAAAAATGCATGTAAATTAACTGCTATAAATTGAGTAAAATTTTGTGTAAAGTAACAGAAAATTTTCTTTAAAATTACTAGAAAATATACAAAAATGCTTAAATAACCAATGTACACATTTACGTCTGCAAACATACACTCAAATGATAGTAATCTGCATGTTGGGAAACATGTTTTTAAATGTATAAACAAAATAATAAATAATAAAGAAAAAGAATTGAAAAAAATATTTTTTTTTTTTGTAAATTTAAAACAACCCACATATTTTAGATTTTTTTCGTAATAATAATTGAAAATGCATAAACAAATTAGCTAAATCACAAATAAACGTTAAATGGAAAAACAAATTAAAAGAATAGCTAAATAGCAACAAATTCTGGCAACAGAAATATTGAGCCGCTGAAGCACACGTTGCATCTACATGGGTATACACTCAAAAAAATAAGTTAGTACAACATTTAGTAAAACGTCTTGTAAATCAGGTATACAATTTTTTAGCAAAATTTTTTGCTAAAATCGTGTTTTCAGCTGAAATTTTTGTTATACTTATTCAGCACTTAACTGTTTTATACTAATGCTTTACTAATATACTACTGTTTTACTAATTAATTTTGCTAAAAAAAATGTGCTGATAAGCACATTAATAGTGTTGACGACAACCAGATTGAAAGATATACGCAGAATGAAGCAGATGTCGCGGCATGTCAAGATGTAGTAGAGAAGAGGAAAATGATACTAAAAAGTACAACTCTAATAAGACATATAAAAAAATCAACCATGGAAGACTTTTGTATCTGTTGTTCATACATAAAACAAAATTGAGGATTAAAACAACTTAAATTTTGCGTTGTCACCGGCTTGTGAAAATAATTGTCTTTTAATTAAATAGAAGACAAAATAAAACATTTAAATTTAATATGTATTTCTAATCTAAATGTTTATAGATTACAGAGTAAAGCGAAAGACAAAGACACACATCTTAGGTAGATTTTTATGGTTCCTTTTTCTTATTGTAAAAAAAAGGGTTTTTTTTTCGTTTCGTTTCGTTTGCTTTTGTTTATTTTTTCGTTTCGTTTCTATAATTATCTTCGGCAGTTGCGCCCTTTAAAAGAAAGCATCATTTAGACAACCATTGATGTAAGTAGTTGAAAGAAAATTTTTGTTATGTTATATATATTTATTTCTATATATTTTCAGATATTAAATTAATTCGTGTCGTCAATGTGGGAAAATGAACATTTTTATATTTCGTAATTATTGTAAATTATTTTTAAAAGAATTACAAAAATATGTTTTATGATTTTCAGCAAATAAATTAACTAAATTACAATTTTTCTACAAATTTTTTGCGTTTTTTTTTCAGTCTACTAAAATTCAGCAAAAAATTTATTAATTTTTAGCAAGGCATTTTTATTTCTAATCCACTAAGTGTTAGCAAACCTTTTGCTGAATCTACTAATTTGTTGCTAAAAATCAACAAATGACATTAGCAATTATTTTTCAAGCACCCTCCTGACTAAAATTTTGCTGACTCAGCAAAATTTTTTGCTGACTTTACAAACTTTTTTTTTGAGTGTACCTTTCTTTTTTTCCATTGTGTAATATTTTGTTAATATTTATAAATATAGATAAATTAATAATAAAAATAGTTTTTTATAAATTTCAGGAACAGAAAATTTTCGTTTTTTGCATATGAAAATATGTGAACATGTAAATACTAAAAAATTTATTGCGCACATTATAAATAAATTTGCACACATTATGTTTAACGAACAATGTTGCTATACATTTTTGTACACATTTTGTGATTTTATTATGTTTTACTTTATATTTATCTTATTTAAAGGATTTTTGATGAAACAATTTCCAGATGAAAAATAATCCGAAATATTGTGTAAGTCGCTAGTTTTTCAATGCTAAAGATAGTATGAGGGAAGAAACAACGGATAGTTGAATTTTCGTTAAAAAAAAACGCTTGTTCGTAAACTACATTTACTTTTTAATTTTTAAGCTATGAATGCCGAATAATTTTTAATGATTCGGGGGTAGAGTCAGGTACCTTCATTGCTAATTAGAGTTGCTCACTTGTTGTAACACGGAAATTTAGGGTGGCCTTTAAAACTTTGATTTTTTCAATTTATATGAATTTAACGCATTATTTATGTTAAAAGCTACAAAATCAATGTTTTTATTTGTTGGATAGTTAGTTTGGGTAGTAATCTTTCATAATACATGAGAGGTTTAAATTATAAATATCACGGTGAAAATGTTTGACAAACAACAAATTTGGATTTAGAGTCCCAACTCAAAGAAAAACTAAAGAATATACACTCTTATGAAGACCTCTAAAAATCAAAATAATAAAAATAACTTGATGTTTTTAAAACTATAAATAACTAATATTTTATTCGCAAAACTAAAAATGTAAGTGCGTACAAAACTTTAATGATGAATTTAAGTTACGATGGCGGATCAATAAGTCCGTGACTTTTCGAACTTCCCTCGTAGTTATATGAAATACGACACTGCTCCCATCAAGTACCACCTGTTAATAGACTACTGTCAAATTTTGAGCAAGTTCCGTCATTTACTTTACGTTTAACAGGTGTTCAAAACATACAACCCGTGGACTTTTTTAAAAATGGAAAAAGTGAATTTTGAGTGCTCATTAAACATTATTTTTTGCATAAAAAAAACGTCAGTCAAACCAAGGAAAAGCTTGATAAATACTATGGGGACTCTGCACCATCGATTTCAATGGTAAAATGGTGGTTTACTAACTTTCGTTGTGGTCGCACAAATGACGCTGAATGTTCTGGACGGCCAATTGAGGTCAATACACCCGAAAATGTCGAAAAAATTAACGATATGGTGTTGGCCGATCGAAGAGTTAAAGTGCGTGAGATTGTTGATGCCATAGGCATTTCATATGGCAGTGTGGTTTCGATTTTAAATGATCAGTTGGGTTAAATAAAGCTGTCTGCAAGATGGGTGCCGCGTTTGCTCTCTATTGACCAATAAGGTGATGGCATCAGTTTTTTGGGATGTAAGCGGGATAATTCACATCGATTACCTTCAAAAATGGAAAAAACAATAAACGGCGAATATTATACCAACTTATTGGACCGGTTTTAACGAGGATTTAAAAAAAAACGAACCCATATGGCCAAGAAAAAAGTTCTTTTTCATCAAGATAATACACGGCTGCACACGTGTGTAGTCTCAATGCCAAAACTCCATGAATTGAGCTACGAATTTGTACCTCATCCGCCATATTCTCCGGATTTAGCCCACAGTGAATTTTTCCTATTTCCAAACTTAAAGAAATGGCTCGGTGGAAAGAGATTATGCTCCAACGATGAAATTATTGATCAAACAAATGCCTAATTTATGGATCTAGAAAAATCCTATTTTTTGGAAGGGATACAAAAATTGAAGAAACGTTGTATTGAGCTAAAAGGAGATTATGTTAGAAAATTATTTTTATTTTTGTAAAAAAAAACTGTGTTTCATTGAAAAAGTCACGGACTTATTAACCCGCCCTCGTACATGCATATTTTAATATAAATTTGAAACTATTTCATTATCTTATAGCTTCTTTTTTTCTCATTCGGTTATTTTTAACCGATTTTCAAAAATTTTTGTTGGCAAGGTATTCAAATTGCCTTTCTAATTGCAGAATATAGTTAGTACAAATCATTCCCGCTAGATGGCGCCAAATTAATTTTTTTGAAAAATGTATCAACAAAATCGGTATTTGCAAATATTATGAGTTCATATGTTCAGCAAAAATACTCGCCAAAGGATTTTGTACAAAGTTGCCAAACATCATTTGAAATTTAAATAACTGAAAAAGTTGCAAAACAAAAGTTGCTGCTGAAGACCTAAAGAACCATTTCCAATAATAAAAATATTCTTTTTCGCAAAAATTCGATTTTGTCATATTGCTAACTACATTATTATTTTTAACGATATTAAAATTTAAACGCAAAACCATTGAATGGTAATCGGTAAATTCAAAATATTTATTATACAAATTTAAAAGTTTTAATTAATAAATAATGTAATTAATTAGTGATGATTTTTATATGCATTACATTTTTATATTATTATTATTATTTTCAATAAAATTAATTTTAAAAAAATATATATTTTTTTTAGGGTCATTTACCCTTTTTTAGGGTCATTTACCATTTTTTAGGGTCGTTTACCCACTAAATTTATTTTTTTCAAGTACTGGCAAGCTACTAAGTTTTTTATTAAATAAAAAATAAAACCAAGTCTGTGCCAACGTTGGCAAATTACTAGGGCCAAGCATATATTTGTGTTATCATTTCAATAACATGCCAGTAAAGTTAACCATAAAAATCAGACACATTACCAGTACATGTACTACCGTATCCAACACAGGTCCGACGCTGAGCCGCTTGTATTTTTCTACCTGGGAACATTTGCTGTTGTACCAATATGACTTTTTAAACAACTATTCATTATCAATATTTTGCAAGAGTATTTTAAATATTTAAAACAATTTGGAATCGACTTTAACATTATAAATCTATAATTCTATGACTTTAGTTACATAAGTAACTAGTTGAAAAAACGCTGCAGGAGACAATCGCGCCATTATTTATTACCAAACCAAATTTTTCCGGCATTTTTTTCACCTAGTTACTTATGTACCTAAAGTCATAGAATTTAAAATTTCAATTCATTTCACAATACTAAACATGCGTTTTTCAAGAATTCGATATTGATTATCAGAAGTTCCCAGCAAAAAATTTCCAAAAAGGTAAGCGGGTTTGTAATCAAGCATTTTGGACAGAACGCATTCCTTACTAGATTACCTACTCGATTCTTTTTACAGGGCGTGAGACTAAAATAATTGATTCTTTAGAATTGATTATTTTTTTACCGAAGAACTATTTACTTTATATTTTTAAGAACTACATACATTTTTTAATAAAGAAATAGTTCCATTGTAAAACTACGAAGTACTTACACAAAAAGAATAAATAAATAGTTCCATAGAAAAATAAGAAGTACTTACATTAAAAAAAAGGAAGTAGTTCCATAAGTAAATTCAACTTTTACTCACACGTGATTCTCCTTGGTCACTCAAATATAACGATCAAAACTCATACGGAAATAAAATCCTGAAAAGTGAAACATCGAATTGTTGTGATAACATGGGTTTGTCATAATTTTGGAGCTATAAACCACGAAAATATAGATTTTTCAAAAAAAAGAACAATTCAAAATTGAAAAACAAAAATATGACTCACGCACAATCACCCTCGAAATTTTTTTTACACTCACGATAACTTCAGTAATTTCAACTTCCACTCACAATTTTCTGCCCACGTTCCCTTCCCTAATTTATACCCAACCACAGTTTAACAAAATTTAGGCAACATGCAATTTCTGTTTTTAGTATTATTTTCCTGCAAATAAAAATTTGTTTGAAAAAATATATGAGGTAAATTCTTTAAAATTGTATAACTTTTATTTTCAAAATTAGGAACTACTTCCAATAACGTCCTTTTCTTAAGAAAAGTATATGATTACTTCTTGAGTACAAAAAGTTAGACATATAAGTTTATAACATTGTTATCTTCTTTTAAGTAAATAATTACTTTGTTATTGAGTTCATGCTTTCTGGTTTAAATTTAAAGAATTGATTACAATACTACTTGCTTTTTTGACTCTATCGTTGGAATGAGTTTGGTATTGCAGTTACTAAATTTGGCAATGAGATACGTAAGCAAGTGTGGGCATCACCTTCTTTTTGGAATGTGTAATTTTTTCCTGGGTTGTTAAGAAATCCTCTTAGTAAAACAGGAAACGTTTCATCAATTAATATGCATCTGCTTGCATTTTGAGGAAAATTTTCTTTTACTAAATTTAGCCATTTATCTGACACAGTTGGCGATATCCTTTCCGTCGTGCTAATGAAAGACATATATTTTTTTTTTTTGGAGAATTACATTACATTTTTTGGATAAATTTAATTTGGAAAATGAAAAAATAAAGTTTAAGTTTGTGGTGTAACGGTTATCGCTTTGGACTGTTACACACATGATCCCGGGTTCGATTCCCGGTGACGGCAACATCAATTTAGAAAAATAATATGTATGAGTTTTCTATCCCTCATATGTATCGCAGCTCCCACCTTCGGTGTTCCCATAGCACTTAACCCCACCGAAGTAAAATAATTAATCACGGCTATGAACCAAAAAGCTTCAATAAGCTCGCCAACTCTATATCAGGTGGCGAGCAACAACTGTTCTATGATTTATCATCTCGCGCAATAACAGTGTTGCCATATCTGAAGCCCTTCATCTCTCCCCACCTTCCATCTCTCCACTATCCCCTTTCCACAGAAAGCAACACATTAATAAATAGGAAGAATTTCCTGAGTGTTGCTTCTCTTTAAAAAAAAAAAAAAGTATAATGCTATAAACACATAGAGCAGCAGGCTACAGAGCTACACGACTAGAAATGCCGTTCACTGCAATCGTCGCCGTGTGGTCAGCTACTTATTATTTTGGAAACGACAGCAACATAGTAAACAGCTGTTTTTTATACAAATGCATTTTTATTTCAGTAGTGCCAATTACATCTTTTTTTTTGCTTTATTAAAATAGAACAACATGCATGGTTGTAGACACGTATAGAAAGTTGACTTAAAAATGCAATTACTTATTTATAATATATTATTATAACGTAAAAATTAATTTATCTAACCAATCTTGAATATTAATACAATTATAGCATTTAATGTTGCGACGTTTTTTGTGTTTAACAAAATAAAATATTTTTAAGCACTAATTTGTTATATATTTTGTTTTATTTTCAACACTATTTTTGTTTTGTAGTTAACAAAAATAGAAATTATCCTAAGTTGACAACAGCGGCAAAAGTAGTCGGGTAGCCGTGTAGCTGTGTTGGTGCCAAAATAATCGTTTTCATATAAACGTGTGTATTTTATTTTTGACAGGTTGTAGTCGTGTAGCTGCAGTCGTCTATGTGTTTATAGCATAATTGTTATAAGTTTATAGTTATTCTAAATAAAAAATTATTCAATTTAATCAGGATTTTGATTAATTTTTGTATTCATTTGATTATTACTAAATTCCAGGGACATCCAAAAACGGTGAACTTTGTTTGTAAAAATTATTAAATCCTGTTTTAATTGTAATAAATATTTTAAAATTTTACTTTTAGTGATATTAAGTAACCACCGGAAACTAAGATGAAATAATCTCCAAACAATTTTAGTTTTGGAGTTTATTTTATTGCGGTTTTTTTATAATGAAATTATGTGTAAATTCTAGGATGAAATTAGCCCCAAAAATAATGAAATAACTCACGAACAATTTTAGCGCATTATTTTGGGAGTAATTGCATTTTTTTTTCCTTTAGGGGTTATTTCAGTGGGGGTTATTTCGGAGCGTCATATAGGCACTTACTGTGCCAAAACTGATCATTTTAATAATGAAAAAACTATCGATTTTATTTTTTATTTTTGTTTGTTTATAAAACTTTATCTGTATGATATCTCAAAATACGAATATTGAAAGTAAATATAGTAAAATATTTTCCATTTTAAATACGGAAATATTTAAACTTAGTTAAGAATTTTGTCTTCAAAAAATAGTTTCTGAAGAACAAAAAAAATTAAAATGTTTTTATAAAGATGGCAAAAATTTAAAATATCAATAACACCATACTAATAATATAATAACTAAAAATTTGCAAATTTAAGAAAAAAAACCTGAGATTTTCAACAAAAGCTTGTATATATCCTGATTTTTCCACCAACATTCCGCATTTTCGCCTATGGAATGTCGCTTTTTGATCAATAACAGTTGGTTGAGTTGATCACAACATAATTTTCAGAAATTTTAACACACTCCCTAAAGCTGACGTTATCGTTCAATAAACACTTCTTTAAAACTTCTCTCCGATCTTAATCAATTTTGGATATGTGATTAAGGAGAAAAAATTAGTGACATGTTTTTTTTCTTAAGCGACCTAATCTCACGTTTATATATATATATATATTATGTCCTGTGGTTCCTATTGGGAACAAAGGGCCACAACGAATTTATTCCATTCTCTTCACTTCTCTCCAGCCTTGATCAGTAGATATGACTTCTATATTCAGTTGACGGCGCCATGTGTTAGACGGTCTACCTACTCTTCTCGTCCTACCCTGTGGGTTCCACTCAATGGCGATTTTAGCAACGTCACCTGGAGGTCTGCGCAGCGTGTGACCAATCCAACGCCATTTGCGATTCATTATTTCTATATGGATTGCCCGCTGGTTTGTTTGTCTCCAAAGTTCTCCATTGGATATGGTGTTAGGCCAAAAAACTTTTAGGATTCTTCGGAGACATCGATTAACAAACACTTGTAGGGAGTTTATTTGGTGTTCTGTTGTGTTCCACGTCTTGCATGCATACAGCAGCACAGATTTGACACAGGAGTTAAAGATGCTTATCTTAGTGTACCTGGATAATGCAGAAGATTTAAAAATAAATATGGGGTCGAATCTGAAATTAATGAAATTAGCTGGTTTTAGTAAACAGCATTGAAGTATGCTTAAAAACAAAAATATTGATTTCAATATAGCCTATATAGTAGACCCGACTCACAAAAAAAAGTGTCTTTTGTCCACCCCTTAATATGTACTTTAGATTGTTTTATGATGATTTCCAAACTATTTCGTGTCTATCATTGAGATCCCGTGAGCTGGACCGTTTTCAAAAAAGAAATTTTTTTTAATAAAAATATTGTGTTCTTCTTCTTCTTGTAAAAATCTAACAAAGAAAATCTTCAGTAATTAATTGCAATAAAATTAATTACGATTGTCATTCTATGACGGTATTAAATACTTTACCCCAGGTACTTTTTTAGTTTGTGCATTAACTAGAAAGAACTTATACAATATTAGCATCATATGAAAGGGTTTTTTAAGACGCGTCCAACGGTATATAAAATATGCCAACCCATGTCCAGACATATAATTTTTGCAGAGATATTTTGTAAAAAAATTTTTTTTTAATTATTTTCACGCAAAGATACTGCACTTGACGAAAACAATTTTTTAATTCCGAAATTGAACTGATTATAACATAGTTTTCCCAACCCAATTGAATGTTCGCCAAAACGCGAACTATTGCGAATTTTGAAAACAGCTGAAAGCCGTATTTACTTAAATCAGCTGAAGATTAAAATATGAAAATTTGACAGATATTTGAAATATATCACAAAAATGTTCTTACAAAAACTCCTTTTTTTTTAATAATATCCCTGAAAATGGGTATGTCTGGACATGCTTTGACATGTTTTATATACCGTTTGGAGCGCCTTTAAAAAACTTTTCATATGATACCAATACACTGTGGAACAAATTCAGGTTAGCAAAAGTTAGGTCGATTCTGAGAGTGAGGGGTGAAAATAGAGGCTAAATTAGAAGACCCGTATCGCGGCGTTTGTTTATGTAAGTTCGAATTGTTTTTTAATCGACCTTACAACTTTGCAGTCAAATGCCGATTTTCAGCATATTGTTTGTATGGTTTTTTGGCTAGAACTCGTCGACTAATTGATATTTTTTCAATCTGTAAAAGCCAAATTATGCCTGTCCATCAATTAAAGCAATAATTTGGCTTTTACAGATTGAAAAAATATCAATTAGTCGACGAGTTATAGCCAAAAAACCATATAAACAATATGCTGAAAATCGGCATTTGACTGCAAAGTTCGAAGGTCGATTAAAAAACAATACGAACTAACATAAACAAACGCCGCGATACGCGTCTTCCAATTTAGCCTCTATTTTCACACCTCACTCTCAGAATCGACCTAACTTTTGCTAACCTGAATTTGTTCCACAGTGATATTGTATACTTTGTCTGTACTAAACGTACAAAATTATTTGCAAAACTAAAAAATAATTATTTGTTTAAAAACGGTCCAGCTCACGGGATCTTAATGCTAGACATGAAATATTTTGGGAATCATCATAAAACAAACCAAGGTACATTTTGAGGGGTAGAATATTCCTATTTTCAAAAGACGTGTGTCGGAATAAAGGGGTTAGAATGGTTTTGCCCATATGGAGGTGCGAGTTTGAGATAAAACTCACAGAAACACTTTAAAATATGCTAAAGAGTGAATGATTCGATTTTAAATTTTTTATTAACCACAAAATTTAATAATTACCAATAAAATTTGTTAAGAGCTATTGTTTGATTTTTTTTTAAATATACTTGTTAAAAAATTCGTTAACTTATCATCAAATTTTATTTGAAGTTCATGTAGACGATTCTTATCGTTACTTTATAAAATTTCAAAGCAAATAAAATTCATGTTAACAACTTTTGTCGGTATCTCTTGTCAAACATTAAAAAAAAAAGTGCATAGTAACATATTCGGTAATTCAACAGACATTTAACGGTAGTTGACGAAATCTATAAAAACGTTAAGAAAGTTGAAGAATTGCACTATTGAAGTCGAATCCGATATCCGATTAAAATTAAATGGAAAATCCATTATTGACGGATAATTTAAAAACGTTTCTTAATTTGGATCGATGAATACGAATCTGATATTACATTTTCAAAATTCAAAATGGCGTACGATTTTTTACAAAAAGATATTGCTTTTGTTGTATATAGGGTTGCCAGACTTAATGCACATGCACTGTTTTTTATAAAAAGTATAGTTTTATGCATAGCACCTAAAACAGCATGCAAAAGTACTGTTTTTCTGGTTATGTACGGAGTTTTGTACCTTTTTTTATTTTCAAAATGTGTATTGAAGAAAAATAATATTTTAAAAAAATTAAATTTTAGCACGAATTTTTTGGTAGAATATTACATCTGAATTTTGTAGAACTGAATGCAGAGAGTGTGATTTCATTAGCATTAGTAGAAAAAATGCTAATGCCAAAAAATTGCATTACAATTAAATGGTAAAGAAATTTTTCTGACACCACCATTCCAATGAAAGCATTCCAATGCTAATGAAAAAATCCCAAGTATGATGTATTGTCCAATATTTTAAAAATACAGAATAATATTTTCGGTAATTCAACCGTCATTTATCGTTAGTTAATAAATCGATAGAATCGTTAAGAAAGTTAAAGAATCGTGCTACTGATTCGATTTGCAACGAATGGATTCGCAAAATTAATTTTTATTTAGAATAGTCAATTTGAATTTTATTGATTCTTTAACAAATCCAACCATTTCTATTCTTCAACCAATTCTATTTAACCATTTCTATTCTTTGCGAATTAAATCGTAAAGCTAGTATTAGATTACCCTTAATCATTATATCACTTTATTCAATAACTATTCAGTGATTTAAAGTAATTAGTAGGGCATGGAATTTCATGCAAATGCATGTTTTTTATCGATTCTCTGAAACTAATATGGCCCAAATATTTATTTAATGGATTCATTTTTATATTTTGATTTGGGAAAAAAATTATTTTATTTTAAAAATCTTTCTGTTTCGAGGAAAAGCGTTATATCTCATTTATACTACAACCAAAAACTAGTAGTTTTTCAAAACTAGTTGTGTTTAATTGTCAAATTAAATGCCAATTTTTAATCAAAAACTAATATTTTTGGTTATGGTATAAATGAGGTATTAGATTAGATTGCTTTCCAATTGAAAAACAATTCTTACATTATTTATACACTAACGATATTATGTAGATAAAGACGACAGCAAATGCAGTCAAAAACAAACGAAATTTCAGTTGAAGAAAGGAAGGCTAACATATCATTAAATTCAATTAAGATTTGTTTTTACTGTTCAAAAAATGAATAAAAATTGTAGTAAAAATGAACCACATATGTTAGTAAAAAATACACAAACTTTTACGTTCTCATTTTTTTTAAATAACAAAAAACGACTGCAAAAAATTAATGTAAAACTATAAAACAGTCATTTAATGTGGTTTGTTTTTTGAAATGAACTACAAGGTTAGTAAAAAATTAAATTTATTCTACAAATGACTGAAATTTACATTAAAAATAAAGAAACATACACAACTACATACTTTTAAAGCAGAAGTTCCCTGAGTGTATGTATTTGTATTGTTTTTCAATTTCTATGCTAAAAATGTGCGCTTTCTGCAAAAAATATTGTTTTAACTGCATGTTTGCATTTGCATATTTTTCAGTGCCTGAAATTCTTTGTCATAGTGATTTACTGATTCCTTAAAGGAATACATTTTATGCGAATTGATTAAAAAAAAATTATGTTTTTTTAACTCTGAGTATAGAGTGAGTTGAACCTAATTCAACGAGACAAGATCGTTTATGCTTTATATTGTTTTTCGTAAATTTCAAAAATTTGTTTTTGAATTTGCAGCTTAACTACTAATGAAAATTGTAACTAAAGTGTAACTTTTGAGTTTAAAACAGCAAATTGTATGAATTGGGGTAATACGAATAGAAGCACTATTTTCGACTGCTTAAGACCCGATAATCAATAAATTTCAAATGTTTTCCGATTTATGTTTGATGTGCAAAATTTATTATCAAATAGGTATTGTGATTTTTTTTTTAGTTTAGTTCGGATTTTTTATATGTCCGTTTTTATTTTTGTTGGGGGAATTCAAGAATTTTGTGTAGTAATAGTACTCAAATTGTACTTTGGGAAACATGTACAAAAACAACTTTTAATTTATTTTAGCGCACGACTACGCTTTAAAGTTCTGAAGTAATGAAATATTGAATTTAGTACATAAAACTAAAATTGTAAAAACTTTTGGCCTAATTTTGCAAAAAAAAAAATTTAATATTATATTCATCAGATAGCTAACTCCTAGTGCTTGGAACACTGCAGGCCGCCGAATTGAATCCACCATTTTGAAGTTTTTAAACCCTCTGCAATAATTTTTATTTTCATTTATTCATTATTCAAGTTGTGGTCTAAAAGTGGTTTAAAACAAAAAAATAATCCATTTTCTTATTATTCTTATTTTGTGTTTTTTTGCAAACTAAAGTTTACTTATTACAAAAATTTACTGTTTTTATTTACATTGTACTGGTTTTTTCCACTCGAAGTACTGATTTTTCCTATTTTAAATCTAGCAAACCTAGTTGTGTTTTAAAGGATTGTCGGATTCGTATCAAATATTTTTTCGGAAAGCCTTAGAGGTCTCTGAATACAAATCTGAAATCATATTTTAAAAATTAATGGTGGATGATATTTTTGAAAAGGAATCGGTTTCGTATAAAATATTTAAATGAAAAGTTGTTGGGATATCCGATTTGGATTAACACATTCCGATAAATATTTTACAACGAACCAAATAAATTTTCAAAAAAATTATATTTCATGTTTGGTCAACAGTTTTGAATTATTAAAATCTGATTTCATGTTCGTTTTTAGCCACTCCAAAAACTTTCCTAGAAAATTATGAAACCAAAAACTTTTTATAAATATTACTACACATATTGGTTCCGCCTTTTAGAGTTTTAAACAATCGAGATTCAAAAATGAAAATTCAGCTGAACATCCTAAAAATTTTATCTTTTTAATCACAAATTTATAAAAAAAAAAATTTTAAAATTATGGTTATATGTATAAGAAAAAGTCATTAATTTTTGTGGAAAATATTTACCTGGCTTATAGCGATCTTCGCTTATAACGAACTAAACCGTTGGGTCCAAGCGAGTTCGTTATAACCGATACTGTAAAATACTGATGGGTAATACTGTATTGAAGAAAAAATGTTCAGCACCGAGCCCAATGCCAAAAATAACAAATTTTTATCAATTTCTAAAATATCCTTGAACAAATAACAGATTCAAATGAGGTGCCGAAACTATAAAAAAAACGGTGACAACGGTTGTCACAACCCCTAGGTTGGTTACAGCAACTAACTTCAGTTGTGACAACCGAATTTACGAGGTTGCAACAACCGAATTTATATGCCTAATGTTTTTCGTCGAACTTTATAAAAATAAAAAAACAAAAAATAAAGTTAAACACCTCAATTTCATATTATTTTAGAAGATCTTTTAAATTTTCAAATAATTACCCTATGGGGAATGGGACCGGTCCTGCGGGTACCACAGGATCGGTCCCTTGGTGGCAGGTGATCGGTCCTACTTTAGACCACTGCCCATGTAAAGAACCGGCAACTTTAACATGGGCTTGGCATTGCAAGGGGTTAATTGCCACGTCCCACACCACCTTGAGAAGTGTCCATGACTCGCTCAAGAGGGGCATATCACAAGACTGGCGAAAAGGGAGCATGTCGGAGGATTAACCCCACGATTATCCAAAAGGGACATATCCGAGGACTTATCCAATAGAGACATACCACAGGACTAACCCAACAGAGACATACCCAGGACTAACCCAACAGAGACATACCACAGGGCTAACCCAACAGAGACATACCACAGGACTAACCCAACAGAGACATACCACAGGACTAACCCAACAGAGACATACCACAGAACTAACCCAACAGAGACATACCACAGGACTACCCAAAAATGATATGTAAGAGGACCTATCTAGAAGGGACATGTCCGACGACCAACCCATAAGGGACCTGTCATTGGATATATATAAAAAAAACCATTCACATAAAAAAAATTACAGATACGTCAACTACATACAGATTTAGGTTAGTTAACATTATTCCAAAATTACAAAAACTTCTTCTGGTTAAATTTTTAAAATTAAATATTTTTTATTATAACAAAACAAATTCATTCTTAAAATTTAATGAAATAAGGTAAAAATACATATTTTATATGTCTACATTTTTTTTATAACCTTCTAGGTTAGTTAACTAAACAAAACAAAAATTCATACTTCAAATAAAATTTTACGTAATTAGTTAAAAATACATATTATATTATAGTTTTTTTCAATTAAATATTTTTAAATTTTAATTTAAAATTAAGTTTTTTGTAAATCATTAAAAATTTAGAAAATAATTAATTCTTCCTTATTTTAATAAAAGAAAAGTTAAAACTTAATAATTTACACTATCACCACAAACTAGAAGTTTTCGAAAACTAGAAATTTTACAAGTAAATTCAAGTTTATTTTCAAAAACTACTGGTTTTTGGTTCAAGTATAAATGTAGTTTAACAAAATTTCATAATTATAATTAAAACCATATTTGGTTCAGTATTCTCTGATATTTAATAATTTTTTTTGGTTAAAAATATAAACTTTAAAAGTAATTTTGTTTTGTACTTTTAGGATTTAAACAGCGCATTACCAAATCTCATACAATAACAAAACAAAAAAATTAAAAATAAATTAGGTAAAGAATTCAGTCAGATATACCTACACAAAAAATAAAAATATTTCATATTGAAGTATTGTCTCAAAACATATAACAATGATTAAAATTTCTTCTTTCTCTTCGAATTTGCCCAAACTCGGTACAGTTATCGTAATGTGTATAACCAAGATATCTCCTCCCAAAAATTAGAGCTCTAGCCCCACTGGCGATCTTAACTTTTTCAATATTTCAGATATGTGATTGAGGTTGACGTTTTAAAGCTGATAAGATTTTGCTTCAACTGGTAACTAGTCCACTATCTGGTCACCAAATTTGTGTGTGGTATTGTTTTGGGTCCCAAAGTTATTAAAAACAATTTTAAAAATTATATAAAGTTGTATCAAAACAGTTTGTTTTTCAAACAAGTGTACATTGATGAAATCGTAGTTTTATTAATCGTAGTTGTGATTCAAATTTTTTTATATTACATAAGTATTTGGTTTAACTTTTCACTTCTTTTAGTTAATTATATTTTCACTGCAAAAAAAAACAACCGCATTTGGCAAAAGCAAAAACGAAACTGATCACAGAGTATTTTTTTTTAGTTTGTAACTCTCTTTTTTCTGCTTTTCTGTATAGCAAAAAGGAAGGTTGGCAACCGATACCTTTTCAATACCGTAATCCGTTTTAAAACCTCGTACAATTGACAACCGATAACGAATCACTTAATTTCAATAATACCGGTATACCGATACCGTTTACCCAAGTACCGTTATCGTACCGGTATTAAATCGGTTTTGAAAATATATTGGTATTTTTTAACTTTCTAATAAAAAAATTGTTTTTATATCAAATGTGTTTTTATATCAATTATCCAAAACTGTTAATTAATTAAACTTAATAAATATATGCAAATGGAAAATATGAAAATACGTAACGGTAATACCAATACCGATACCAATACAGAAAAAAAATAAAATATCAATGCCAATACCTTTATTCGTTTCGGTTCCCAACCTAGCTTTATTTTCGTTTTGTAGCAGAGATGGAAAATTCAGTATTTGGTTAAAAATTAAAATCGTTAATAGTAAAACATTTTACAAAAATTTTTATTTTTTTGTAATGTTTAAATATATTTATTTTAATTTGCAACATTTTTTTTTTTCAAGAAAATGTAATACACTAACCGATCTATTATGGTCACCTGCTTTTGATTTTTGTAGGTGACACTTATAGATCGGTAAGTGTAATACTAAACTTAAAAATATAATAAATTTTACTAAGATTTACATGAACAAAATCACGAACAAAAGCTCGTATAGTTTTTTTTTTTAACAAAGTACTAATGAATCCGAAAAACTTCAAAAAACCAAAATCCATCTTTCCATCTCTGTGTTTTTACATACAACATATATACTACTCTTGTTTTTACCAGCACTATTATAATAAAAACTAACGGCGTTTGTAAAAGAGTCACTGCTTAACCCACCTCAATGCAAAATTGTGATAAGTCCTGTGATAAGTCCTTCTTTAACCAGCCACGGGGTATATCCTTTTAGGTCAATTAACACCTCATTCCCCATAGGGTACCTAACGTACATTTTTAATTTTGATAAAAAATACATTTCGCAACTCTCGATTTTGTATTTAGTTTGTGTTTTATTATGCATTTTTAAGAAAAAACTAATGAAATAAAATGAATGAAATTTTTCAAGCTACTCGAGTAAATTTAAAATCTTACTCGATTAATCGAGTAAGTTAAGAACCTCAAATCAAGTTACTCGTTTAATATAGTTTCTTCAATTTTAATGTAAATATCAGTCATTTGTACAACAAATTAAATTTTTTAATAACCTTGTAGTTCATTTAAAAAGAAAAACCACATCAAATGACTGTTTTATGATTTCACATTCATTTTTTAACAGTTGTTTTTGTTATTTAAAAAAACTAAATGTTTGTTTATTTTTTACTAACATATGTGGTTAATTTTTACTACAATTGTGATTGATTTTTTGTACATTAAGAAACGAATGACAATGTTAGTTGCATTTACTGACATGTATGTCGTGCTTTCTGTAAGTGAAATTTCTTTTGTTTTTAACTACATTTGCAGTGGACCTTACCTACATAGTATTCTAAATGTACAACAAAAACGATGGAAAAAAAGTAATTATCCGCCAGTTTGAATTTCTTGTTGTATGTCATAATAAACTTTCTCTCTTGATTTCCTCTTTATCCCTTATTTCGTTGGGCAATTAGTTGAGGTTATTGAATAAATGCATAAATTATGAGGTGTACTTTTAAGTACATGTAAGAACTCCGAGTTGGCAAGTGAGACTAGATATTGATTAACTACCCTCCACATTCGTAATCCACCAACCATTTTCTACAAATCAGCTTTTAACACAATTACTCCATCTCTTACCTCTGTAGTTATTACCTCTGTAGAATTTTTTTCATTCGGCGTTCGAAATTTCTATTAATTAAACGTTTTGTAAAAAACTGCATTAAGTTAATGAAAAAATTAAATGGACGAATTCCAGCGACATTTTAAAGATCTACTACAAAAATTCATTGATGCAGATAATTATGACGGTGCATGGAACCATGCCATGCATAAATCTTCTGGGCATGAAATTTCATTTAAATTCAGCGCATCCGGTTATTTAACGGTTCTTGAAGGTGTCACATGTAGTGTCCCAGCAAAAAATTTCCAAAAAGGTAAGCGGGTTTGTAATCAAGCATTTTGGGCAGAACGCATTCCTTACTAGATTACCTACTCGATTCTTTTAACAGGGCGTGAGACTAAAATAATTGATTCTTTAGAATTGATTATTTTTTTACCAAAGAACCATTTACTTTATATTTTTAAGAACTACATACATTTTTTAATAAAGAAATGGTTCCATTGTAAAATTACGAAGTACTTACACAAAAACAAAAAATAAATAAATAGTTCGCTAGAAAAAATAAGAAGTACTTACATTTAAAAAAAAGAAGTAGTTCCATAAGTAAATTCAACTTTTACTCACACGTGATTTTCCTAGGTCACTCAAATATAACGATCAAAACTCATACGGAAATAAAATCCTAAAAAGTGGAACACCGAATTGATATGATAACATGGGTCTGTCATTATTTTGGAGATATAAACCACGAAAACATAAATTTTTCAAAAAAAAATGCAATTTCTGTTTTAAGAATTATTTTCCTGCAAATAAAAATTTGTTTGAAAAAATATATGAGTTAATTCTTTAAAATTGAATAACTTCTTTTTTTAAAATTAGGAACTACTTCCAATAACGAGTATATGATTACTTTTTGAGTACAAAAATTATACATATAAGTTAATAACATTGTAATTTTCTTTTAAGTAAATGATTACTTTGTTATTGAGTTCATGCTTTCTGGTTTAAATTTAAAGAATTGATAACAATACTACTTTCTTTTTTGACTCTATCGTT
This sequence comes from Delia radicum, assembly GCA_021234595.1. Lineage (NCBI taxonomy): Eukaryota > Metazoa > Arthropoda > Insecta > Diptera > Anthomyiidae > Delia > Delia radicum. The sequence goes on from CM037854.1 coordinate 128,446,184, forward strand.
GGAATGAGTTTGGTATTGCAGTTACTAAATTTGGCTATGAGATATGTAAGCAATGTGGGCATCACCTTCTTTTTGGAATGTGTAATTTTTTCCTGGGGTGTAATGAATAATTTGACTGATTGCATCGTCTGATATAAGTAAAAAAGACACATTAGATAATAGCGTCCATATTTTTTGCAATTTTATTGCATACGACATATTAAATTTGGAAAAAAAACGTGTAACTTAGTATTAACCAAAATAGGTTAAGATTCTATCCATTGTACCATTTGCTTTTTTTGGCGCTGTATTATTTGTGGGTATACTTAAAATAGTAGTGTTAAAAATGCCCGGACTTAACGTAGTCTGTTTTGAAATCTCCAATTTTTCACTAACCGATCTTAAAATAGGAAATACATCTTGTCTGCTATGACCACGAAAATCATCATAACCTAAATCATATAAAGCAATGCCACCCATGCCGATATTTTTAATATATTCAGCTTTTATGGCAGCGAATTCCGGATCATCATAACTTATCCATGTTCCACCACTTTTATCAGCACAAAATGCATAATTTCCATATTTTTGTGTGGCGTCAAGTACTTTTTGAAATTTATGTTGTTCTAGTTTTAACCAAATTTCCGGGTAACTTAATAGACCAGGTATTCGACTCTGATCTCCCTCTACAGCTGGACCATTAGTATTTTCAACTATTGGCATACCCGATAAACCAGAATCAGTAGTTAATTTCCAAGCACGACCATATGTTGCTATACCAAGATTAAGTTTATTAGCTGGACAACCACTGTGAATCCAATAGTTAACTTGATAGTCAATATTATTATCGGGCAAACGATTTACACCATCCTTAGGATATAGGGGAGCAGTGTAATCAGCTTCTTTTGGATTACGATCAGGTGTAAGAAAATCGAAAGCAAATAGATTAATAAACTCAAAACTATTTTGAATTTGCGGAATATTAAAATGCCCTAGGAAAGAAACGAAATTTTGCAAGTTAATATTAAGCCAAACAAGGATAGTCTGCGGAGTGGTTCTAAGCGATTTTGCTTAAACCTTTCTTGTAAAAACATTATTGTACTTACATGTTGAATTGATATTTGGTAATACAGTCATTGCCAGTGATAACCCATCGTTAACAAATGCCTTTTTCAAATTATTAACAAATTTTGTAAATTTTTCTTTATATTTTTCATTGTCGTTGCCAGTTAACATATTATTAACATTTTTGGAAAGTTTTTCCCTTACGATAGCAACCCCACAGTTTACCTTCCTTGGATCATTGCGATGAAAGGGAAAGGCTAATTCTAAACCATTAAAATTATGGTGTTTCAAAAATATCTTTGAATTATCTATGAATTTCTTATGTTTTAGATTATCGGCTTCTAAAAAGTTCATGTACTTTTGACTATCATAATTTTTTTCACCACCCAAACTCAAATATATTTTCAAATGTGGAAATTTGCCTTTCAATACTGTTATGTTGATATTTAAATTCATAGCTGAAAGTTCATAAGTTGTGGAGTTTATATCTGCATAACCATATATTAGATGAGTACAGTTAGGTAGAGCTTTTTCCAAATGAAATACAGTAAATTTGGCATAGCCTATAGGGAAGATTTTTAGTATATTTAGAAGAAAAATTTTGATATATATAAGAATTTTGAATATTTCATTTACCTTTTCTTAACGAACTTTCGTCATTATAATAACATAAGAGTCTTTTATTATTATTGTGTCCGCCGATATTTTGTATATAATATAGAAAGCCAATTACTAAAATAACCAAATTCATTGCGATTACTTTTAAACGCAACAGTATTCACAAATAGGTTTTAATTGAAACTGACTTGCTAAATAATACTTTAACAAGATTCATACTTTATCGTATTATACTATGTTTCCACTTAATTATTTTGAATAAAACATGTGTTTTGGTGAAAAAAAAGATTATATGGGAAAACATATTCAAAGCATGCTTTGTTTCAAAACAAGTCCAAAACATATTCAGTGGAAACGTAGCCTTAGTGAATTTGAAATATTATTAGTCAGTTCCTCTGTGGTTATATTTGTTTATTTTGGATACAACACTGAACATTGGGCAGACGATCTTTTTTTCTTTTTATTTATGAATAAGTTTGTCATAACCCAACAAACATCATTTCAAGCATTAGAGAAATTTTGAGATTTATATTTAATAATTACACAATATGACACATAATTTGATGACTCAATTCTGAGAATTGCACGTGAAAGTAGCCCCAAAAATAAGAACTTCTGCATCATTCGTTTTGTCAAGATGGCTGCATTAACAATTTAATGGCCATACGAAATTTTTTGCTCAATGTGTTTTATAGCAAAATGTACAAATCTCGGGACAGAGATATTGCAGAAAGTAGGAGGAGTCTTTCCAAGATTAGGGTCTCTATTTCTTCTCCGGAAGACGCTCTAGCAGATGACTGTATAAATTATATTCGATTGGGTTGGATTCGATTGGGTCACTCTAAATGGGTCAAAGTGGGATGTTTCAAAATTTCACCCTACGGGTAAAAAGTCGGGACATCAGAATTCGTTTTGGAGGTATGGTTCCTTCGGCAAAGTTTCTTATTTTGATCCCTAGAATACGATTTTCTTTGTACGTTGAGGGATTTTTAAAATGACCCGCCCTAAGGTATTCCCTTTTGTTCTGAGTGAATTACATTTTAAAACCAGAAGAACATTGAATATTTCAATATGGAAAATAACAAGTGGCCACAATTGGATGATTTTTGTTACGTTTGTGGTCATATCATCAACACAATGTATTCGGCGTAAAATTTGCACCACTTAAATATGTTTCATCAAAATAATAACAATACGCTGTTTTGAATTCCTCAGTAAACAAGTTTTTTCGATCCTTTTAGCCTATTTTTGCGACCACAAACGTAACAAAAATGATAAAAAAACACGTGGTTTTACGCAAATAGTCAATACACTTTAGAAAATAATGCTCTTCAAAGTTCAGTGACGGTATGACTTTTTTTAAAAAATAAAATAAAAGTATATTTTTATGTGGAAAATGTATTAAGCTCTTTTTAAAAAATTATTAACAATAGTTAGCATTTTGATACCGAAAAAATCAAAATTGTTATTAATTTAAAAATTATAAATTTTTCATAAATGACAATTGGAGAGGCCCCCCCTCCATTCCTTTCCGATTTTATGAAACGTTGCCATATGTGAAAAATTTATAATTTTTAAATTAATAACAACTTCAAAATGTATTCAGAAAGTGCATTTGCATTATGAATGCATTTTCGCAAAAATGTGTTTATTTTTGAATTACAAATCGTAAAGTAGACATTTAAAGCTTTTACAAGCTTTTTAAATCTTTGAAATAGTTCATCTACTATACTCTACTTTTAAAATTGTTGGGCTTTTTTAAGAACTGAAAAACGGCAAATGAAAACGCGAGTTTACAAAATTTAAAAAAAAAATTAAAAACGGTATACTGACTATTAGATATCATAGAAAATACGTGTATAAAACATAAAGGAGTCTAAATGACCCCCGGTCAGGTTTTGGACGATCTATAATCGAATGGATGGTATTTAACTATAAAATGCTCAGGTTAGAAAACGATTTGGAATATATTAGAATTTTGTATGAATTTTGAAATTATTGACACTGAAAACATGTGAGAAATATGCTTGATAGCTAACTTTCGTTTTCATGGATAACGCTCTGATTTTCAAATTGAGAATAAAAATTCTAAAAGCTATTTTTAAAGGTAACGTTTGAGAATCAAACTAGTTTCCTAGTCGATATTTATTCTCTTTCAATAGTAAATGTTTGTTGGGTAAATTTATAAGTCATAGAAATATGTATGTGACAAGCAGAGTTTTGAGGCAATTAATATCCAAATTCCGTTTTTTTTTTAATTGAATTTTTATTTTGGGAATTAATTCCCGGCAAATGTTTAAGGAATTAAATGAACTTGTCTCCATTCGATTTATTTTAAAATAATTCACTCGTTTTTTTCTCATTTCCTTATAAAATTCAAAGAATTTTTTAAAATCTAATTAACTTAACTTTTGGAATTTATTGGTTTAATCTAAAGTTTAATCGCGATTACGATTAAAAATAATGCCGTTAATCACGATTATCGATAAGTCGCAGTATTTTTAATTCAACGCAAATAATTAAAAAATATAAACAAAATTCAGAATTTTGTTTGGATTAATATTAAAACTTTAAAGTTTCCCTGATTTATTAAGTCATTTAAGTATATCAGAGAACCGCTAACAAATTTTCTGCAGAAATATGAAACATTGCTTCATTAAGACATTTTTGTAATTTTTTATCAGCTTGAAGTAATTTGTGATTTAAATATAAGCAACCAAATTCTAACTTCGACAAAATTTAAATCCGAAATATGGTTGTGTTATTATTTATTTTTTATAATTGTCCTATACTAATCTTAATATTTTAAAAAAAATTGGTCAGATCTCAAGAAATTATATAAAATCCACGAACAAATTTTTAGTGCAGAAGTAACGATTTGTATTTTTATAAATAAAGTTTTGTGTGTTCAAGTAGACCTGCTAAAATTTACTTCTTGGAGCATTTGTATACATTTAAATTTTTTAGTTTTATAATTATTTTTACAAAAAACCTTATAAAAAATCAATGACAACACAAAATCAATGACAACACAATTAACACTTGAGAAATCTGTTGAAATTGTAAAAAATAATCATTTAAAATTAGGGGCAACAATTTAAAGGTTCTAAATAAAAACGCGGTTTTCAAGTAATAATTTGAAGTCATAATCGTATAATTTTTGTTTAATTACGATTAAACGATAAGATCAATGGCTATTTCGATTACGATTATAATCGATTTGCAATTTCTAGCTCAATTCTTCTGCTGCAAATTTAAAAACTCCAAATTCATCAATTTTTTTAATTTATTTAACTAAATTGCTTGCTTTGCAATAATAAAAAAAATTTTGTTTCTTGCATAAAAAACGTTTTAATTAAAATAACTCGGAACAGAAAAATCTCAATATAACAAATAGTATTATAAATAGTAATTAAGGCCTTTGATAATAAACCACATGAATTTCATGAACGATAATACTAAAAAAATGAAACATTAATATAATTTTGTTGTGGCATTAACTGTACAAGTCAGAGATTCTTAAAACATATATGTTTAATATTAAATTTTTCTGGATGCGGTAAAAATACCGATACCATCGGTTTTATCCATAACTCTCGAACTATTAGTACTTTAGCGAAATAATTTTTTGCAGTTGGAAATTAAAAGCTAAAGAATATATTCGGCAAATCTCTGAAGAACATCATTTTGCATGCTTGTAAAAGTTATGATTTGTTATCGTTTAAGCTTTTATTTAAACTTTACGATGGAGGTACACAAATTGTGCATAGAATAAAAAACAGTATGGGAGCGATACAATAAAATCGCTATTCATCCTCAATTTGCGCTTTTAATCTAAAAGTCGAGAATTTTCGAAGAAATCGATTTTTTAAGATATCAAACATATTATTACGAAAAACTGGTACCCCTGTTAAAAATCGACATATATGTACCCATTGGATTCATATGGATTCATACATGTCCACATACATTCATACATGATTCATATGTGTTCTCAAATCATTATTATATGTTTATATGATATCAAATCATATATGATCATCTGTGTGTATTAACGAAAATTAAGGTAATATTTACACATATAAACATTCATGTGTATACAATACCATATATGGTCATATTGAGGTAATATTTATACATATGATTACATATGAATTTTATGAACACATATGGTGGTATATGGACATGTATGACCTCGAATCACATAATATATGAGCATGAATGAGTTCCTACATGTTCATAAATGGATGTATATATGTTAATTTTTAACTGGGTCTTAGATATTAGCCCCAATGAAATAACCCCCAAACAGCAAAATGAAATTGGCCCAAAAAAAGTCCAAAAACTGACTTTGATTGCTTATTTTTGAGGTTTTTTCCATTATGAAATGAACCCCAAATAAAAAAGAACTCAAAAATTTTAAGTTAATATTTTGTAATTTTTTATGTTTTTGGAGACTATTTAATTTTTTTAGGGATTCTTTCATCATACAAAATTTCTAAATTTTTAAAAACGCTTTGCTGTAAAATTGAATAATAGCGGCGATTTAATTTCTTAAAATTTGCAGGGAATTAATTCCTAAAATATAAATTCAATTAAAAATTAAAAATTAAAAACGGAATTTGAGAATTAATTGTCTCAAAACTCTGCTTGTCACATACATATTTCTATGACTTATAAATTTACCCAACAAACATTTACTATTGCAACAGAATAAATATCGACTAGAAAACTAGTTTGGTTCTCAAACGTTGCCTTTGAAAATAACTTTTAGAATTTTTATTCTCAATTTGAAAATCAGAGCGTTCTCCATGAAACTGGCAGTTAGATATCAAGCGTATTTCTCAGTGTTAATAACAATAGTTCAAAAATAAATATTTTATGCAGAATTCAAATAAATATCAAATCTAACCTAAACATTATATAGTTAAAAATCGTCCATTCCATAACAGATTTTGCAAAACCGGGCCGGGGCCATTTCAACTATTATGTGTTTTATACGCGTATTTTCTAGGATGTCTATTAGTCGCTATAATTTTCAGTTTTTTTTTTCATTGCCGTTTTTCAGTTTTTAAAAAACCCAAACAATTTTAAAAGTTGTAAACTTTGAAAAGTTATATTACGTATAGTATAGGGACTATTTCAAAGATTTAAGAAGCACGTGAATGCTTTAAATGTCTACTTTACGATTTGTAATTAAAACATAATCACTTTTTTGCGAAAAAGCATTCACAATGCACATGCTAATATATTTTTAGTTATTGAGGCGACGCATGCCAAAAATTTTCGTAAACAAATATAAATTTTAACTTACATATTAAATAATTAAAACAAAAAGAGAGTCACAGGCGAAAAATCGCTGTGATTTTTGATACCAAATTTTCGTCTGACCAAATTTTCGCTAACTTTTCAGCCGTGGTGTTAATATCAAGTTTGTTACTAAATTTTCGTCAGCGAATTGGAGCAGTTATACAAATATACAAAAATAAAAAAAATTTGTATTATCTCCTGCTGCGATTTTTTTTAATTGATTGATTTTCTATATGTTATACCAAAAAATTAAAAACCCACTTTAAACCTCGAGTTATTACAATTTTAAAAACCTAAAATCGAAAATGCGTATATGGCCCTATTGAGCATTGCTATTCACTACAACAATGATAATGAAAATCGGATGACCCTTGGTCAGTTTTGTGTTGATTTTGCATGTAATTTATAAAATATAGATAAGCAACTTTTTTTAAATGTTTTTATGTTGGACTAAATTTTATTTTTTGAGGTTAATGTGTTTCTTTGGGAGGTACTACATATTTTTTGGGAGCTTCTTCATTATGAAAAAAGAAAAAACAAATATTTAGCCTTTATTTCATTTCTTATTTAGGTGTTATTTCATTAAATTTGGGAATTATTTAATTATTTTCTTTTGGGTATTATTTTATTTTGTTTGGCTGTTGTTTCAATTTTCTGTTCCGGGTGTAATTTTATTGGGATGAATTTCTGAGCGCCAGAAAAACATACCTTCATTCATCCTTATTAACATAAAAAAACAGAAATATCTATCGAATAAAATTGCAGTTGAGACAGCGTAATTTAACATTCAAAATCATTCAAACTACACTGAGAGAATTTCTTGAACTAGTTTTAATGAAATTGTTTCACTAATTTGCAGAAGTTTTCTTCACAATGTGAATGAAAAATTTCTTAAACTTTATAGTTTTAATCAAACATTTTCATAGGAGTATGAAATTTTTAATAAATAACATGATATTTTTCATAACATTTTATGAAAAACTGCATTAAAATAGTGAATTTTTTTTATATCGTTGATCTATAAGTTTATAAGTCTTTAACGTGTGAGTTAAATAGAAAATATTTACGATTAACACTAAATGGCATGAAGAATGTTGATGAAGACCGTAGTGGGTCAGAAAATGCATTCCATTCATGCTAGTGTCTAATAACTTTTTCTGTGTTTTTTCTAATAGTCAAAGTAAATTATCAAATAAAAATTATAATTTTTCTGTTAATTTAGAGAAAAATTTGTCATGATCTCAAACCGAACGAATAAAATCTCACATACAAACTGCATTAATTTAATGAAAACTGCTTTAATGTAATGGACTAGTTCCAGTGACATTTAATAGATCTAGTGCCAAAAATTCATTGATATCATGCAGGTAACTCTCTTAGTGTAGTATATATTTAATTTTCGAATAATTAGCTTGTGGAAAATTAAATTTTTTTCAATCGAAATTTTCGATTTTTCTGGTTAATCAAAGACAATGAAGAAATATTTTTCGTAAAAAAATTTTTGATTTCAGACAAACAGATAAAGATGTAAATTGGAGGTAATACCGATTTGGTTGAAACTTTTTAAAAATATTGTGTACATACACTGAGAATACTATGTAGGTAAAGGCCACTGCAAATGTAGTTGAAAACAAATGAAATTTCACTTAAAGAAAGGACGACTTACATTACAATAAATTCAACTAACATTGTCACTTGTTTTTTAATGTGGAAAAAAATTGAAGTAAAAATGAACAACATGGTAGTAAAAAATAAACAAAGATTTATTTTTTTAAATAACAGAAAACAAGTGTAAAAAATTAATGTATAATCACAAAACAGTCATTTGATGTGTGTTGTTTTTTTAAATGAACTACAAGGTTAGTAGAAATTTACATTTAAAATAAAGAAACTGTATTACAACCCAAACAACTACATATTTTTAAAGCAGAAGTTCCCTGAGTGTAGTTATCTACAATTTGTCGCCATCTACCCATTAGCAAAATTAAGCCAAAATCCGAATTCGATTTACCTTAATCATCATTTAGTTTACATTTTTTTTAGGAAAAAAAAAATTGGGAACCGCTGTCTGTTATAAAATAAAAAAGTGTGAAAATAAATTTACAAGTGAATATAATTTTAAATCATATACTTTTATGTGAAGCAATAACAACGATAATATATGGTAGAATATACCAAAAAAAAAATTAACTGAAAGCTATGAATTTTTTATGTTAAACAATTGTTTTTTAATTACATTAAAACAAATGTGTATGAGAATTAAGTACATATTAACGAAAAAAAATGCACAACAATATATTAATATTAACATTAAAATATATGCTTATAGAGATGTAACCAGAGTCGTTTAAAGAACTCACAAAATAAAATCGACTAACTTGTTTTTAAATCGAATCAGAAATAATATTAATTATTGATAGTGATATCAAAATTTTCTTTTTCTGAGAACACACACACAGAGAAAAATTTAGCTATTCGTAAACTGAAATTCGTTAACTACTACTTAAATTCGGTTTTATGAATTTCAGTCGACCAAAATATTCAGAAATCGAATGTAAATATCGTAGCAGAAACTGAATTTATAAGTTGTTACAATTAAAATGCACTTTTCAATTCGGTTGGCACTTTTTTTCTCTGTGTGCACACACAGATGAGTGTTAACGCAATTTTTTTCACTAAACTATCGAAGTTTTCTTCACAATGTGAATGATAAAATTTGTATATAATTTTTAATAAATAATATGAAATTTTTCATTAAATTATATGAAAAATTGCATATATTTAATGAAAAGTTTCAATTTACTAGTTCCAGTGATATTTCATAGATCTGGTGCAAAAATGCATTGATATTATGCAGATAAATCTCTCAGTGCAGAAAAAATTACAGTGTAAGTAAAGTTTAACCTTTTGCAATGACACAACAAACCCCGGTATTCTTGAATTTAATGATGGGTCGTAGAATCTACTGATATACTTACTACATTTTAACTACATTTTAATACATTTTTAAAATTTAAAAATAAAGCGATATTTAAATTTTATGTTTGCTTTATCTTAATATATTTGTTGATTAATTAATTAATTAATTAATTGTTTATTTGTCAAAACTGAACTCCAAATATTTGGGTGTCCATTTTAGGTGTGTATCACACAAAAATATGTTTTCGTATCCCTACGTTTTGGTCTGTCACTTTCACTTACTTAAAATTTTATTAACCCAAATTATCTTATAACACTACCCGACGAAAAAAGTTTATATATATTCGTATAAAGCGAGTTTTGTATACAGGTATGGAACTTTAAGTTGTCAACACTTTTTAACTGCCGGCCATTTGTCAGTTGCCAAGTGATTTGGCAACTGACAAAATGGTTTGGCATTTCAACATGAATAGACTGACTCCTGAACAACGCTTCCAAATTGTGCAAATTTATTTTGAAAATCATGGTTCTTTTCGCGCACTGCGTCCATTTTGCAGGCAACATAAGAAGCTCACATTTTTAGTTAAATGGATACGTCAATAAACAAAACTGCCGTATTTAGAGTGATGATAACCCTCATGTGTATGTTGAGACACCGTTACATCCAGAAAAACTGACTGTTTGGTGTGCTTTATGGGCTGGTGGAATCATTGTTCCGTACTTCTTTAAAAACGATGCTGGTCAGAAAATTACAGTCAATGGTGACCGCTATAGAGCCATGATTACCAACTTTTTCGTTCATCAATTGAACAACCATGATGTGCAGGAGCTGTGGTTTCAACAAGACGGCTCAACATGTCAAAAAGTTCGTGCCGCAATTGATTTATTGCAAAAAACTTTTGGTTTCACGTATCGGACCCGTGAATTGGCCTCCAAGAAGAAAACTAAAGAAAACTTTCATTACATTTCTGAAGAGATAATTTATAAAATCGAATGACATTTTGTTTATGAAACTATGATAAAAAGTTTATAAAACATTTCTTAATATTTATAAAATTTCTTGAATATAATGAAATTCTTCAAGGAAAAGAATCAAGGAAAAGAATCAATGAAATTATTTCATTAATATCATGTAGGATAATTTTATCAATGTAGTAAAAATCTCTCTTTCTTCAGTTATCATATAATGTCTTGTCTACAATCATAATATAGTATTTATTGTCATATTCGTCTATCTAACTACAGCCATATTATAGTTGCGCCAACTACAAGATGATTGGTCTATTTTATTATGACCGTCTTCGCTCTTTTAATGTCAGTATCGTTTGAGATTTAAAATGAAAAGAAGTTGTCAGAAACATTCAGCCCCAACAAATTAAATAATATTAAATAAAAATACATTAAAAGTATAAAAATAACGTAGTAGTAATGGTGATTGTTTTGTAGAAGAAAGAATAAGTTTGTAGTCTCAACCAGGTATATGCTGGAAGTCCAGGCAAAATATTAATTGTCACGCACCACTTCAATAAAGTCATTGTTTATTATATGGACATAAAAGTTCTACAAATTAGGTGATACAAATTAGTGATAGAATATATATTTTTTTTTTATTGTTTGCAATTACCCAAAAAAAAAAATATTTGTAAAGAAAACAAATATAAAGCAATATAAAAAAGGAAAAAAAATACACATAGTATGAAATAATCATAATATGTTTGCAATAATCATAATATGGTAATCAGTGATGACGAAATTAATTTCCATGATCATAAAATGATAACTTCAACTATAATAATACTATTATAATACAAATATTATTATTGCTGCCTACATAGTTTGACCATTGCAAATGTATTGTGAAATTGTATTCTTAACAATATTATTTGTCATCGCAATTATAGCTTGTATAGCTGATATACTATTTCATAAAGCTCATTCTTCTGCGCAAAGACAATTTGATTGCTTACATTATTTTAAACCTAAGTTTATTTAAATGTGTAAATTATTAAATAAGTACTATGTAAACATGCATAACTTTTTAATGCAGCTTCTACAGAATGCTGGGCGAATCTATAATATTTATACAACAATTTAGAAAAATAGTATGTATGAGTTTTCTATCCCTCATATGTATCGCAGAGCCCGCTTTCGGAGTTCACATAGCACTTAACCCCACCGAAGTAAAAAAAATAAATCAGGGCTATGAATTAAAAAGCTTTAATAAGTTCGTTAACTCTCCATCAGGTGACGAGCAACAACTGTTCTAAGACTTCTCATCTCACGCAATTACAGTATTGCCACGTTTGAAGCCCTCCATCTTTCACCACCTTTCACCGCTCTACTATCCCCTTTCCAAAGAAAGCAACACATTAATTAATAGAAAGAATTTCCTGAGTGTTGCTTCTCTTAAAAAAAAACAAAAAATTCATAAAATTTTCCACATCCATAATATGATAATATTGGTATCTATATGGAACCATAATATTTTTATCTATTTATCATATTATGATACACAAACAGAAAAGATTATGATTGCGCAACCATAGTAACATGATTCGCGCAATTATAAATTCAAAAATGTATAATGCTCCTCGAATATAGTTCCCTCAACCATGTTTTGGTGTAGTGTTGCATACTAAAGATGACCAAATAAAACCTGACATTTTATTCACATTCCATGCACCAATCGGTTAAATATTTTGCACCCATTTTATGACAACATTTTCAATGAGAATTTTATAAGAAAAAGATTTCAGAGTCGTATACAAAAGCAGCTGTTAATAAAAATGTGTGTCGTGTTTTTTCAATCTCTCTCCTTATGAATTGATGTTATCACTTTAGTGTTTGTTTTTCTGTGTATCAACGATTATGATATTTTAAAATATCGCCTAATATTGAGTATGAAACCGTAAACGACTTTACCGTCACTACTACGCATCTGTAATAATAATAAAAAATAAACAGTATTATTTATGCAAAGTTAAAAAATTTACACAATTAACACAGAATCTGATTAAACAAAAACAAATTAAGTGGTTTGTAAATAAATTATATGAAAATATTAAAACATTATTTTTTCACAAATGATTATGTTTTCAACATTTATTAATGTTATTTTTTGTTTTGTAAAAAAAATTGTTCAAATAAATTAACTTTTTTATTAAATATTTTATTAAAAACAATAATTAAATTTTCTCTACTTTAGTTTTTTTTTTTCTCATATTTGATTATAAATTTTAAAACTTAAATCCACTTACAAAGCCCATCACCTGTTTAAAATCTCAAACTCTTGAGTGTTATGGTAGTAAATTTGCAACACTAAACCCTTTTTTGCTGTTGTGTTCTCCAAAAGCCTTAAGGTTTGTTTATATACATACAATATGTATTCATACATAAATATATTCCAAGACTACTTGCTATAGTTCCACTCTAGTCATATTTCTGGGGAATCTTATTATTATACTTTCCTTTGCTTTCGGTGAACAATGTTTAATTCCAAAAAGTTAAAATAATATTTTCATTAAATTCGTATTTCATTTGAAAATCGTACTTGTATAATGTACATTTATTTGGGTATTATGAAGTCGAGATGAGGTTTGCTACACATTAAAGATACATTTTAAACTATAGTACCAATAATGGTCATTTGATGTAAATATTCCTTTGAGTATATTACTTGAAATTAAAAACAAAAAGTTTATTTTTCGATCTTTTATCATAAATTATAGTTTTGATGTATTTTTATTGTATCATTGAGAAGCTCTATTTGTCATACATATGTCGACCAAGCAGTTTTGATAACAAAAGATAACAAAAAGTGCTATGTGTAACTCACAAATACAGAAAAAAATAAACTTTTTTTTCCATCAACAAAAAGAGTTATGTGTAACTCATATAAAAAAAGAAAAACTAAACTTGTTTTCTATGCACAAAAAGTGTTATGTGTACAAACGCTCATTCAAAAGGTGTTATGTGTAGTTTTTCTTAAAAACCACGCACCGCTCTGTAACAGAGATTAAATCTGGAGTTCTTTTAATGTAACGGCATATGCTGTTAATAAAATATGTCAGAAGATAATATTCGCTCGTTTGAAAAACACATAGCACTACTTGCAGGCCAGCTGCATTTATGGCATGAGAGTCATTTCAAGTCAAACCAAACGATTTTTCAAAGCTATTTAAACCATTACAGCCCAAATGAAATCTGTCGAAGAGAATTCAGTGAAAATGTGTTTAAATGATAGGCAAAATCGTCAAATAGGATAAAGCGAAATCAAAATTGAGAAAAGTTGAAAGATATTCTTGTAAATTGCCAAGGAGCAAAAATTGAAAACAGCTCCGCTAATCGAGCCGTTTTAAAATTCGGCATTTTAAAACTTGATTAATGAGGTTTAATTATTGCCTAAATAAATAATAAATATTAATAGTAATACATATGATATCATTATTATCAAAAAAATGATAAAGCTAAAATTTTTTCTCTTCCAAAAATGTTGGCCAAAATTAAATTTTTTTAATTTTCTGTCAAATGTAGTGAATTTAAAGGAAAAAGAAATTATGTGATTGAAAAAAACGTCAGTTCCGTGATTTTTAAATTTAGTTGGCTTTGAGAAAATAATTTTACTTAAATTATTGGACAAATAGTTTCAGAGGAAATCGTAAAAATCATGATGTCCCATATGTGTTAAGGACCAAATTTTTAAAAGAACTTTTCTAAAATTTTTGGTCATGAAATATTACGAAAAATTATTTTGTGGAACAGTCTTTTACCCATATCGCCATCATTTAATGAGTACAAGTATTTAACTAATTTTTTTTTAATAATTTAACTTTAACCCAGTTCAAAAGTGACTCAACTCAAAATTTTAATTTTTCGGTTTTATATGCTTAAACTATGCACAATATACTTGTTTGTCTATAAAAAAATATCAGTGTATTTTGTTGTTGTTAACTATTGCTAAAAAAAAACAGTTATGTCTTTATGTTTCAATTGGTATAAAGTTGCAAATATTTTTTTTCCATTTCTGAAAAATGAAAAATTTTGAGTTGAGTCACTTTTGTACTAGGTGTGCGATATGATTTGATTACGAACATCTGAGTATTCGTATTAACTATATGCATGTCGGTTTTCCCTTGCGTAGCAAACAATAATGGTGTTTCCATAGTTACATACACTGAGAGAATTAAGTTCCATAGAATTTTTTTCGTGGATTTAATATTTTTATATAGCGAACGGAATAATTCCTCCAGAGGAATACGTGTATTTTGTTTTTGTTACAATAACAATGTACATTTATTCCTCTAGAGTAGGCGTGGTTTCTAAGGGGGGAAAATGGGAAATGATATTATGCAAATATTTAAAATAAACACGGTGGAGCAATTAAAAGACCTAGACTCTCTTTTAGGCTCACATTCAGATCCCTATGTAATAGAGCATTTCTCGCTCGCTATATATTATATATTTAGTATATTTTTAATTAGTATTAAGCTGCTATTTAGTATAAATAAGTATTAAAAAAGGTTTAGCCAGCCCTGAAAAAATGTGCGCAATTTAATATTTTGAGCTGTGAATTTGTATTTTTTAGTTTTTTTATATAAATTTTTTGTTATTAAATATACTTCTCATTAAAACGAAAAAGTCTGTTTTAACTTATTTGGCAAGGAAGTGCACAAATATTGTAGACAAAAGTACAAAAAGACACTAGTGACAAAGTCGCTAGTGTGACACCAGAATTTTACTATTGACATTCCCTACAGCTTTGTTCCATAATTTATAGAAACGTACTAGTAAATTCCTGGTTTGAATGTCTCCATATGGTCCCATAAGAACTATCCACTCAATATCTAATCAATTGTTGTAATGTTACTAGTGGATTTAAATGACACGCACATGTTTAATGTCAATAGCACCACGTCTTGTATGGGGTATAATTAGACAGTAGTACTGGCGACAAAGTCAATAGCGAGTCAGTGTAATTTTACTATCTACATTTCCTACAGGGTATGAACTCATTCATGCTCATATACATATGAAGGCATTCGAGTTCACACATGCACATATACTACCATATATGATTCATATTGTAAGCGATGAATTTTAATTGTTTTCAACAAAATAAAAAGTATCGATAAACATTTGAAACTTATTTTCAATAGGGAAAATAATAAAATATTCATTATTCTGACAATCCTTAAAATAAAAAGATGTTTAATTTTATTTGATGTTTATTTATGTTTAATTAATACATGTAAATATACATGTATATTTATGTATGCTGACGACATTTGTTTGTTTTATCCACACAAATACGAAATGGTGGTCAAGGCTTACATTGAACGTGAAGCAGCCTTAATTTGTGAGTTTGCTCGAATAAATAAGCTTGTTTTGAATGCCAATAAGACGAAGATGCTGAGATTTAAGATTGGCTGGCATAGTAATCATTTTTCTGTCAACGTGATTGGTAATGAGATTGCGAGGTCGATTCCATAAAATACTTAGGTATAAACATCGGAAGCGATCTTGTTTCGGATCAACATTTGCAGTATCTAAGGACAAAAACAGCTCAAGCTGTCGGCATTTTATACAAATTTAAGAACAAATTTAGTAAGGATACTAAACTTTTAATTTATAACGTCATTGTTAAAAGTCATTTAAATTATCTAGCCATTTCATATGTTTATAAGAAATGTAATGCCTTAAAGTCCCTTTAACGAATGCAAAATAAAGCTCTGAAGGTGGTGTTCAATCTTGCAGCAACATACCCAACAATTTCTTCATACATTAATAAATGACGATCAATTTCATTTATTATACGTCTTTAAGTGTTTGAACAATATTGGTCATCATACAATAAAGTTTACAAGAAATGATCTTGTAATAAGAACGAGAAGCAATTTAAACTTAAGAGTAGCCAGGTGTAGGTTGCCAACAACTAACCAGCAACCAGATTTTAGAGGTATCCGTAAGTTCAATAACTTGCCTCAAAATTTGAAAAACGAAAATAGAATTTCTGTCTTTAAAAAATTACTAAAGGAACACATTTTGCAACATTTAAATGAACTTTTAATGTAATTTTCTTTTTTATTAATTATTATTTTCTTCACAAATGAATTTACTTCAATAAATGTAAATTTTAGGTATTACTAATTCTTGCCAACTCGATAATGCCTATAAGGCGCTGAGGCAAAATAATTGTTATGAATTAAATTTGTAAATAAAATTTATATAAACAAAAAAAAATTATCAACCTAAAATATCTAAGAAAAGATTTGATTTGAATTAAAATTTGATTCTAAACAAATAGTTAATTGGATCGATTAATATTTTAATTGACTTTTAAATATATAAATAAATATTTTATTTTAGATATAATTCTCAATTTTTTTTTTTCATATAGAGCAATTCCATATGAAAGCGATCACCTTTTGGACCCCTCTCCGATTTTAAAATAAATAGTCTCAATCGATTGCCCAGCAAAAAATAATGTACCTACATATTTTTTTTTGTATAGTGACTGGTTTAGTGGTGGTGTGCACCACTGTCATGTGACAAAATTGAAGAATTCTTTATAAGGGACCTCATTGAAAGTTGTTTCAATTGAAAAATAAAATTTTCCTAATTTTTCTTGTTAAATAATTAAAAATAATTCAATTATAAAAAATATAAAAACAATGAGAACAAGGTGGTCTCTTAAATGCTCTTCTCCTGTCCAAACAAGGAGTCGGGCCCATTTTTTTATTGCTGATTCTTAAAGAAAAAATTATGAGGAATCCAAAAAAAAATAAAATTAGCCGGAAAATTTAGGAGCTTCTGTGGAAAATCGGAAAATTTAATTTTCATGGGAAAATTTAATTTTCATGGGAAAAAAGGTAAATTTCTGAGAAAAATTAGGAAAATTTTATTTTTCAATTAAAGTCTGATTCAATACCTTTCCAACGAGCTATCACTCGTTGCGATCGCTTTAGTAGTTTTTTTTTTTTAACAACTTTCAATGAGGTCCCTTATGAAGAATTCTTCAATTTTGTCACATGACAGTGGTGCACACCACCACTAAACCAGTCACTATAAAAAAAAAAAAAAATATGTAGGTACATTATTTTTTGCTGGGCAATCGATTGAGACTATTTATTTTAAAATCGGAGAGGGGTCGTCCAAAAATTTGCCAATTTTGATCGTTTTCATATGGAATTGCTCTATACTGTATTTTGAATAGAAAAGTTTCAGGATAAAATACCGAATGCATTTCCAGTTTATGAACAAAACAAGTATACATCGTATACCGCTTCTGAAAAGCAGTTCTTCATTTTAACAATCCATTTCTGGAACCACATTCTATATGATTTTCAAAAAACCCTCAACGCAATAAAATTCAAAATATTTCTAAAACAATATTACTTTTGACAATTTAAAATAATTATTTATTATTTTCTTTGTTTTGTTTGAGTCTTAATTTTTAACACAGAAACTTATTTATAATATTCCTTTTATATAAATTTAAAACATTTTTTATAATATTTTTTTTTTTTTTTATTTATTTATTTTATTTTATATTTATATAATATTAATATAGATAAATTTAATAATATATTATTTCTCAATACTGTAATTATAAGATAATTTATAAGATACAGTATCTTGTTGTATTAGAAAATCAAATGTTTTAATAAAAATACAAATACATCATTACTAAAAACGCATTTGCATGCAAATGTGTCGTTCACACAATTTTTTTTTGAGTATCATAATTTTTTTTTTATTATACAATAGAAGATAAAATGTTAATTGCTTCAATAAATTTTTAAATTAAAACCCGTTTTTAGTTTTTTCTGTGTATTTTTCGTTAATGTACACATATGAACTTGTATGGACATGTATGATTATATATGGTTGGTTGGTTGGTTTAAGTGGCAGCTCACGCTACTCGTGAGCATCAAGTAGAGTCAAAAAGCGACTCCGTTTTGAAGAGACCACACTTCCCGTAAGGAACTAGTATCCGGAGTACTAGACCCACCCCGTTCGGTTAAGATAACTTATAATCAAAATCACAATCTAAAAACTATCTTTGTTATGTGAAATTAACTTTGATGACGCGTTCCGCACAAATGTTGCTGCGTTGTGTTTTTGGAATTCTTGAATTTATACAGAATATTATTCAATATTTAATGGAAAAACTTATAATTTATTTATCATTTAATGAATTTATAAAGAAATTATTTTTATTTTTTTAGAACTTACTGATCCCAAACTTAATTATATTTGACGCGGAACCTTTTTTAACGATATCGAAAATCTAAAGATGCAGTTCTTATTGTTTTTTTTATGCACTACATGGTATGGATAGGGCCATTTTGATATTTTCCAAAATTGTAAAAAAGTTGTATCCTTAATGAACATATATGATTCCTAATATGTGTGCTCATATATGGATCCATATGTGTCGAATTTTAACAGGGTATTATAGAGTATTTAATATTCAACATTGACCAATTCAAATATTCTCATGCTATATTTATTTTCTTTTCTAACGACTAAATGTAAAAGTTGAATTGAATAAGTACTTTTAAACTTAACAATTCAATATTCCACGAATATTTTCCTTGTGTAGTTGTCTAATGTTACTCAAAGTAGAAAAATTCTTTCAACCCATTTGTCTGCTTAAAAAAAAAAAATATTTTTCTATGCAAATATAATATTTTTCTTAGATTCATTTAAATTACCAACAACCCTTTGCAATTTTTTCCTAACCCTCATTTCTATGGAATTTCAATATATTCTTTCGTATCTATTCAATTGTATCTTATGGCTCTTGTTCCTGTTCTATTTTATTGCGCTACATTAGCAATACATTAATATATAATGGTTTTTAATTGTTGTTTTTTCCACTTTTCCAACAAATGGTTTAAAAAAAAAAAAACAGTTAAGAGTCTTGTGCAGTACACAGTCAGTCGTCCTCTTTAGTTAACATTAAAAAACTTTTATTATTTTAACTCATTTTCAAAACTCTTATTTAATTTAAGATTTATTTTGCAATTTACATGTTGTTTTTCTTGAACTTATTTTTTAATTTTAAATAAAGTTAAACGAAGTGTATAATTTTCGGTTTTCTCAAGTAAAGTACTTTTGTTCCGCATAAACTGTGAGTATTAATAGATTTGTTTGTGTTTAAGTGGATTCACTAATGGATTCAATAATTCATTTAAATTTATTTCCTGTTATTTAAGCCTTTAAAATAATAATTCAGATTAAAACAAATTTTAAAATCATAACAAGGAAATTTTATAAAAAGTATTGTCATACAAACACTGAGAGAATTATCAGTATGATAGCAATGAATTTTTGCATTAGATCAACGAAATATCACTGGAACACGTCCGTTGAAACTTTTCATTAAATTAATACAGTTTTTCATCAAATTTAATGAACAAATTTAATTTTATTTATTACAAATATCATACCACTTATGAAAAAGTTTAATTAAAAATAGTTTCATTAAAACTATGAACGCAATAGTAATCTTTAATTATCATCTCAAACCTGACAATTGAAAGTGAAATTCAATTTTAAAAGATCAACAATACATACCAAATTATTAAACCAAATGCAATCAACTCGAATATGTTGTGTTTAAATATTAGTATACATGCTGGATCCTCAATTCATTCGGTACATATACATTTCTACCACTCATCGTCAAATAGTTAAACTTGATGACAGCATTGGCAGTTTGATGTAACAACACAAAACAACGCAAGATTCACTTTAGCGAACACGACACTTTTGAAAATTTTTTGGTCTTGTTGGTAGAAAATCTATATTCCCATTATCCATCCCTGGTTAATAATATAAAGAAAATTAAAGATATAATGTTAAAAATTAAGTTTTTTTCTGTTTTCTTTGATGCATCTCATGAAATATTATTACACTCAGGGAACTTCTGCTTTAAAAATATGTAGTTGTTTGGGTTGTTATACAGTTTCTTTATTTTAAATGTAAATTTCTACTAACCTTGTAGTTCATTTAAAAAAACAACCCACATCAAATGAATGTTTTATGATTTTACATTAATTTTTTACAGTTGTTTTTTGTTATTTAAAAAAATAAAAAAAAATAAATGTTTGTTTATTTTTACTACCATGTGGTTTATTTTTACTACAATTGTTAGGCATTTTTTGAACATTAAAAAACAAATGACAATGTTAGTTTAATTTCCTGTAATGTAAGTCGTCCTTTCTCTAAGTGCAATTTCACTTGTTTTCAACTACAATTGCAGTGGTCTTTACCTACATAATATTCTAAGTGTACACACAGAAAAAAATTTAGCTATTTGCCAACTGAAGTTCCGTTACTTCTTCTCAAATTCGCTTATTATGACTATCAGTCGGTTGGTACAATTGTACATTAGTTTTCATAGCAAAGTTCGGTAATTTTCACTAAATTTTAGTTGCAACACCCAAAATATTCGTAATCTAATGTAAATATTGTTGTACAAACTGAATTTATTAGTTGTTACCATTAAAATACACTTTTTAATTCGGTTGGCACTTTATTTCTCTGTGTGTAGTTACATGAAAAATTAGTAAAAAGAAATAAGCGTTATTTGCATCAAATGTCGGACTTTCTAGTTTTTATCTTTAAAGATTTTTTCCAGAATTTTAATAGAAAACATTAATTAAAATTCAACACATTCCTAAAAGTGGTGAATTAATAAATTTCGAAACAAAAACTCTATAGATTAATTGTTATTACAATATCCTAGTACAGAAATATATAGAGTATGGCCTCGAACTTGTCATTAGAAAAAAATCAATTAAAAAAAACCGCAGCCCTTACACAGAAATTCAATGCAATAAACAACGTGAATATGTAGACTTAGAAATTAAATATATAATATTTTAAAAATTATTTGAACTAAAATGGCACGTAAAGCATGTTTTTGTCTTTATCTAGAAACCTTGATATCAAAAAGTCTAAAATCAAACAAATCGGTCTACATTTGTAAAAGTTATACGACCATAAAGCTTTTATATACCCGAGATGGTCAATGTTGTCACCCAGTAGCACACCCAGTGTCAGCACATGGTGACTACAGAAATAATTTTTCTAAAGCTTAAATGCTTTTCCTTTAATTTGTGAACACTTTTCTTCGATTTGATCAGCATTGTGCAAGATCCATAACTATTACTATTTTTGTGTGTTTTGGACCACAGTGCGTATGATCAATGTGAAATTAATCATACGCACTCATGTTGTATTTCATTATAAAAAATATATTTAAATTTTATATAAATATTTGCAATAGGTCATATTAAATGAATTTTTTCTCTAAAGCAAATCCGTGTAACACGTTGAAATTTTCGGAATGGACAAAAAACATGAATTGTCTGGTTTGAGATCATAATTATAATGTTACTATTATTACAAATATAAAACGCTTATGTTGTTCGGGTAATCAATTAACATCACGGATTTTCTGTGGTTGGTTGATATATATACCTGGTGGATTAGAATGACACTGAATATGACCTAGTCGCCTAGGTTGAAAGTGCGGCACTCCCTCTAGCACAGATACCCACAAGATATTTTTATCTTCTCTTACATTTTTTTAACAATTAGTGTTTTCTATTTGTAATAGTTTAGAATTTAGTAATGATCTCAAACCTGTCAATTCAAAATTATATGCAATTTTAAAATATCAGCAATACTTGCAAAATTCTCAAACTATAAAGTTTTTTCATAAATTTTATGAAATTTTTCATTAAACTCGTTAGGAAAACTTCATCAGTTTAGTGAAAAATATCATTAAAACTAGTCCAAGGAATTCTCTCTGTGTATTCTAATCTATTCAATATTGCTTCACACGCGGAGCATACAATGAGCCTGGGAAACATTTCGACAATTCTCCAAAGTTCTCGAAATCTGATAAAACCTGGTTGCTTGAAAACAAAAATCATTGCCTGAGTCTCATAGGAACATGGTGAGAAAAATAAAATGAGAAAGTTTTTCTGTGAGGACTTTAATGAAACTGAAATATGTGATAGAGGAACAAATTTTCAAGAGTGTAAAGCAGAGTTTTAAAATTGTTCTAAACTTTCTGTTTGAAAATTATCATATAATTTTTTTTTGATACAAAATTTTTATAAAAAAGCGCAAAAAACAAGAACTAGAGTATTTTTTGAATTAAATCCGACACCTTATATTGAATGGTTCTTAGATTTTTCTACACTACATTATAATTCATTTAAATCCGAATGTTCTTCCCGGGAGACCTGCATTGTTAGAATAATATAAGTTGGCGGAAGAACACCACACCTAATGTGGAATTTTATCTGGGTCTTAACTTAGGACTTTTCTGAACTTCTTTTCAAAATTTTTAAATAGATATTTTGTGGTGTTGGTATTTGTAAGATCAACCTGTTTTATTTTATCTATATTTATTAAAGAATAACGTTACTGACTGACTGACTCACTCTACATCGCACAGCCTATACCTCTGGACCTAGGAACTTGAAATTTAGCATGGAGCTTCATCTTCCAGCATTAACGGCCGCTAAGACGGTATTTTTGGAAATACCATCGGGGAGGGCAATAAGGCGGCCTTCCCAATCCCCTTTGGCTAGAAATCTGAAATTTTCAATATATGTTAATTAGGATATGACCTAACTCCTTAGTATTGTACTTTTTGGAATTTTTCCCAGAAACGTGGTGAAATTGAAGCTGAAAGGGGGATAAGTCTCCCCCTTGGCGGCCTGGCCACACCGCTGAAGCTAGGAACTTGAAATTAGGTATGTGGGTTCCTAATCTATCTACAGTAGATTTTTGGCAAACAAGGGAAAATTCTACCAAGGGGGCCTGTCCAATCCACTAAAGCGATGAACTTGAAATTTGGTATGTGGAAACCTTATCACGAGAAGACATCTGGGCACAGTAAGGGCACAGTCTTCGCCTTGGCCACCTGGCCAAACCGCTGAAGCTAGGAACTTGAAATTCGGTATATGGGTTTCTAAGCAAAGTAAAAATATGCATAGACGGTATTTTTGGAAATTCCGTCGCGGAATGGCAAAAAAGGGAAAATTCTTCCCTTAGCGGCCTGCCTTTGACCAGAAATTTAAAAATTTAAGATATACGTTTCGTCGAATATGACTTAACTCACCAATATAATTCTTTTTAGATTTCTGGCCAGGGACGTTTTAAAAGTATGGGTTAACATAGAAAAAAGTGTCCACCTGGCGTCCACGACAAACCACTAAAGCGAGGAACTTGAAATTTGGTATGTTCCTTTTCAAGTGTAGACATCTATATAAACGTTATTTTTGGACCTTTGGACCCTTGGCGCACTGGCCAAACCATTAATGCGAGGAGCTTTAAATTTGGTAAGTGGGTTCCTAATTCCCAGTTAACATCATCTTAGACGGGATTTTGTAAATTTCTGCGGGGTTCCTCAGTGCGGGCTTCTTATATTATGACGGGGGGAAAAATGATTCGCCTTAGTGAAAAAGACAAACCGCTTATGCAAAGAATTTGAGATTTGGTATGGTTTAAAGTCGGTTCTTACTGGTACGGCCTGACCAAAACGGTAATGCGAATCCCTAAAA
Source organism: Delia radicum (assembly GCA_021234595.1). Lineage (NCBI taxonomy): Eukaryota > Metazoa > Arthropoda > Insecta > Diptera > Anthomyiidae > Delia > Delia radicum. Next base: position 128,470,666 of record CM037854.1, read on the forward strand.
TTTGGACTCCTTATCCCGCGTAGACTTTTTTACATATTTGCCGCTTAAGCGAGGATTGTGAACTTCTATATTTGGGTTCCTAATCGCGCGCAGAAATTTTCTTATACTGGATTTCTGATATTTCATTGCGGGAGAGGCATAAATGGTAAAAGTCACTACCTTAAGTTAACTGCTGACTCACAAAACTCACTGAGAGTTCGTCTTTTGAACTCACTGAGTTTATCACCCTTAACCCATTGCATGTGCAATACGTGTACAGACGCAAATAATGTAGTGTTAAGAACTGTGTATCCCTAAAAAATTAACATTTGTTAAAAATTCAAAAGGGATTTTGTAGGGGATTAACAGATACCGTATCAATCTTTTTGAAAAAAAAAAATGTTTCTAAAAGTTACAAAAAAAACGTAATTTTTGCACATTTAGGTTACATTGCCTCGAAAACCTGACTTGTTAAGGCTATTTTGTGGTCAGATTCAGCACGTCTAAAATCTTAGGCAAAGAATAGTCTGATTCTTTGTTAGAAAATTTCATCAAATTTTGTCGGCGTGGGTTATCTGAATCTTCGTTGAATTGCTGGCACTGTGGATTATTTTGTGCTGTTATCGGTCAGAAAGCATGTTTTATTTTTGCCGTATACTCTCGGATTATTACTACCGAAAACTTAAGCAACTGTTTAAATAGGCTGAACTTTGCCCTTTTTCAAAATCACTTAAATATGATCCACGAGGCACTTTTTTGCAAATTATTAAAAGAAATAGCAAAAATCATTTGTAATTATTGTTATGCAACGCAGTGTATTTTTGTTACGCAAAATAAGAAAGAACTGTTTAGCTTAAATTGCAAGAACTTTATTCAATTTAAAGAAATCTAATGAGCTTTCAGATATTTGGCTTAAATTTAAAACTACAGATTCAAGTCCTTTAAAGAGTTCACTAAATATCAATTCCTTACATTTTTTATTTTATGCATAATAATAAATACTTCATTTACGTATGAAAATTATTTTTTCAGAGTTATTTTTGTCTAGTCCAAAACAAAAAACATACAAAGGATAAAAAACATGGATACCCTTTTATAAACAAGTGTTTACATGTATGAAATTTTACACTCAATGAATTTTGTTAAAAGTAAACCCATTATTAATTTGAGGTTTAAATGGGTGCTTAATTCAGTGCTGGACAAAAAGGACAGTTATTTTTTTTTTTGTTAACGGAAAATAACAATAGGCTTTCAATGAGCAATTTCGTTGTCGTTTTTATTTTTATTTCAATTTTTTATACGAGCGATTTCAAAAATTTTAGACACCTGGTAAAACTGACTTTATATGGGTTTTATTCCTCAAGGTTTTTTGAATTGAGAGAAACGATGGACAGGGCAAACAAAATATTTTCGTAACGTCACAAAACTTTTTAATTTTGCGAATTTAAAAGATTTTTATATTATTTTCTGCAACAAAGTTACCATAATTATAAATAAATATTATCAAAAAATGAATGCTTTATAAAATAATCGCCGTTTTCTTTTTAGTAATAGCCATACTTTTTCCTCCGTTAAATACACAGTGCAACAAATGAAGACTTTTGGGAAAATGCACTGACTCGACAGTGTAGGTTCGATTGTACTACCAAAGGTTAGTAAAACCCTGTACTCGGTTTGGCCAGTTTGACTACCAATTGTTTTATGGATCCCAAAAGATTTTGAAAATCAGTGCACCACTCAAAAAAGGCGTTGTCAGTTTTTGGCCAACAGCTAATTCAGACTTGATGATATTGCTTAACTATATTTGGCAATAATGTAGTGAAGAGTCTACTGAACAGATTTTATAAACATTTTATGAGCATAAGATCATTTTTTCCTGCACTTTTTTGAAAAAATATAGGAGAAAATTATTTTTTTTTTTTGCTTTTTTCAGCATAACTTACAGGGATTCATAATTTTTCACTAACAATATATGAAGAAATTGTAGCCATTGTAAATCTGAACAACTTTTGTTAACATATCATGTGTCTAGGCATCCAAAATAGCTTACAAAGACCACTTTGTACCTTATAAATAGTCCTTTTTGACTAGACTACACTTTTATTGCATTTTTGTTTACTTTTTATGTTATTGAAGAAAGTGAAAAAAGTGCAGGAAAAATGATTTTATGCACATAAAATGTTTATAAAATTTGTTCAGTAGACCCTTCACTACATTATTGCCAAATGTAGTTAAGCAATATCATCAAGTCTGAATTAGCTGCGAGTACAGGGTTTTACTAACCTTTGGTAGTACAATCGAACCTATACTGTCGAGTCCGAGCATTTTTTTCACTGTTGCACTGTGATATGAATGATTAACGAGGATAGATTTAGGATGCTTCAACAACAATTAAAAAAATTTTTGAAAATATATATATAAATATTTTTTAAAGAGAAGCAAAGCTCAGTACATTCTTTCTATTTATTAATGTGTTGTTTTCTTTGGCAAAGTGATAGAGGAGAGATTGAAGGTGCGGAAGGATGAATGGCTTCAAACATGAAAACACTGTAAAAACGCGAGATGATACGTCTTAGAACAGTTGTTGCTCGAGTTGTCGAACTTATTAAAGCTTTTTGGTTAATATTCCTGATTTAGTATTTTACTTCGGTGGGGTTAAGTGCTATGGGAACACCGATGGACGGTGTGATATGTATGCGGGATAGAAAACTTATACATATTATTTTTGAAAATTTAAGTTGTTGCCGCCATAGATCGAACCCGTGACCATCTGTTTAACAGCCCAACGAGCTTACCATTACACCACAACGCCCCCACACATCAAAGTGTCGACAATTTTTGAAATTCCTCATATATGTATATTATGTGTTTTAATTATTTACAGTGAAATGAATTAAGTTGATTTTTTTTTTTTGGTCTGTTTTTTATTTTTATATGGATGTATGTTTTCATAAATATGTGTACAGATTTTCATAAATGCATGGTCAAAATAACAATTATTTATAAGATAAAATTAAATAACCGCAAGCTGAAAGGGTTAATTTGTTTGCGTCCATACACAATTTTATAGGTCACTTACGTTTTGGAAACACATTTATTTTAGTTAATATGGCTTAAAAAATTCTATGCAAAACAAATCATAAAGGCCACATTACCGGATTTGATCGGTAGCTTAAAATACAGTAGATTAGATATCTTAAAGACTTTTGGACTTTAGACAATTGTAATCCAATTACAGATTTAAGCGATCAGAGGTTCCAACTATTCTAAGCAAAAACCGGAGCTCACCCACTAAAAGTAAAAATATTCTACAATAAAAATATAACTGTTCTTTTTACACTCACAAGGGTGAGTGTCCGACCCGGACCGGCAGATCTTAATGAACCTTGGCTACGTTATAGAGAATAAAAATTTAAGGGATCTGTGTTTTTTTTTTTAGCTGCCCAAATCTCACGTTTAGGGGTTACTATGGGGGGTCAAAAATTACACAATTTTACGTTTTCTTCGGCTTATTTCCTACTATTAAAAGGAACTACAGACATATTTGGTATCAACTGAATGGTATTTTGAAGGCACATTCCAGTGGTGTGGTACCCAAAGATTTTCAAGTATTTTTGTTATTCGAAGAAATATGCTTTGAGTATCATTAAGTATGACATTTTATAGAGGAAATTTGGTTGTATTAAGCTAAACATAATGCATAACAATTCGCATTTAATTTAATCGAGGGATTGTCTAAGCTTTTTCCAATATTCGAAACCGTTTGATTTTTATGCGACTTTTCCCGAAGAGCCTTTTTCCCCTATATTTCAAATAATTCCAAAATGTTTCAACTCTAGGTCCACTTTAATATGGTTAGCAAAATATTTATTTTTTTGAGTACTTCAACCCAGCGTACAAATAAATCTAGTTTTCGTAAACTAAAGACAAGTTTTTATACAAAAGCAAATTCATTTTTAACTGTACTTTTTAACCTTTAAACGTGAGATTGGGCAGCTAAAAAAATAGGTGTCTCTTTTTTTTGCTCCTTTACAACATATCCAAAGCTTATTAAATTCTGCGAGTTCGGGGAGGTATCCCGCTCTCTTGTCAGTTGTCATCGACAGATGAAAGGTTTTTGCAAAATGTGAGCCAAAGGGTGCTAATTACGTATTTGTATCTGCCATCGGACTCGACGACACTCAGGGGTGAATCCAGGGGGAGGATGAGGGTAATATGTACCCCCCCCCCCTACAAGAGAAATAAAAAACAATAATATCACCCTTTCGCAAAGAATGCCAAATATATAAAAACAGACAAAATAAACTAAACAAATAAAAAAAAAAAAAAAATTCATTTACAGGAAAATTTACTTTAAAACTTTATCAGATTTATAAAAAAAAAACTGCAATTAAACATAATATACAATAACTTGTGCAACAGCAACCCATCCTCAGTCATCCAATTTACAATGCAACGATTATTTTGTACCAATTTTAATTTCGAATTGTTGCGGTTTGAATGTTTCCCATTATCATGGATGTGAAAACGATAACATTAAAAACAAATATTCAAATCAAATTTTACCATTAATACAGGTAAATTAATTGCATTTGCGGACTAGTAGTTTCTGGCTGCTAAACCCTCCCAATATAATCTTGATCGATGGCTTTTCACGTCTTCAAATTAAAAAATCAAAAATTGCGATTCAGAAAAGCTGCAGAGGCGTTGGATGTAATAATCATTGCATTTTTACTCTAACCGCCATTCAATCGATATTTTTAGGACTTTACAATTGTGTTTGAGAAATTATTTTTATTTTTGTACACATACTGAAATATTTCCAATATTTTTTTCGGAATTTATATAGGTATTAATTTTTGTTTCCCTTTTATACGTTTCTATATTTTGATTGACAATTTTTTAAATTAAAGAAAAACTTAAAAAAAAAAAATGTTTTGCTTTGTACACATATAAGGCCTACAAACATTTTAACCATTTTTCTACATTTTGTGCTTACAACTGCTGACTTGAATCTTTCAATAAGTTTTTTAAAAATATACTAATTAAATTTATGTATTTTATGAAATTTGACATGAAAATTTACAAGCATTTTTTAGAGTGTACTACTTTATCTTATAAAACTTAGAAGGTCATTATCCTCTCGAATCCCTAAAATTGTATATCTTTTTTAAAGCATTTTATGGTTAAAAAGTAAAGTAACTACCGGTTTTAATATAAAGTTAGATATATAAAGTACACTCAAAAAAAAGTCTGTAAAGTCCGAAACATTTTTGCGCTGGAGATTCCTGTAAGAAAATTGCTAATATTAACTAAAAAATTAGTAAATTTAGCAAACATTTTGCCTAAATTTGCTGACTTTACATACATTTTTAAATTTTTAAATGTATTGACTTTTTTTTAAAGATTTACGATAAGTATAATTTTTCTACAATTTCTTTGAGTTTTTTTTTCATCCTACTAATATTCAGCAAAAATTTTATTAATTTTTAGCAAGAATTTATTAATTTTAATCAATTAAATGTTAGCAAAATTTTTGCTCAATTTACAAATCTTATTTCTGAAAATCAGCGAATTGTTATGCTGACATTAGAAACTTGTTTTGCAAGCACACTCCTGACTAAAATTTTGCTGCCTCAGTCAGTAAAATTTGCTGACTTTATTGACTTTTTTTGAGTGATGGATACCGATCGACTTACTGTAATTACAGCAACATGCCTAGATAAAGTAAAGATCAGTAGAAACTGCTTAACACGAGGTAGTATAATACATTGAAAGGTTTTTCGAATTGGAAATGTATACCCTCGCCATATTATTGAGTAATAACTTCGAGACTCATACACTTATCCAGTCTCTAGAATTTTTTTAACTTGAACCAGGTGAATGTCGAATGGGTCGGTTAGTCAGTTTTTTGAGGACTTTAACCGATGAAGGATTCGAACCCGTCTGCTTTGCAAGTGATATGCTGATACTACTGAGGCCAAAAGGTCTAAAGGACCTCGAAGGCACTTGGTATATCGTATGACAAGGGGAAATGTGGGGGAACTAAATGTGAACCCGAATTAGACGGATATAAGTTTGTTCTACAGAAAAGGAAAGGCGATCGCGATCACTCATCCTACTTTCCCGGAATTGAACATGTGTATTGTAGATAATGGCAAGTACCTAGGAGTTGGCTTTGATTGGAAACTTCTTTCTTCAAAAGTAAGATGAGTATAGGCGGATACGGGTGAGGGATGAGGATGGGTGTGGGCGATTTGCAGGAGGAAGGTGGGCTATAAATCGGGCTTAAATGCAAAGAGGATTGTCTATATACGAGTGGGGTCAGACTGATTGTGACATGTGCCGCCATTGTGTGCTGGCCTTTGATCATGCAGAAATGTTGTATCGGGAGACTGCAGAGGATACTTTAGCTATGCTGCTTTGGCACAAGCGCATAAGTCCAATAGATATTTGGGTGAGATACGAGGCGGCACTTGCAACCTGCCGACTGATGGCACTGGGGCGTGGGTTCTTGCATCCCGACGTACCCGACATCAGATGACAGGCTATAACATTTCGGATGAGAAGTGTTATAGGGTAGACGAATATAGTGTGGTGGTGAACAGCGAGGTTTTTGTTCCGGTTTTTGTTCCCCCGACTCCCAGACCACGAAATCGTTTTTCAATTGAAGGTGCTTGGTATTACGGAGTGCATTCGCATTTTGCTTGGTATGTGGTCATTTACAATGATAACCAGGCTGCGATAACGGCGCTGTCGGGGGAATACATAAGTAGAGACCAAACTAAAAGCCGGAATGGAATGTAATTCTTGCAGGAGACGGCTTACTTTGGTATATGTACCCGGACATTTGGTGGGGATAGCAACTGGCTGTAAACAGGTCCCTGTTAACCTTCACAGTCTATAGCCTTTTCGGTCGACGAAGGCAGAACTTAACCAGAGGGCCACAAAAAGATCTGGGGCATGAAAAATGTTGGTGTGGTCACGAAGTTTCTTGATGGCCGTATGATATCAAGCTGAAAGGGGTCTTAATATTGTGGAAAGGGGATCACGCCAATCTGATGGGTGTCCTAACGGGCCACTCGACTCTTTAGTTGCATGCGTCGAGAATAAGAATGAGTGACTGAAGAGTTTTTAGGGCTTGTGGGGAGGACAGTGAGGGCTAGGTATTGGCTTCTGGACATTATACCGTCGATGAAGTTTGGAAACTTATGGGTACTTGAACGTTACTGAAATCTTCAGATAGACCAGAGTGCATGTACAATTACAACATGCCGATCTTCTGGCATAGGTGTATGTCATCCCATTGATGATCATGAAGGGTGAATGAACCACGCTTCTTCTTGTCAACCTAACCTAACCTAAAATAATTTAATTCATAATAACATTGTTTTTTTATTCTTAGTATGAATATCATTCTTAATATTTTTATTTCTTTGTAGATGTTACAATTAATCTACCTACAACTTAAGGCATGCAATCGATAAACCTTCAATTTTAAATTAATGCTTCAGAAATCAAAAGTTAGTAACTTCAACTTTTCAAGTTGAAATGAGAAATCAAAAACGTATCAAACGTCTACAACAAGAAATATGGATTTAAAATACACAAGTTCTACAACTTATCTGTCTCATACATCTGTATATTTGTCTCATCCTGTTTTTGAGTTGAACATAATATTTCGTCTCATATTCTAAAGTTGTTGTTCAGTTTTCATTTGTTGCTGCAACTGATTTTTAGCATAATCTTTAAACTGACATCTGCCGCTGAACCGCGCCTTAAGCTAAACACTAAAAATAAAGGATTCTATGGAAAAGCAAAGATGGATGAACATTATAATGATTTTATATTACAATACAATTTTAGGGCTTCTTTCTTTAAATAAGTAAAAAAAAATATAATATATTTAAAATTGTATATATGCAGAGAGGGGTGAAGAGGGGAATATTATAATCAGCCTTAAAATATGTTTCCCAAAAGACTATATTTAAGAACGAATCACAAAACTATAGGGATGATCACAAAGAGTTATTTTTAAAAATCGTGAACTTTGAGAGTTATTTAGCACGGGCTAATGTTTTCCAAAAAAAGGATTTAAACTAGGGATGTTAGTATTCAAATTCGACAATTCGTAATTTAGAGTACTACTTAATGTATACAGATCAGTGTTGCCAGGATATTTGTTTTTAAATCCCTACGTCAATAAAAAAAAATCCCTTTTTTCCCTACAGACAGAAAAAATATTCCCTGCATTTTTCCCTACACATTTTTTTTAATAAATGCAAAAATTTTGTTTTTTAGCAGTAAATTATATTTACTTTTATTATAAATTCGTACAGTAATTCATTCAGGTAGAATAGATTTTCATTAAACAAAAATAACAGAAAGTAAAAAATAACATAAAAACTAAAAATAAAAAATGCCATTTTTATAAAATACTCGTATAAACACTTATGGCCTGTTTCTCGATTTCGAAAGAATGCTTTCTTTCGCTTTCTAAGCGAAAGAAAATTGATTTGGGTTTCTCTAACTAAATTTCTATGCGAACGATGACTTAAAGTACAAGTCGAATGAAAACGTAAAAGTTTTCATACAAAATTTGGTTTCTCTATTTCGAACGAGTTGTCAACAGCGCGAACGTAAATGGCAAAACCATTTACATTAATGCAAAGCCAAGAGCACATGCAATCAATGGTGCCAAATGTTTAAACTTATTTCTCATTTTTCCAGTGCCACCAGATTTGTTGATTTTATTCTGTTACACTAAAAAAAAAATAAATGGTTATATTTTTCATTGTTTATTATAAATTATAAATAGAATAAAATTTTTAATAAAACAAATCCCTACAATTTGACTGGAAAACAAAATCAGTCCTTTTTTCCCTACAGATGGATAAAATCCCTACGAAAAGGGAAAAATCCCTACACTTGGCAACACTGATACAGATATTGGTTGTTTCTTGTAAATTCCCACATTACCTCAAATTTCCTATTCTATCCCATGTTACCCTATATATTATTTTTTGCGCAAGTAACTGCTAAAAAAAAATTCATTAAACATTAAAGAATTTCAAACACAATTTTCTTTTCTTCTTTTTGATACTTTGAGTATCAATATAGTAATTTATTATTCATTTATATTCATACATTTCATTCGTTTCCTCTTCATCTGAACTTCATCTTTAGTTTTCTTCAAATTATGTTGAATATTGTAGTCATCAACATGGCGTCTTTTTGACTTGAAGCTATAATTGCAATAAAAGAAATATGAAAAATATGTAGTTTTTTTTTTTTTTTTTTTTTGTTCACCATCATCATATTCGACGTCATATAGTTGCACAAAACATCCACATTCTATCATGAATGTTATTCATACCAGCAGCTCGTACAAATATCATCAACAGTCAATCAAAGTTTAGCGCTAGCAAGTTCATTATTACCGCGGATTTTTGTTGCAGTAACAAAAAATAAAAATAAAAATAAAAAAAAAAATTAACAGGAATATGGCAGCGGTACACTCACAATATTTTGTAGTTAAAATCAAAGGAATATGTACCTTGAAACTACTAAACGTATAGTTAAAAACCGGTCTTCTCAACTTTTCTTTTAAAACAAATGTTTTTTCATTTACTTTTAACTATTAAAAAATTACCTTAAAATCAGTAAAACTTTTTACTATAAAAATTAAATAAAAAAATTTTAAAAACTGTCAAATCCGTAAAAATACCATTACCATCTTGGTGATTAAAGCCATTTTGGTAAACTATCAAAAAATAAATTTTAAGTTATCAAAAATAACAATTTTTTTTTTTATTTTTATTGTTACTAACTTTTTTTGTAAAAAGAAAATTTTAAATAAAAATAATAACTGGTACAGAAAAACAACTATATATGTGTAGTTCGTTTTTTTTTTTGATAAATGGTTAAGTTAAGAAAATATTTCTTTGTAGTTTAAATGTATATTCCTTAAAAGCCTAAGTTTACTGATTACTTTTTAAATTAAACTACAATCTGTTACTGTTAAAATATTGTGAGGGCATGAATACTGTCTCTTGCAGTTTCTACTTTTCCTTTTCTTTTCTAAAAGAATGTTTTGAGTAGTTATAAACTTAAGTTTTTTGCTTTATATAAATAGTTTTCACCTATAGCACAGAAGGACTGAAAGAGGAAAATTGTTTTTATTTCCTCACTCACAATATTTTGTCGTTAAAATCTAAGGAATATGTACTTTAAAATTACTAAACATATAGTTGGTTAAAAATCGGTTTACTCACTATTATCTTAAATCAAATGTATTTTCAATTTTTTTTAGCCTATTAAAAAATGAACTCAAAATCCGTATAAATAAAACATTTCCTTTAATTTTTACTATTAAAAAAAATAAAAATAATTAGGCAAAAGTGCAACTTAGTGGGCACTCGTACAAAAATAAAATATGAAATCAAAAACAAAGTAGTGGCGCGAGGGCCCCTAGGCCCCCTGGGTTTAAATAAAGGAAACGAGTATTTATATAGAAGTTTGGGTACTCAAACGAAAAGAAATTTCTTTACGGTTTCAACAAAAAAAGCTTCAATAAATTCGCCAACTCTACATCAGGTGGCGAGCAACAACTGTTCTAAGCTTATCATCTCGCGCAATTACAGTGTTGCCATGTTTGAAGCCCTTCATCTTTCACCACCTTTCATCTCTCCCCTATCCCCTTTCCAAAGAAAGCAACACATTAATTAATAGGAAGAATTTCCTGAGTGTTGCTTCTCTTTAAAAAAAAAAAAAAAAAAAAAAATAAAGGTGGCCCGAATTAAAGCCATTTTGGTAAATTTGTATTATTCAAATAATATAAAATTTATGGATAAAATAAATATTTTGTGTGACCAGTAAAATTTAAATCGGTGTTCTAAACCAATTACGGGAAATGTAATTTTTTTAAACAATTCCATAATCACAACCAAGTTTTTTGAACAAATTCGGCAGTATTAATTAAAAATTGTTTGAACATAAAAATATGTAACTCAAAATAATAAAAGCTGTCAACGAAATTTCCAAAAGATTTCCGCAGATTTTTTTTTATAGCCAAAAGAAATCATTTACATGAAAAAAAGATCATTTATTTTTTCAATAACGTGTTTTCTTCTGCTCTTTTCTAAGCGATCGAGGGCGGTGGCGAAATGAAAATATATATAAAAATATAATTTTCCAAGACAAAGGCAAAGTTTGGTGCTACTTTCGTTAAGAAAAAGCTCAGATTCTAAAACGCCTTAAATGTTGTTTTATTTTGTTTTTTTTTTTTCAAAAAATCCTATAGATATTTGTTTTTTCTCATTTTCTGCCCATAGATTCTAAGATATTTTTCGCAAATATATTAAAGCACTTTAATCCTGAGGTAATTTACCTATGGAAATACTATTAGATTTTGAGGAATTTTTACTTAAGATATACCGTCATATTTAAAAAAAAAAGTTTCCTGCTAAAATGCACATAGACTCTGAGGGCTTTTTAATATCGAAAAATTCTTAAGATTTTGAGGAACTTTTTCTGTTAAAATGCTCTCAGATAAAAAATAAAAATTTTTAAATGTGTGCACTTATTGCATAGATTCTGAATACCATTTCCTATAGGAAGACACTTAGGCTTCTCAGGACTTTCTGTTTTAGAAAAACCGTCAGAAATTTTGAGGAACTTCTCCTATTGGTTAACCTCAGATTTTGAATCTGAGAGCTTTTCTATAGGAATAGAAAAACTAAAATTCTGAGAACTTTTTCTATTAAAAAAATCTCACAAAAAGATATAGATATATATAAGATTTTATGGACTTTTTGATTGAAAAAATCCTTCGATTCTGAATTTTTTTTTTTCTTTGGAATACGCCTCAAATTCTAAGGGATGTTTTCGAATAGAAAAGCACCAAATTTCTGAGGACTACAGAAATTCTGAGCAATTTTTCTTAAAAAACATTCTAATTCTAGGGAAATTATTCTTTCAAAACCCCAAGATTCATAAATTTTTATCATTATAAAAACCCTTAACTACCTTGTAATCAGATGGTTTTTCTTAAAGGAAGAGTACATAGAATCTGAGAACTTTTCAATATCAATTAGTCCTCAATAATCTGAGGGATTCTAAGGATTTTCAATACGAAAATTTTCTCAAAATTTATGAGACTTTCGGAAGTACAATGGCAATCATCCAAGGGTTTTCTGAGATCCTTTAAATCTAAAAAAAATCCTCAAGTTCTGAGTCTTTGCCTAAAAGATACAGTTATTTAATGAAAAAACCTTGTATTTCCATAGAAAAAGTTATCAGAATCGGAAGTGTTTTTCTTCGAGAAAATCCCTCAACTTTCCTAAAGACAAAACATTTAAATTTTATATATATTATTGGGGTTGTCTATTCCAATAAACAATTTCGCTGGAATTAAAATTAAAAGTAATTGTAGTTCAAGTTGAGTTTCGCAATTTCAAGCCTTGCTTTACACTTTGCAGCTCACATTTATAGCTTATATTACATTACAATTCAAGCCTTTAATGTAGACTAAATAAAACTTTGATTGTGCCAAAAGCTGTTTTAAAAAAACGTTATGCTACAAATAAAGATTTTATTGATCAGAAATCATGGACCTATCGTATCTTATTAACAAAGAAATTATTTTATGAATAGGCCAATGGGAAATGTTAAGTCTGATCAACATTTAATTAAAACTAAGATACAAAAGCAGATAAGAGTAGTATTGAAATTCGTGAAGATAAGTGATGGTAAATTAAATGAAGATGGCTGAATTGAAAAATAACTAACTATATTCTTGAAAATTAAGGACCTACAGATTAATGCTTTTTCTTTTGTCTGTAAGAAAATGGAAATATGTACGCACATTGATTTAGCGCATTAAATTTTTTGCAGGATTTATTTTTGCATACCATTTTTCTTTATCTTTTAAACAGAAAAACGATATTTTAGATACATTTTATTTGATAAATTAAATTTGTTTTTAACAAATTATAGGAATTTTTTATAGTAAAAACAAATTGACAATTTTACCAAATACTATGAAACCATAGATTACATAGATCTCAAACTCTTTGACAGTAGCTGTCAGTGCACGTAACTCATGAAGATAGTATGGTTTCATGTAAGAAACATAAATTAATTTTGAAATGTTGAGGTTAAGAAGAAGAATAAACGTTTTTATCTAAAAATTATAAACACTATTAATTTTTAAATCAGACTAGACTAGTTTCTCCTTTTTATGGACAGGCTCATCAGTGATTTTCCATTTAAATTGTATTATTATTTGTGTCTTATAATTGTCAGATTGTCTCTATATGATAAATTTTTCAACAACCTGCGGCTATAAGAATCAAACCTGCGCTCATCTTACATTACAAACGTAACAATACCAAGTCATGACCGTTTAGCGATCACACCCAAGTATGGCCTCGAATCTAATGCGGCTAAATTGCAGTTTTCTTTCCTCATAGCTTTTTCTGTTATTGCGTATTATACTCAGAAGTGACAACACTAACAACACATATATTCTATTTTTAGATTTTTTGTTTATTTTTCTAATCTCCTCCGTCTCTATTTTGATTTTGATTATGACTTTAAAAAACGGTATTAGAGAATAAGCACAATACTAATGGCAACGCAAAATATCAACAAATTAGCAACGAAATCGGAAAACTGAAAAATCGATCTCAAATGGACTACTCAACAATTTCTAACTTTTTACAGAACTTGTCTTAGAACAACATATTTTTCAATAGACTTAGCTAATTCCAAATCTGCCAAAAAAAAATGTTCAAAGATAATTTTGGACAGATTTATATTCTTAATAAAATTTGCATGATTATGCGACAAAATTTTGAAAAATTAAGGAAGACGTACAGAAATGAAGGGAATGATGTATATATAAAAACAGCGCTTTTTAAAAAAAAGGCAAATGAGACTTTTTTGACAGATTTGGATTCAACGTTCAACATGTATTAAAAAAAAACTGTTTTTTTTTGGCCGTTAAGTAATGTTATTTTTATTTTTTATAACCATTCACAATAGTGTATAATTTTGTGAAAATGTGGCAACATTATTAAACTATTTGAGTATAGAGTCGGTTACACACGATCAATATTATTTATAAAGTTTTTTAAATTGAACCACTCAGAACAAAGTATTTAAAAATAAAATACTCTGATTGGTTGATTTTTGTTAGCTGGATAACTCTGGATACTCTTCTTTAAAAGCAAGGGAATAAGAAATTACGATATGGAAATAAAATAAATTTTATATCTCACGGAATTCGGTGTACGAAATCAAATGTCAAATTGTATATACAAAATATGGAAACTTTGCATTGTGTCTATACTGATCACTCGAATAAAAATTAATCGATTAATCGAACGAATAAAAGGAAAATTCGAACAAACAATTTTAAAAACATGAAAGGAATAATTAAACATAAAAGGAATAATTAACTAAAAACACTTCTTCATTTTTTATAAAAATAATGGTAATGGACAAAATTAAATCAAAACTCTATTGAAGAAATTACTGAAATTTTAAAATAATTATTAATCGTTTTCCACGATATGTACTATTTAATAATCGATAAAGATATAAATAGATTTGACTTTGACGCAAAGAATATAAAGGAATACACAGAAAAAGTGCTATCGTTTAAAAAAAACATTACTTTTGAGGTTTAAACCCTACACTCCGAGAGCTTCTGCTATAAATATTTGTAGTTGTTTGATTTTTAAGTGAAATTTGTGGGATAAATTTCAGTTTTGACTACATTTGTAGTTCATTTAAAAAAAACAAACCACATCAGATTACTGTACTATGAATTTACATTCGTTTTATCAGTTTTTTGTTCTCATTTAAAAAAATAAAACAAATAATACAACTGTCTTCAATTTTACCTACATTTGTGATTCATTTTTATCAAGAGTCAATGACAATATTAGTTAAATTTAATAAAATGTTAGTCGTTCTGTTTTCCAGTGCAATTTAATTTGTTTCTAACTACCTTTGCAGTGGTCTTTACCTACAATAAATTAAGTGGAATATAAATGTGTTAAAATTTTGTAAATTTAATAAAGGGATTTTGTGCGCCCCGGTAGGCTAGTTGGTATCGGGGGTCGTGAGTTCGATTCCCACCAGAGGCACTGGTTTGTTTTCGTTCTCTACAACGCGCCGAAAGCCATAGTAGCTAGTGCTCGGTTAGGGTACTAGGATATAATTTGTAATTATATAATTATTAATAAATAAAATAAATAATTAAGGGATTTTATAATATTCACAAAAAATTAAAATTAACGAAGTTTTTATTTTAATAGAAAGTATATCCTACATCCTTCACACAATCGCAATTAAATTATATTTTTTTTAAATGCTCAAAGTCCAGACTTAAAAACCATATTAAAAGTTATGCGCAGTTTATTCATATAAATTAATAAGAAATTTTCAGGAAAAAAATGGATTTTTGGTAAAAGTAACGAATTTAAAAAAAAAAACGAAGCTTAAATTAAAATACCTTTATTTACATTCGTGATATACGTCGTTAAATCGATCAGAATTGATAAGAAATATGTCCGATGCATTTATACGACCGTATTCAAAACAAATCTTAATTTAGATTTCAAATACATTTTAGTTAAAACACATTTTAAGCCTTACAACTGTATTCATAAACGAATATTAGCTTAAAATGCCCATTTTAAACCTTGTGTAAAAGTTAATAATTGTTTATGAATACAGTTTTAAGGCTAAAATTTGTGATTTAACAAAAATGTAGTTGAAATGTTGTTTTATATTTTTATGAATACGGGGGTTAGTATTTAACTATATTATTAGTGTCTGGCCGAACAGTTCGGTAAGTCAAAATATGGATGCGATTTCAAGATTAAAAGGTAAGCAAATATCCAACGAATTCACATTTTGGCGCCAAAATATTACCAAATCGGAAAAGGTTTGGCATTCAGTTTGCTTTACAGCTTTCATATTTTAGCTTTAATTTGACATTCATAGTCGCAATAAATCGGTTCAATAAAACTATTTCCACACAGAGAGAATTGAGTTGGGCAAAAAAGGAAAGTTTTCAGTAAGCCAACAAAAATTTTCTTCACAAAATATGCGATAATTTTCTTAACATTAATGAAAAGTTTCATATAGTTTTTAAACCAATTTTTAAATAAAACTTCTTCATTTAGGGTAAGAAAATTGACATAAAAAATTACATATCTTCATACAATTTTCTCAAAACTAGCTTTAACTTAATATATTGATTTTATAGACGAATTTCTGTGCAATATCATTGTTGTAATACAAATATGATTAAATATTAAGAAAATAATTCTGTCAGTGCAATATCATAAATTGTCTGTAATGCCTCGGAATGCCAAAAAAACGATAAAAAACATGTTTTTTGGCAAAACTGTTCGGTCAGATACTACACTGAGCGAATTCTCTGGATGATATTAAAGAATCTTTGCATAGAAGCAAATACAATTTTATGATAAATAGCATTTCATGCATTAATAAATTAATTCACCCAATGCATACATACATGGATACATGCATGCATCAATTAATTGAATGGACTAATTAAGTGATGATTTCATTACAATTTCATTGATAGCAATTGTAATGATTTTATTTTTATTCGCATTATTTTAATTAATTGTATTGAATTTCATTGATTTGATTTAATTGATCAAAGATAATGATTTTAAATTGCATTACCATTAGTAATGAGTCATTTAAAGGAAGCAAATTACTGTTTAAAAAATCACAGGGTGTCTCAAATATTTGTTTACCCAAATACCAATTTAATCACTCCGATAACAGAATGCAACATTTGTTCAAAATGGAACGATGTGGAATGAAACGGGGAACGTGTGAAATCGGAACACCTAACACATTTGTATTGTCGGAAGAGGGTGCATTGTTAGGGTTTGCAAAAATGTTGTCCGTTTTGCGATATCTAGTTAAGTTTTCGAGATACGAGCCATTTTATGAAATGGATATATTTTAAAATGGCCATTATCTCCGAAACTAAGGGAGGTAGAGCTCCATATGAGCAATGGCTATGCAATGCGCTCACCCTCTATTTACACCTTGTGCCTGCAAACAGGAAACATGCTTTTTTTACGGAAAACCAAAGCTATATGGAAACAACTTTTAATCAAATCATATTAAATATGTCGAAAACTATCAACAGCAACATTAAAAAAGTCAATTTAACAATTTAAAGTCGCGAAAAAATGTTAATTTTCCTATTTACAGCCACAAGTTATACATAGTTATACACAGGTAGACAGACATAGCCAACCGTATAGAACTGGGAAACCACTGCTACTTTTGTAAAAGACAAAGGTTCAACTAATATTGAACTAGGAAAACACTGTTTTGTTTGCAAAGCATGTGGGTTTTTCCAGAACCACCAGCAAAATTCACTACGAATATTGTTCTTACCAATATTGCAACCAATTAGAAGCATTTTTTTTTAAATATACAATTATATTTCACACATTTAAATATAATCTACCTATAAGATTAAGACCAAACTGTATTACTGCTTTTAAATATCTTTTGTTATACATATTTCTCAAAATAATTAAATTGAAGCTATTTTAAAAGCAGTTTGGCCACTATTATCAATCGGGTAACAGGACAATACTGTCAATCGCTAAAGCTTTGCCAACACTGTGCCGATTGTATTTTTCTGCCTGGGTAGCTTCATAAAAATGTGTTTCTTAATTTGAAGAAATTTTTCATTTACTTTATAGAGAAAAGTTACATTTGTTTACTAACCATTTTCGTTATTTTTTGTCCACTAAAATTTTATATGTGTAGAATTTATCTTCAACAATCATACTTTTTTAGGTTGATCAGTTTATCAAAAACCGCCGAAATTACTTTGCAAAGTAAAATAATTTTTTCTCGATTTTTTTTATCAATTAACCTTAACTTAGACAAATAAAGCTTTTATTGGGTATTCGGTATGTTTAATAGTAGAAGCTTGACAAATAAAAGAAGAATACCGATTATACAAAGTACCGACTAAAGATCAAATATTCTTGACATATACAAAAAGAAAATTATTTTGAAGTAAACAAATTTTGATCAAAATTGACCAAATGAAATCCGTGGCAGTTGAAATGCATATATTTTAGCGCATATTTTGAATTATTTACTGCATATTTTAAGCGACTATTGTTATTTTTAGTTGCATGCAATTTCTTGCCCTATTGATTATAAAAGTCAATATTATGGTTTAATTTTTGTGATGATGAATTTTAAGCACTTTGAATAATATTATAAAATAATAATTAAAATTTGTTGGTTGCAATGGAATTCCGACATATTAATTTTTTAGTGTGCACTAAATTTGTGGAACTAAGGCGTATGAGTGTTGACAATTACGTGCTAGACCAGTGTTTCTCAACGTGGGGCGCTCGCCCCATTGGGGGGCAATTTCAACATTTTAGGGGGGGGGGGGGCAATGGGATAATTTTTGTAAGTTGTTTATCTTTTCATGTTTTTTTAATATATAAAAATAAAATTCTGTAAAATAAAAAAAATCTGTATTTTTATATACTTACTTATATACCATTTCCATCGTCATATTTAGTAGAAACCGGATTTAGTGTCATTATTGATTTGTTAAATTAAAATTAACAAAATTAGAATCTGATTTAAAAACCCTTTGCAGCCTGCATCAAGCTCAGGGATCTCATTAATTTTTAGAGTATTTATTATTAATTCTATCTTTATAACAAAAATATATGTACATACATCCATTAAATTAAACAAATTGTTTTTTATTTAAAGTACTCTCTATTGTACAGAAAAAAATAAGGGGGGAACTGGAAAAATTTTTAACCCAAAAGTGGGGCACGGCCTAACAAAGGTTGAGATACACTTTGCTAGACGGTGTGTTGCTGTCTAGCATGAAATTGTCAACACTCATACGCCTAGTATAATTAATGATTGTCATATTTATAACACTAGGAAACAAACTGGTGGTTTTTAGACCGACATATAGTGAGCGAAATGATAATTAAAAAAAACTAGCAGTTTCGGTTTTTGAAAATAAGAACAACCGCGGTTTCTGTTATTTTTTGTTTTTTTTTATAATAAAAAAACGTCTAAAAATAATAATATATATTCATAATAAAATGATTTATAACCTAACTTTATGCATTTTTTGCATACATCAAAAATTACATTGCCTTTAAAAAATGTTAAGAACTATGATCTTGCTGTTAGCAGTTGTCAAAAGTTGCCGCTCGAAACACAGTGAAGTTTTTATTAAACGTTTTTTTAAATTTTTGAAAAATGTAACAATTTTCTCAAAATAACATAATTTTTTGTTATGTTCTTATTAGGGTATTCAAATTCAATAGGGTATTCAAATTTGGGTTTGTTCGAGTAACCGAACAACTCGATTTTGATTTTTTTTTTTCGATTTATGGAGTAAGATTTTAAAATTGCTCTAGTAACTCGAATAATTCCTATAATTTTATATAAGTATTTTTTACTTAAAAATACAGTAGTTTTGCGATTGTTGAAATTATTTATTTTTTGTTGTTTGTTTAAAATTTCACTTCATTTCTCGAAATCGGACATTTTGTATATGGTTTCGATATCTACATAATTTAATCTTCCATTTGAGTATACCCAGCCAGAAATTAACAAACATAGAAGTATTCTGAAAGCACTACGTATGGTAGTTGAAACGTTACCAAAGCAACATGTTTTTAATGATTATAGTCTTCTCAGGGCACTCAAATGATAACCAGATTTACGGTCTCATGTTGGTATTTTAGAGTATTTTAAAACGTTACAAAAACCAAACATAAACTAGTTGTAAAGCGCATCGTCTTTTGTTTTTAATACGCTTCCAAAACATTTGAAAACCCAAAAGTATAATGATTTTAAAATTAACTGCTTTCATAGAATTTTAAATACAAAATGTGGAATAATTTTCCTGTACTCCAAATACCGAAAAGAAAGTAATTTCCCAGTGCTAAAAACACATTAATTATTTTTTTATATTTCATTAGTAATTCAATTTTTTTTTTTAAATAATAAAGTAAAAAAGTTATAACATTAAAACGTAATTGACAAATACGTTGGATTTTTCATGGTGTAGGGTTCTGACAAAAAAAAATGATCTTTATTACTAAAATACGTACAAACATATCAGTGGCTTTTTGACAAAAGTGCTTGTTTTTAAAACACATATTTAAATACGCTTAATATATATTTAATGTTGCATAGAAGTATTTTTATAAAAACTTTCCATTTTTTCAATTACTGCAGTAAAACTGTGAAAAAACGAGTGAAAATAAGTGCTTTAAAAATGTGGAAATAAGTTGATTTGAAAAACGTCTGGTATCTTAGAGTATAATAGTAGAAATGTGCGGACTAGACTAAAATACACTCACAAAAGTTTTACAGTAGAATATACTGAAAATGACTGTAATTTCAGTTTAAAAGGCAACAAAGGTAATTACAGTTAAAACAACTAAAAATGTAGTTGTTTTTAACTGTTAAAAAACATCTAACAAATGTGGTAAAAACAACTACCAATGTCGTAAAAACAACTGACAATTTTTTAATACAAACATTTTGAAACAACTGTAAAAATTAGTAAAAACTACTGTTTTTAAAGGTTATTTTTTTTGGTATTTTAAAAAAAATTTCAATTTTTTTTTTCTTCATTCAATTACAACAAAATTTAGTATTTCCAGCATCTTACTTAAAGTCTCAAGTCAACATTCCAAACGGTACTCCAGTTATGACGTTTTAATGCATTGGAGATACAATTAAATTATCTAATTATTATTTGCAAACTCTAAACATATTAATATAAACTAAACGAGAATTTTTCAAAACATAGTTTTTCAAAATTTATTTTTTTATTTTAAAATAACTAACAAAATTGTACTGTTTACCTCAAAATTACTGTTTGGTAGTTGTTTACAAAAATTTTAAAACAAATGCTTTAAACAACTGTTAAAAATTTAGTAGTTTTCGTTAGTTGTTTTTAAAAACAACTGTCAAAATAGTTGTTTTCCATTATTTCATACAAAAACAACTGTAATTACAGTTAAAAACAACTATGTACTACTGATTACTACACAAACAACTGTCATGTAGTAACTGTAAAACTTTTTTGAGTGTATCCACATTTAAAAGTTTTATTGACTTCACTATTTTATCAAAATTCCACAGATATCATTTTTATTTCAATAAACATCAGTAAAGTTTGTTTAAAAAGTGCTATTAAAGTAATTTAAATATGTTTTTTTCAAACGTTCTCAGAACGTTTTGGATTTGGTATATTGTATGCTTTGATAGTACTTTGTTTTTTTGAACCATCATAAATTTCTGGCTGGGTAATAATGTCTCTAATTGTTTATGGATATTTTAAAAATAACTTTAGAAATTGCTAAAACTGTGAAATGTTAGACATTGGTCTCGATGCGGAACGATTTGTCGCAAAATTATCAAAGGAAAATATTTTTCATCAGTACAATATTGCCAACTAAACAAATATAATATGTAAATTAAAATGAAAACATAGCTTTATATTTTCAAAAATTACGAAACAATTTAAGTTTTTTTTATGAAATATAAACTGAAATTTACTCTATTAATTCGATTAATCGACCAAAATTTTTCGAGTTATTCGTTACTCGAAATTGATCTTTTTAATTTAGTATAACAATTGTTTGATGGAAATTTATCGATTAATCGGGTAACAGTTTTAATACAGATTTAATACCCTAGTACTTATACTATCATCAATAAAAATAATTTCTAGCTGTTCCAACAAACAGATACACGTTGTTATATATGATTAAATCAAATTTACAAATTAAATAGGCTTTAAGAAATTGGTTATGGCGCGGAAGGCTTTTGTTCCGAATTGACTTAAAAAAACGATATTTATAATCAGTACAATATTGTCTTTAAGATGATGCCCTGTAATCTTTTCACAACAAAAAGTATGCAAAAAAATTAACTAAAAGATATTTACTGAAACTAAATTAAGGACATTCAACCTATTTTATAATCTTTACAGAGGGCCCGGAAAATCTTTCTTAATAAATAGTTTTATTTTTATTTTTTCCAACAATTTGTTAATTACAGTTCGTTACACCCTTTTACAATTTCCATACAGAAATCGTCCAAGAACATTTAGAATTTTGTTTCTAAAAGAAAAAATGTCATCTACACACAGAGAAAAATGTAACTATTTGCCAATGAAATTTGTTTACTACGACTAAAATTCGGTTATTACGAGTTTTAGTCGGTTGGCACAACTGACCATTAGCTTTCCAACAAAGTTCGGTTAATTCAACAGATTTTTAGTTGCACCACCCAAAATATTCAGAAATTGAATGTGAGTATCGTTGTAAAGGGCGATTTTTATAGAGTTATAGAACTTTGAAATGGAATAAAACAAAGATAAATTTTGTAAATTGACATGAAATTTGCTTTATTCGAAAGATAATCTTCTGGCATTATAATTTAAATATGACTTCTGATATATGACCTCTAAGGCTGGCTCGGACGTAGTCTAATAATAAATATGAATAAAATATGAAAAACCTTATAATTCGGCAAAAAAAAAATTTATTAAAAGTTCGAAACACATTTAATCTTCAATATTAGTGAACAATTTATTTGTGGTAATTGGTTAAAGTATTTTTAAAAACCCGACTTATTTTTTGTCAGTTTGCGGTTTTGGTTTTGAGACTTGAATACCCGCGGTTTCGGTTAAAACAGAACAACGAACTCTGGGTACATACTAGGGCATTCAATTTACTCGGGTTTGCTTTTGTTCGAGTAATCGAGTAACTCGATTTTGAGGTTTTTAATTTACTCGAGTAGGCGAGTAAGATTTTAAAATTGCTCGAATAACTCGAGTAACTCGAACAATTTTAATACTTTAATTTTATTTTCCAAAAACTCACATTTTTGTAAGTTTTTATATTTTATTAGTACTAATATAACATATATATAAAACTTAACAAATTAATTAAAAATTTTAGTAAAAAGTATATCTAAAAGAGAAAAACATTTGCTAAGATCATTTATTATTGCGACAGTTTTGTCTCAGTACACTCAAAGCAAAAGCGTTATTATATCAATGAAATTCTTTATAAATATGTTGAAATCTTCATTGATTTTCTTTCAATATAACTGGTTCATAAATATGTATTAAACTGTTTTATAAAAATATTTGTAAGGTGATCCGTTTTGTAATTTCACTCAGACTTGACACAGTTTTGTTATATTAGTGTGTTAGTACTAAACGAAAAAATAGTCCATTTTGTCCTATCAGTTTGGGATTTTGAGATATGTAATTTTTCTAAAAAAAAATTATAAAGAAGTTTTGAAACAACTTTCATGAAAATTTAAGAAGATTTTCATCATATTAATGAAAACTTCATTACTTCTATATGTAAACTTTAATATGTGGAAATTTTGCGTATGACCGCTATGAATTTCCATATAGGGCTTCTAAAATTGGCTTGTTACAACGACATAAAAGGGACCAACAAAAAGTTTTTAGTAAATGACATTTAAAAATTTTTTTTGAAAATATAGTATTTATATGTAGTTTCTTTAGATCAAATGGCAACTAAATTAAAAAAAAAAAATAATGTTTGATCCCACTTTTAACCCTCAAATCCGCACCAATAATCTTAAACACCCCAGTATTAGAACTTGTTTCTTTAAAAAATATCCAAGTTTCTTCGATATCGGAGTTTTTCGCATTAAGTTTTTCGTTTTTCGTAATATAATTTCTTTAACAGTGCTCACTTAATATAAAAATACACTTAACATTTAAATATTCACTATAACAGTCACATTATTTTATACAAAATATTAAAAAATATAAAATAGTTCATATTTTTAAATTACTCGAGTTACTCGATTAATCGACCAAAATTGTTCGAGTTATTTTTTACTCGAAATTGGCCACTTCGAATTACTCGAACAATTGTTCGACATCATTTCATCGATTAATCGAGTAACGGTTAACCGATTGAATACCCTAGTACATACACAAAAAACCGTAAAAAAATCATTTAAGTCTTATTAACAGCAATATTTCATATTATTTACTGCCTTATAGTTTTAAGTGCACGTAGCACAATTCAGTAAAAGAATACTATTAATAATAGATGATAATATAAAATTTTGTCCCACTGTAAGAAATAATATTTTCTTCTAACAAGGAAGATCTGCTAAGTCCTGGTTCACACACGGCAATTATAATTGCGCAGTTTTTCTTCAATTCTCCTTTGAAATTGCTTTTGTGTTCACACAGGAAAAGTTTGTTTCAGGAATTTTCGTATATCAACCTGCAGTGTTGAAAATTGCGGATGCCAAAACAAAACGCAATTGGAGTACGGGCAAGTCTGTACCCCCTATCATTCTCTTTCCCTCCCTCTTCTATAAACTCAAGAATTGCGCAAGTAAAATTGCCGTGTGTGAACCAGGTCAAACTTTTTCAATCCGATTTAAAAAAAAAATGGATACATAATGGCAGAAATAAAATTATGAACACTTTGTATACTGCAGGCGCGGATACAGCTTTTCCATTTGCGGCGGTTGTTGGGGGGAAGGTTTTTAATTTTTTCATAAACATTTTTTTTCTTCAAAATATTTTTTGGCTTATGCCAAGTATTTGGTAATCAGCATAATCGATATGCTTCTTCTATTTGTCAAGCTTCTCTACAGATAAAGTTTTAGTGAACGAAAAATAATAACATTTTCAGTAAACTGAAGAAACTTTTCTTAACAACGTGAACGAAACTTTTCATAAAATGTATGAAAAGCTTCATACTTTTTATGAAACATTTATTTTTTTTAAGATACTTCTTCAGTGAGTAGATGAAACTTTTACTAAATAAAATTATATTTTTCATAAAATTTTATGAAAACTTTGCATTAGTTTAGTGAAAAGTTATAAAGGACAAGTACCAGTTCAACTTCATAGATTATATGCAAATATTCATTCAGATAATTCTCTCATTGTACTATTAAATATACCGAATACCCAATAATAGCATTATTTTTCCAAATTAATTGGCTAATTGTGTAAAAATATGCATTTTTGTCAAATTTGCTTAAAAATAATGAAAATGTGCAGTAAACTAATGTAACTTTGAAAGAAAATTTCATAAAATTAATGAAAAGCTTTTATT
Source organism: Delia radicum (assembly GCA_021234595.1). Lineage (NCBI taxonomy): Eukaryota > Metazoa > Arthropoda > Insecta > Diptera > Anthomyiidae > Delia > Delia radicum. The sequence goes on from CM037854.1 coordinate 128,495,868, forward strand.
TTTTACGAAACTTAATTTTTAATGAAACTTCTTCATTTAATGAATAAAACTATTTATTAATGAAATGATGTTTTTCATAAAATTTTATAAAAAATTGCATTAGTTTAATTAAAAGCTTTAATGGACGAGTTCCAGTTGCTTCTATGAAATAATTCATTAATATCATGCGAGATAGCATTCTTTCAGTGTATTAACCCAACAGTATGGCCAAAATATATATTTTATAGTTTTTTTTTTTTTTTTGCATTTGGAGGCATTATAGACAATTTTCGATATTGCACTGAGAGAATTATTTGCATGATATTAACGAATTTTTGCATTAATTCAACGAAATTGCACTGATTACTGAAACTTTTGTTTCATAAAAAATATGAAACTTTTCATTGACTTTAAGCAAATGTGAGTTTTTTTTGTGAAGAAAACTTTTATTGATATACTGAAAATTTTTTTCTTTTCAACCAACAAAATTTTCTCTGTGTGGAAATTGTTGTCAAACCGATTTATTGCGACTATAAATGTTCAATTTATGGAACAAGTCGAACGCTGTAAAGCAAACTGAATGCAATACTTTTACATATTTTGCTGAAATTTATTCTGTGTATGAATATATATTCCAATAGAAAGCGAGAAATATATAAAATTTTATTTTTTTTTTTTCTTTAGGAAAATGCTCCCACAAAAAATATTTGCTTCTGGAAAAGGTTTAGGTTAAAACGATTTTTTATAATTTCGATTTAATACTTGGTAAATAAAACTCATAATTATAAAAATTTTCATATGGAAAGTCAATTTTTTCCTTTAAAAAATAAACACTTTTTTAAATAAAAACTGAAGTGATGAGGTATTTTTTTGTATGCAACCTACTCACCAATTGTGATAAATTTTTCTGACCACAAACTTGGTTTATTATTAACAATGTTCAATTAATTGTGTGTACTCTTTGCCTAAGATGCTGGAATACATTTAATACTGTGAAATTTACAACGATATTGTGTGTAACGTGTTATTTAAAAGCACACGTAATGCGTAAAATTGAGCACAATATGTGTGAAAAATTATTTTACTCATTTTTGTATAAAAAGTTACACAAACACATTTTATATTAAACTACAAGTAATATGGAAAAAATTTGTGATATATTCTAATTTCACAAATATGTGCGTAGTTTTAAATAGTTTGTGTTTAATAAAAATTTGTCAAAAAATTATTTCTTATTTTTTTCTGCTTTCTTTGGAAAGGGGCTAGTGGAGAGATGAAAGGTGGTGAAAGATCAAGGGCTTCAAACATGGCAACACTGTAATTGTTGCTCGCCCCCTGATGTAGAGTTGGCGAATTTATTGAAGCTTTCTGTTTCAAAGCCCTGATTCATTATTTTACTTCGGTGGAGTTAAGTGCTATGGGAACACCGAAGGTTGGTGCAGCGATACATACAAGTGATGTTGTTGTCACCAGGAATCGAACCCGGGAACACCTGTGTAACAGTCCAACGCGCTAACCATTACATCACAACGCCCACAAAAACAAATACAGACTCGAACGTTAATAAACGGGCTAACAAAAATAGCCTAATTTAGCTAATATCATCGAAGCCAACTTTATTTTCTTGATTAGGTTTAAGCCTGTAAATTATAAGTTTATGGTAAGTATGTTTAATTTTGTTTGAAGAATAAAAATTAAGATTCTAATTATGATTTATCAAACACACAGAAAAAAATAGTTTTTCCTTTTTTCAATTAAATCTGTTTGTTTAAAATTTTAAAAGCTGTCGATTAAAATTTAATTGGATCAATTAAATATTTGCTCAAACTCGGAACTTGCTTGTCATTTTATTATATTATCGCTTAAAAACAAACATCAACACATTGTTGTTGTTTTTTATAAATGTTTATGTTTAGTGGTGTTAGTAATAAATATTATAAATTCATTTCAATTAGATTATATATTAATTCTTATTAGGTTTATTACAGTATTAAGTTAAATAGTTTAGTTTCAGTTTAAATCTGAATAATTATTTATTCAAAAACTTTATAATAAAATTGTTAGTGTGATTTTTAAAGTTTAATTTCGTTTAATAAGAATATAAAAATTTTTTTGAACAGAAAGAAAATGCAAAAAATAAAGTAAAAATTATTTCAAACCGCAAAATATACTCTGATTTCAACTAAATATATAATTTCTGAAAGCAAAAATCTAAAAAAAAAATCCCATAGTCTCTTCGCTTCAATAGAAAGAAAAAACTAATTTCTGTGTGAATTTGTTCACATAAGTATAAATAAATCTGCAAACTAAATGAGAATTTCGTGTCGATTTAAGTTCAATGTTATAAAATTCAAGCTATAAGAAAACATAAGATATGGCAACAAAATATTTGGTGTGGCAACAACAAATTTCTTTTTTTGGTTTTTCCGAATGTCCTCTTCAATTTTTCATTAAATTTTATGAAAAACTGTATTTATTTAATAAAACGTTTCAATCGAAGAGTTTCAATGACAATTCATAGGTCTAATGCAAAAATTCATTGACATCATGCAGATAATCCGCTCAGTGTGCTTTTCGTTCAAATCAGAGAGAACCCCATTGCACATCTTCCTTGCTGGTTGTATAGTTGTTGTTGTAATATTGTGTCAGTAAATTATTAGGTGCAGTCTTTACTATTTTATAGTTACACAAGAACTATATATATAAAAATACTATAACTACTACGGCTTATTCTTTCTGTTCTATTGTTGTTATTTAAAAGTTGTGTTTAGTTACCCAGTAGGGAAACTGCTAGTGGTACAGCAAGGCAAGCGCTGGTGAACTACTGACTAACCGAGGAATTAAAAAAAAAAAAATTGTTTTACAATAATTTGGGTGGTCTACAAAAAACCAAACACTGGAATCAGCTGCTACCGATATGCCAACGTTGGCAAAATGTGTTTTCTCAGTGCTGTCCATTCAAAAATATACAATGGCTCAAAAGTCTAACCACTGGTAAAGCATTTATTTTATAAAACTGATGATGCTTTGGTCAAAAAAGTTTGTAGATGGAAGGTTCTGAGTTCGATTCCAGTTTCAGCCATACATTTCTTGCGATTTTTTTATAATTTTTTAAATAAAAATAATTTTTTGTTTCTGGAAAAGCTTTTTAACGGCCAACTTTCTTTTTGTTTCCCAACGTTGACAAGTTCTGTCCAGTAAACCTTATGCCAGCGCTAGCATAGTTGCTAGCTCAGATTGTCGACAACCAATCTGGCGGTCAGGGTCCGAGTCCCGGCAGGACAAAACAAATTATGAATGAACTTTTTTTGCAAAATCTTTTTTTAGACCACCTATTTTATAGTTTAACCAACATTTTTCCAACGTTGGAAATTTTGTTCACCCAGTGCTTTTCCTACAGTTTTTGAACAGGCGGATTTTTAGTCTACTGGTGTTATCATTTTGCGATTGGGAAAACACTTGTTGCCAGCACTTGTACCACCTGTCAAAGTGCTTGACAGCTGTGGCCCGTTTGTATTTTTCTGACTGGGGTACTTGTGGCAGTTAGTTTATTTGGTAGTAGATTTTTTTTTTCTCATTTGGTAGCACCAGCTTCTGTTGCTTATTTAAATAAATTGCCTTTAAGGCGTTGTTTCGTCTGTAATCCATATACAAAATGTTACAATGTTCTTTTTTTATACACGTTCATACTTAATAATGTAGTTTAGATACAAATAGCTGATAAAAATATTAAAATTATTGCAATCAAAAAAACAATTTCGGTTGTTAGAATATTTGAAAAAAAACTAGTTTAAAATAAAAAATTTTGTTCGAAAACTCTGTGAAATGACTAAATTTATTTTAACCTAAAATCATTTTCAAATAAATTTTAAAAATGATTTTATGTTAAAATAAATTTTAAAAATGATTTTAGGTTAAATTAAATTTAGTCATTTCACAGAGTCTTCGAACGAAATTTTTTATTTTAAATTTGTTTTTTATCAAATATTCTATTATTTGGCATTTGATTTAACGAAACTATATAAAAATGTTGCTTTTTCGGAAAACATTTTCAAATGCTATTTAAAGGTACCTTTTTGGTACTTTTTAGTTGTTGTGTAGTTGTTGTTGTAAAAAATGTGATAATTTTAAGACTGTCAAATTCACATATATTGATCTTTAATAAATTTAAGCGGAAACGTATATTTTCTTTTTTCGATATAGTTGTAGTTGTAAAAAAAAGGGATGTTTTAAGGGTACTTTATATGGACTGTCAAATTCGCATACATATATTAATCCTTATTGTGTTTAAGCGGACACGTATATTTTCTTTTCCAGCTACTACTTTTGTTGGGTTTTTCCTGAAACCCTATTTCTTGCATTATGATGGCAGGCCCGTGGCTCAAATATATTCAATATGGGTATCAAGCTTCACATTTTTTAGAGTGCTCTGCTATCATGTAATAAAAAGAAACTAATTCGAAAATTGAAGGTATGTGCATTTTATATTTTTTTCTAATGTGCTACAAAGTAATTATTTTTGCATCAGATAGTTTGTGCCTTTTTCATTAATCTTTCCATCGATATACAACATTGTTGGTATGTCTCTTTTTAGCCAGTGAAAAGCGCTTCCTTTATGTGTACTAAAGGTACCCATACAATTTGAAATATGCTTGTGCAACTTTTGCTATTGCACAAAATATGAGTGTAGTGATCATATTGGAAGGTTGTAGAATATATTGGAAAAAATCAAAGGTTTTGATTCATAGTGCGCAACCAAGAAATTCGAAAAATATTTTATAGTGTGTAGGTCACATTGTCCAATTTTTATATCTCTCCTCAATAGAACAAAAGAGTGGTGCCATATTTTGTGCAAAAGTATTGTACATCTTATTGCACTGTGCAGGGCAAAGTGACAATAATACTGGCAATAATACTTGCAATAATATTGAAAAGTGTATGGGAACCCTAACAAGCAATAAGTGCATGCATTCGTAGGAAATGAGAAGCGCATTTTTGGTGTATTGACAACATTAATGCTTTACTGTATGCATTCTTTACTACTTCATATTATGCATTATTTACTGCTTCGAAAGAATGCGATGGGGTGCAATAACGCCTTACGAAATACGGCCTTAAAGGCTTTATTTCTCAATGGAAAGTGAAATAATGCCTTTATTTCCAAAAAGGTTTTATTGCACTTTGAAAGTGAAATGAAGCCGTAAAGGTCTTATTTCACTTAAATTTTTTTTTTTAAATGAAGCAATAAAATTTCTTATTCTTATTCTTCTTATATTTTATTGAACAATTATAAAAAAATTTCATATTAACAAAAATTAATAGAACATAAATAATTAATCCCACTTCTGGAAACGAAATAAATCCCACCAAAATGAAAAAAAAATCACTTTAATCATTACACATTTTTGCAAATATGATGATAAGCAAAAATTAATAGAACATTAATAATTCAACAAAAAATTTAACTGCAACAATATTGAAAATCCTTGCTTTATAAAGTTTTTCTGCGTGGCGGCCTGCGGCCGCTCCTAGGGGTTTCCTCCTCCATGGGACGCGGCAGGTGGCTTCGCTGAATAAAGTTTCCCTGCGCGTGTCACACTAGGGAAGATAATGAGACGTGCGCAGGAAAACTGTATTCAGCGAAGCCACCTGCCGCGTCCTATGGAGGAGAAAACCCCTAAGATCGGCCGCAGGCCGCCACGCAGAAAAACTGAACAGTGTAACAAAAGAATCAAAAAATACAAAATAAAGGCTTTATTGCACCATTGGCTAAATTTCAATAAAGGCCTTATGTCACTTTCAAAGTGCAATAAAGCCCTTTTCGCAATAAAGGCCTTATTTCTCAATTGGAAGTGAAATAAAGCCTTAAAGGCCTTATTTCGTAAGGCGTTATTGCACCCCACCAAATAATGCCTTCAGGCAAGCACGGCAAACTACATTCCCTATTGCTTTATTGTATGCCAGACGGTTAAGCGCTTTCTTGGAAGCATATAAATGTTGTTACCGATTACCAAATCGAGGTTATTTTTTGATGGGATATTACAAAAAATATAGAAAGCAAAAAATCTGCTCTAAGAACCGAAATTGTTTTTCTGAGGCCTTCCAAGCCGCAAAAAAAGACAAAGTTAAACTTTCAGCATATATTATATGATTCAAAAAAAAAAAAAGTTATAAAAAAACATGGATCATAATATAAACAAAATTTTTAAAAATTGGTTAAATATTGAACAATTTTGATAGTTTTTTTGTAAATTATTTATAATCAGGGCAAGTTTAAAATAAAACAAAACAAGTAAAAATGGCAGACAAAATAGCATGAAAAAACAGCAAAATTTTTATAAAAAAAGCAAAAGCGGAATGCCATTACAAATAATTAAAAATCTACCAGTTGATTTTGTTTTTTTTTTTTTATATTTCTAGTAAAACGCTATAACGAAGTTATTTGTAGTTAAGCTGCTAAATGATGTCGTAATAAATTCTTATAATTCTAATAGTTTAAACGTTTCGTTTGTGTAAAATAAAATATACATACCGAAATTATATTTCGACAAACAATAAAGAGATACATATATTTATATATTTTGTGTTGTACCTTGAAACAATTAAAATTAAAACATCTGCTATTTTTAACTTATAACGAGCTTTTAACCTCCGTATATTGACAAAAATAAGGCAATGCAAACATGTTACCTAGGCTGATGCTTGTATTTCGATCTGGATAAAGATCTCATAGAACCCCAAGTTTTAGAAAAGACCGAACATCGAGAATAGGCAGAGCTTTAACAAAAAACCTGTTAATCATTAGTTTTGCTCTATTCTTATCTTCTAAGTAATTAAACACGTGGCTACGGTATTTTCCTAACAAGCATCATGACGTTACTTTAGTTTGACGACCAAACACGTTGTATTTATATGAAAAAATTTTTAGATTTTAATCTGGCTTAAGTAATATTTCTTACAGTCATATTAGTCTGTATATCTTCGGTAAATGCAAAAAAACAGATTTCATCAAATAGAAATAGTATTATTTTTTGTGTCAGACAGATCTCCAGCATTAAAAAATTCAATGTTTTCTATAATAGCTGAATAATCGCGAAATTTTAAAAACTTGTAAAATTGTTTCAAGGTAAAACTGTGGTTGTACCTTGAAACTAGTAGGTTGAACCTTGAAACTATGCCTATAGTAGTGAAAATGACCTGGTTTTAATCGGAAATATACTCTTGTCGTTCAATTTACACGTTTATAATAAAAATAAAAATGAATATGATAAAAATTTTGACTGGAAGGACAATATTAGAAATTGGTTTAAAGTTCAACCAAAAACTGTTTCATGGTAAAACCAAAACTGAAATATACGGTTTTGTTGATTATCTGTATTAGAACTCTACAAAAACAATTATTTTTTAAAAACTTTTGATTAGTTAAAAACAAAAAAATAGATCAGAATTCATAAAAAGTAAACCCAATAAACATAGATTCAAGGCTTTGAGAAATTTAAAAAGTTTTATTTGATATCAACAGCGTATTTCCAGTGATTTTCTATTACTAAAGTTCTACAATGATTTGATTTTTGAAAAACATTAGAATACAAATTGAAAAGTTATTGAATTTTTTTTTTTTTTTTATTTAAATTTAAAACTTTTATAAGAACTTAAAGCTTGTTCTTAAGTATTTCTATATTAAAACACTATAATATCTCGATGTATATAAAAGGAAAAAATTATTAAAACTGTATTATTACTTGAGAAAGAGTAAAAACTGAAATTTTTTATATAAAAAGAACATTTTTGGTCTTCACAGTTTAGTAACGTCATGTTAGGAAAATACCCCAGCCACGTGGTTAATTACTAAAAAGACAAGAATAGATCAAAATTGATGATTTATAGGTTTTTTTGTAAAGCTCCGTCCATTCTGGAGGCTCTAGCTTTTCTAAAACTTCGGGTTCTGATAAGATCTTTAGCCACATCGAAATACTACACTGATAATAATCCATGCGTAAAATTACGAAAAAATGTCAAAATAACAAAAATTTTCGTAAAATAAACGAAAATTTGTACATTTTGCGTAAGTTTTTGTGGTTATGACAATAATTTAGTATTTTTATGCATAGATTATTATGAGTGTAGTAGCAACCTGGATAATATATTTGATTTGCTTTAAATTTCAAAATATACTGCGGTTGAAAACTTTTTATAAATTCAAAATAAAATAAAAAAAATTTTGATGTATATAAAAACAAAAAACTACACGCAGAAAAAAAAAATGTGGGAATATTATCTAAGTGCTTAGCCAACTACATAAGTTTCAAGTTAGTTTCACAAACTTCTTGTAAAATATATTATTTTTTAGAAATTTCTTACTAGGCATGTATTTTACTATAACTTTATAAAACTAACTTCAAACATATGTAATTGTATAACTACTTAGCGCTTCGCTAGTATTACTCCGGTTTTTTCGACGTGTAATAAAACTATAAAAAATAATACTTGAGCCAGAGTAAAGACAAAATTTTTGTTTATATAAATATAACATTTTTGGTCTTCAAAATTTAGTAACGTCATGATGCTTGTTAGGAAAATACCCTAGACACGTGGTTGATTACTAAAAAGACATGATTGTAGAAAAATGAATGATTAATAGGTTTTTTTGTTAAAGCCCTGCCTATTCTGGAGGGTCTAACTCTTCTAAAACCTCGGGTTCTGATGAGATCATTAGCCAGATCGAAACACTAGTATTTCTTTCAACAATATTTCTCTATTTAAATATTTAAATTAACGTAAAATCAAAGATAAGTAGTTATTTATGTACTTACTAAAAGTGAAAAAATAATTAGTTTAAAAATATATATATTTAAATATCTTTCAGATCATTACTTATATTTAAAATAAGGATAAACATAAGTACTTATTTTTTGAATTGAAATAATGGTAAAGTTAACTAGTTATTAGTAAGTCCTTATTTTTTGTATTAAATTAATGCAGACAGTAAGCTGGTGTCACTACTGGTTGTGAAAAAAGTAATGTAACTAAGTAATAACCTACTGCCCTAAGCAGACCACCAAAATGTGAATTTGATATATACTATTGTAAAGGGTGTTTTTCATAGAGGTATCGAACTTCGAAATAGAATAAAACAAAGATGATTTTTTTAAATTTACATGAAATTTACTTTATTCGAAAGATAATCTTCTGGCATTATAATTTAAATATGACTTTTGGCATATGACCGTCACGGCTCGGACGTAATCTAATCTGGAGGTCCAATTTTCTATGACTGTTTCCAACATTTGTGGGAGTATATTGGAAAATGTCAGTAATCATGGCTCTATAGCGGTCACCATTGACTGTAGCGTTCTGACCAGCATCGCTTTTAAACAAGTACGGACCAATTATTCCACCAGCCCATAAAGCACACAAAACACTTTTTCTGGATGTAACAGTGTCTCAACATACACTTGAGGATTATCATCACTCCAAATATGGCATTTTTGTTTATTGACGTATCGATTTAACCAAAAGTGAGCTTCATCCCTAAACAAAATTCGCAAATTTCGTGCGCGATACTTCGAACAGAACAATGATTTTCAAAATAAATTTGCACAATTTGGAAGCGTTGTTCAGGCGTTATTCTATTCATGTTGAAATGCCAAACCAAACTTAACATAAATCACTTGATAGCTGACAAAATGTTCTATACCTGTATAAAAAACACCTTTTATATACCACACTCATAGAAGTTTTACATTATGTATATGACTGTTGTTTGTAATCTGTAGTTGTTATTTTTAGCTGCAATTTTATGAAATAATACAAAGCTACGTTTATGGCGGTTATTTAAAAAACCAACCGAAAAAAATATAGTATATTTGTTACAGTTGTTTGAAGCAGTTATTTGAGTATTTTTTTTAAAAACTACCAAAACAGCAATTTCGCAGTAAACAGTTAATTTTTGGTAGTTGTTTAAAAATACACTATATCAAGTTTTCAAAAATTCTCGTTTAGTTTATATTTGTTATTATTAATATGTTCATAATTTTTACAAAATTGCTTTTATCTTTAATGCAACAACATGATTGGAGTTCCGCTTAGAATTTTGACTCTACATTTTAAGTAGGATTTTAAAAATACAAATATGTATTGTAGGTAAAAGAAATAACCTTTTTTTTTTTGGGTAATTTTTTTAAAACAATAACTGTTAAAAAACAAAACCTTTTAACAATTTTTACAATTATTTCAAAATGGTTGCAGTAAAAATTTGTCTGTTATTTTTACTACATTAATAATTGGTTTAACTGCATTTGTTAATTGTTTTTCAACAGTTAAAAACAACTGAATTTTTAATCATTTTAACGGTAATTAACTTTGTCGCCTTCTGAACTAAATTTAGAGTTTTTTAACTGTCATTTTCAATAGATCCTACTGTCAAACTTTTTTAAGTGCAGCCATAACAGTTTGTTTTCTAATTATTTTCTAAATATCTCATTCTGAAGTCAATGTAATTCCTTAGTTACTCAATAATTTCTGTTAACTTTTTTTCTTCTTCTGATATCCCATAAGACCCCTTTATGTTCTTCAGCTCGTTGTTTTGGAGTTGTGTTTATGGGTTTTCTAACATTTGTGTGTTGGGTGTTTTCTTTATTCTTTTTAATTTATTTAATAATTTAAGTCTGTTTTATAATATTCATTTGCAACCTCTAATGCCTTCTGTAAAAGTTATTATCTGTACTTTTTGCCACGCAGCAAATGTTTCCAAGTATTGTTTTCAAAGAAAATTAAATACAATGAAGTATTTTTTCCATTAAACTCTGTTTTAAGGACTCAGGTGTACATTGTTGCAAAGAATTTTATCATATTTCTCTACATAAACATACCACCCACCTTTTGTAAATAATAATTTCAATTAAGCACATTTTTTTTTAATGTGGTGGTTTATGTTTCTGTAAAAATATATGGAAGGAAATTTAGAGAAAAATTAGAAAACTAAAAGAAATAAATTTAAAGAGTTCACACAAGTTTCGGTTAATAATATTGTATATGAAGTTCGAGTTATTTTAAATTTTCACAGCTTACAGCTAAAGAGGTAGACGAAAAAATACGCATGTAAAATATTACAAATCTTTAGCTTAATTTATCCGCTGCACACTGGTACATTTTCAGAGAAGGTGGCAAAAAATAAATTTTTGTTTTGCTACCGATTTTAATGGAAATTAGCTCATTTGAAAGAAAATGCCTAAAAACCTAGGGGCCCAATAAATCGATGCATAATTTTTACTATTTCAATGTGAACAGGGTGATCCATAATACCCTTTTTCTGTGTTTTTGTAAAGTTATAACTTTTGTTGATTTTTCCTCAATTTAAAGTTTAATTTTTTTTGTTTTCGGAGATATTAACTTCGAGTAATTTTTTTATTGTCCCTTTAATTATATGACATTAGATATAAACTTTTTTATTCTACATTACTCAGTAGTTTTTTTATATAATTTTAATATTAGGGTATGTTCTTAGCAAAAATGATTGCATTTGTTGGAGTATAACTAATTTGTTCCAAAAGTCATCGAAACAGATTATTATATTGTCAAAAAGATCACAATCTCCTCTACAAGTGCATAGCAAATAATGTTGTCCAAGTTTGCGAGCGCTGCAGCTGGAGCAATTTTTTCGATAAACGTTCAAAATTTTTAAGTTAACAAATTTTTTAAGTTATTATCAATAAAAAATAGTTTGAAAAAAATTTCAAATGGAAACATTATAATGTTTGCATTTATGAGAGAATGTTGGGGTTTGAAAAATATGAAGGTCGGTCATACATTTGGGTTCACCCAGGGGAACCCTTGGAAGAGATAGAGCGATTGGAGCTAATTTTATAAAACTTTAATATTAGTATTGGGGCCTCTTTTAGGGGTATGTTTTCAGAAAATGTTGGTTTTAAACAAATATTGGTAGTTGGTCATACATTTTGCTCCTCTAGGGGCACTCTTCGTACAGTTAGATCGGTGGGAGCAAATTTTATAAAAATTGTGGGACGTTGTGCTGTAATGGTAAGCACGTTAAATTGTTGCACAGGTGGTCCCGGGTTCAATTACCGGTGACGACAACATCAATTTAGAAAAATAATATATATGAGTTTTCTATCAATCATATGTATCGCAGCGACCTTCGGTGTTCCCATATCACTATGGGCCATGAATCAATTAGCTTCAATAAGTTCGCCAACTCTACATCAGGTGGCAAGAAACAACTGTTCTAAGACTTGTCATCTCGCGCAATTACAGTTTTGCCATATTTGAAGTACTTCATCTTTCGCCACCTTTCATATCTCCACTATCCCTTTTCCAATGAAAGCAACACATTAATAAATAGGAAGAATTTTCTAAGTGTTGATTCTCTTAAAAAATGTATTGGAGCCCGATTAGGGAATAGAGTGGGTGTGGTTCTGAGAAAATATTGGGGGGTCAGTTATACATTTTACTTCTCTAGGGGCATCCTTGGGACAGTTCGAACGGTTGGATAACATTTCTTTAAATGTTATTTTTATATGGAAGTTTAGATAGGGACTTTAGATAGGGGGTAGACATGTTCAGAAAAATTAATGGGGGTCGGTCTTACATTTTTTGTTGGATTTTTACCCTTCACCCCCACCTTTTGGGAGCCATTTGTATAACACCCCATAAAGCATTAAAGTGTCTTGGCTTTCCTAACCGGTGCAAGAACTACTTCACTCCCTCTCATCTCCTCTCACACATTTATCCGTCCGAAGATTTAATACATATATTTTCAGGGGCTCCAAAGTCTACTTCGGAGCTGCTGGACCGTGTACAAAGGATTGGGTTGAAGCTCATTAATGACAGAAGGGTACCCAAAACTATTGATTCGTTTGATCATTGTCGGAATATGGGGTGTGTGTCATTTATATATTGAGACTACCGCATGGAAAGTGTTCTGCTGAGATAATAGAACTTATGCTGGTGTTATATAGGTTTAATCCTTAATATATAATTTCTGTACCGCTCTATTTTTGGGATCTATATCTTAAATTAAAGGTAAAGGTTTTGGCTTCCCAACAAAACTTTCCAGAATTGAAATACGTCGACTCCTTCAAAGTTCTAGAATATTGACCGCCATCTCTGCAAATGTACCACTGTGCGCTGGAAATTTCTTAAGCAATCTTGACAGATTTATCGAACAATGCTTCATTAACAAATTTTTTTATTTTGCTTTTGCCTTAAAGCGCCTATTGTTTAAATATAAACAAAAAAAGTTGAAAATTTTACGGATTGTAACTAAATACTAGTCGCTTGAATATATTATAAATATTATAAATATTTAAATTTTGAAAATGGAAATTATTCAAGTTCGAGGCCATACACTATATTTCTTTATTAGGACATTGCCCTAACAAAAATCTAAAGAGTTTTTGTTTTTGAATTAATTAATTAATTGACCACTTTCAGGAATTTGTGAAAGAAGTGACAATCCCATGCAAAACATCAAACATTTATATAAACTAGTTTTCTCACTAAACGAGAACTAATATATGAGCTCGAAGTTAAAGATTATCACCATTGATCAAAAATAAATTGAAAACTTGTTTGTTATGTGCAAGGTCTACCGTTGGTAGATATTCAATACACGTTTTTTGTTTTTTCTCCTTTTGATTTGCACATTTGTTTCGTTTACAAACAAAAGAAAAATGTAAAGGGGGAGTAAACAAGATCGTACTTTGTCTTTTATACAAGTTTGATATAATTTTCAAGTTCGAACTTGAATACACGTCACTACATTGCTAGGTCTGTCAAAAAAACAGAGTAGTAGTATTTGGAAGATGACAAAGCCAATTGTGACAATTTTTTGTTGTTGTTTTTGTTTTTTTTTTGATATTTTAAGTTTTGAATCTCGCTCCTAGACGAGGACAAGAAATTCTCATTGAGTTTGTGATTTAACATAACAAATATCTCTAGAAATTATAATAACAAAGTCCCCTGAAGATTTCCTTAGGCAGGAATGAAATCCGGATAGGGACACGCCTACATCAGATTGCTTTTCACAATTTGTTGAATAAGTTTTGGGACTTTAGCACATTTAATTACTATAAATGCAATTAATGTTTATCCCGATGAAAATAAATTTAAATAACAAATATGCAGGTGCTTGTGCAAATTTAAATGTAACTGACACTAATAGAAAACATATGATTTTCTATTGTTGATTTACTTGAATAAACGTCACTACATTGCTAGGTCTGTCAAAAAAACAGAGTAGTATTTGGAAGATGACAAAGCCAATTGTGACAATTTTTTGTTGTTTTTGTTTTTTTTTTTTGATATTTTAAGTTTTGAATCTCGCTCCTAGACGAGGACAAGAAATTCTCATTGAGTTTGTGATTTAACATAACAAATATCTCTAGAAATTATAATAACAAAGTCCCCTGAAGATTTCCTTAGGCAGGAATGAAATCCGGATAGGGACACGCCTACATCAGATTGCTTTTCACAATTTGTTAAATAAGTTTTGGGACTTTAGCACATTTAATTACTATAAATGCAATTAATGTTTATCCCGATGAAAATAAATTTAAATAACAAATATGCAGGTGCTTGTGCAAATTTAAATGTAACTGACACTAATAGAAAACATATGATTTTCTATTGTTGATTTACTTGAATAAACGTCACTACATTGCTAGGTCTGTCAAAAAAACAGAGTAGTATTTGGAAGATGACAAAGCCAATTGTGACAATTTTTTGTTGTTGTTTTTGTTTTTTTTTTTGATATTTTAAATTTTGAATCTCGCTCCTAGACGAGGACAAGAAATTCTCATTGAGTTTGTGATTTAACATAACAAATATCTCTAGAAATTATAATAACAAAGTCCCCTGAAGATTTCCTTAGGCAGGAATGAAATCCGGATAGGGACACGCCTACATCAGATTGCTTTTCACAATTTGTTAAATAAGTTTTGGGACTTTAGCACATTTAATTACTATAAATGCAATTAATGTTTATCCCGATGAAAATAAATTTAAATAACAAATATGCAGGTGCTTGTGCAAATTTAAATGTAACTGACACTAATAGAAAACATATGATTTTCTATTGTTGATTTACTTGAATAAACGTCACTACATTGCTAGGTCTGTCAAAAATACAGAGTAGTATTTGGAAGATGACAAAGCCAATTGTGACAATTTTTTGTTGTTGTTTTGGTTTTTCTTTGATATTTTAAATTTTGAATCTCGCTCCTAGACGAGGACAAGAAATTCTCATTGAGTTTGTGATTTAACATAACAAATATCTCTAGAAATTCTAATAACAAAGTCCCCTGAAGATTTCCTTAGGCAGGAATGAAATCCGGATAGGGACACGCCTACATCAGATTGCTTTTCACAATTTGTTAAATAAGTTTTGGGATTTTAGCACATTTAATTACTATAAATTTTCATTTTCATTGCACAATTAAATAAATAAACTTATTGAAATTTTGTTTCACTTTGTGAAAAAAAATCTTTTCAAAAATATAGGAAAAATTAATTGTTTTGAGTTAACCGATTTCTATTTTTTTTTTTTTTTCTGAGAAATAACGTGGTAATTTTTTAAACTTGCCATATGGCAACCCTGACTTGCTTAGTAGTACATTAATAAAAGCCATGCATTATTTATGTTTTAAGTGATAACGGAATAAATTTTGGAATATTTTAGACTTTGTGCATTTGAAAAAGTCATCGTCCAAGCGGTCAGATTATCAAAAACTTTTATATAATATACAATAGAGGAACTCATTTCTAGAAGGAAAATAAATTTTCATATTTTTAATCAGCATAACAATCAAAAATATAGAAGAGTACACTGTTTTATATTTTTAAATAATTTTTTTAAAAGGTCCCATCAAAATAGATCCAAAATTGAATTGCTATTTTTTTCAAATCGTTATTTGTCAATTGGATATAAATTTAAAAAAAAATTTTTATTCACAATTTTAGGTAATATATTGAGTTATTTAGAGATTCATAAACCACTTAATTATATTTAACCAGTAAAAAAATATCGCGTTTTTAAAGTAATGGATCCAAAAAAGAGCACTGTGTCACCAATGAGTTAAAGCAGATAAAAATTAAATAAACGTTAACCCTTCAGAGCGTAAGACGGTCAAAATAAAGATTTCAATGATGTGATACATTCTTAAGACATTCTTATCATTTGAAATTTTGCCATTTGCGGATCTATAAGGTAGATATAACCTAACATATGTATGTTATTTATTTTGTGTTTTTCTTCAATTTCTTATTAATTTCAATCAATTTTTTTAAACAAAGAATTTTTTTTTCCAGCAAAAACACCTGCTTTTTTTGGGGGGTGGTAGGTAATTTCAAATTAATCTTCTTACAAATTTACTCTCAGCATAATATACCATCCTTCTTATCATTGCATTGTTTTAATTGACATTTTCCACCTTTTCTAAAGACTACTTCTACAACTACTTAGGAATTTATTGAACTACAAAATCTCTATGGGAATGTTTTCTTAACAATTGCAAAAAACTAAAAATATTACGCAATATGCTTTAATTTAAGGCAAAACTAAAAAAAAGACAATGCAAAATTAACATTGTAAATTCCAACCATAAATCCTTAAGAAAAATACTTAAATATTGAGAATGACAAAACAACCAATTATACACACCAAACTCTACACGAAGAACATGTAAAAAGGCAACCTTTTTCAAACAAAACTTCTTATAACAAACTATTATGGTGTATTGAAATAGATTCTAAATACACGTACTCATGTGTATATAAACAATACACGAATATTGCACAGTAGATCGAATTGTGTTTTTCGGTGGTAAATAAAATGATACTCCACTAGCTCATAAAGGACACATCATAGTCCTGCTGAACATTTAGCAGCGTAACTCTGCAGATATATAGAAAAATGCATCATCACCCACAGTCTATACTAGATATAAATATGTAAACATAAATTGCTGCAAATGTCTCCAGTGTGGACCACTCAATTGGGTACATATTAGGGCGGGTCGATTTAAAAATCGCTCAACGTTGAAGGAAAATCGTATTCTAGGGATCAAAATAAGAAACTTTGCCGAAGGAGCCATACCCCTAAAATGAATTCTGATGTCCCGACTTTTGACCCGTAGGTTGAAATTTTGAAAAATCCCACTTTTTATGATTCGAGTGAAAATGGAATACTTTATGGCATATTTTCGTGGTTCTTTAGTCAGATTTTCAAAAATTATGTAGGCACAATTGATGAACTAAGTTTTAGCAGAGAAAAATATTTTGTATAATAAAAGTTTATGCTTTGTTATATTTTTAAATACACCCAGAAAACAGGCTCAGTTGTAGCCACCGAATTTGTTGCAAATCTGGCGGTTACGGCAACTATCTTCATATTAAATTATGTATATTTTTGATCGTGAAAGCTAATATTCAATTGTCTCATCCAAGATTATATTCCACTTAAATAATATTATTTTCCACAAAACTTTATTGAAATGAAAACACTTTTTTGATTTTTCTAGTATTGAATCGTGGGCCTTCAGATTATTATTCACAGTCCTTCCTACTCATTGCATCACAATTGCTTTTAAATTTTTTTTTTTAAATTATTGGCTGTTTGACCATTTTGGTATTTAATTTAATTAAAAAAAAACTTTTTGCGTTTGTCTTTAACGGGATTTGAACTCAGAAACTCGGAGTAATTGGCTGCCGCTCTACCCATTACAGCACAAACCCTTGTAAATGTTGACTGCTAAATCCGAATTTAAATATTTTGTTAGGAAAACAATCATAGTCTAAAATTCGTTTGCCAAATATTAAACATTAGTTGTGTCTATAATCAATGCAATCCACAATTCGGTTGGTTCTACCAAAACCCTTAATTGCAGAATGTGACTAAAATTTGAAAATTTATCCGTAATCAATGGGTTAAAATAGACTTTTTTTATATTTAATATAATATTTCATTACAAAAGAGTGATTTTCCCGTAATCATGAATTATTTTATAAGAAGTGCTTTAACTTTAAGAAGTGCTTTAACCTTAAATTCAACAGTAGCTAGAAGTTTTCCCCATAATTTACTAAATATATATTTCCGACGTGAAACCCTGTATTTTTATTTTGTTTTTTGACTTTTGTTTATTTTTATTTTAAGGTAGTTCAAAATGACAACTTTTTCTAATAATTCTAATAATAATTTCCATGCAAAAAACAAACTTTTTTTCCAATAAAATCCAATAAAAAAAATGGATTGTTTAAATAGTAGGACAATATCAATCCTCAATATCAATCCAAAAGTAAGTTAATTAGACACACTCCTATCAAGTTTAAGCTGTGTACTGCTTTTTTAAGATGCCAACGTTTTTTTTATGTAATCCTCCTATCAGTATTTCGAAAAAAAATTGAAAATAAATGAAATAATATATTAGCTCCCTAACTATGGTGAATTTAAAATTATCAAAGGCGCGTTGTAGCGAAAACAGACCAGTGCCTGTGGTGGGAATAGAACCCACGACCCCCGCAATGATAAGCCAGCACGCCGCCAACTAGCCTACCGGGGCGCACAACTCCCTAATATAGTCTTAAATAGTGCCTAATTTGTGTTAAGTTCACGTAAAAATCCAAATTTCAAAGTATTAAAAAACCATTTTATACCTAACTCAAACGTTTTCGACAATTCGAATGCCGAAATAATGGTTGTTAACTGTCTCATTATTTCTGCATTCGATTTTCAACAATTTAGTACATCAACTATTACTCAAATGAAAAGAAAATTTTTCAATTAACTCTATAAGCTCACAAATTGTTCCATGCAACGGCCAAATCAGTATGACCTTTTGAAAGGTGTCTACATGTTAAAGTATCTTTTTGACACTAATACAATTATCGCAAGTAGTAGATAAAATAATCTGAAACGAAACATAAGTTATAAGGAAATGTTAGCTAATGTGACTCTACATCTCGTTCTTGGACTATATAAGTTGAATATTTCAAATCCAAATAAATCAGCTTAAAGGTCAACTCTTTGGGCACTATTTTTGCTGTAGATAATTTTTTGTGTCAACCCGGCTGAAAATTATCATATATTAACGTATATGTTTGCATATATTAGCATATATGAATCATACATGAACTTATCATACATATATGGAATCATATATTGGCTAATACATTAAAAATTAGGGATCATATATGTAAATGTATGACACCATATTTGATAATATATTGCATATATCGTTCCATATATGGCATATATAATTATATATAAGTTCATATGTTATTCCATATATAAATAGAATTTTCTTATTTCAATGTCAGTTGCCCATATATGGAGACACCTGTATGGAGACCAATATATATATGTAGGCCTAGATTTTTTTTTTTATTTTACAATTTTTATTCCAAATTAAAATATTATATGAACGATTTTTTGAACGCACATTGGTATGAACATAGTCTTTTTCTTCAAACAATTTTGATTAAAAAGTTCTTGTCTTTAAATTAAATATTTTATTTTGTTCTCAAAATTGATTAAAAATTGCATTTAAAGACATTTAAATCCAAAGTTTTTAAGATTTTATTAAGCTTGCTGTCTAAATATGTTCATATATGAAACCATATGTTGGGGCATATTACCGTTAGGGACATACAAATAGGGCAATTTTTTTGGAAACACAATTTAACGTCAAAAAGACAAAAAATGTTGTGAGGAAATTTGCAATATTGTTTTTAGATTGCTGTACAACAACTCTTTATTTTATGAATCCTTGGTTCCAAAGTTTATGAATCCTTGGTTCTGTCTATTACTTGATGGTTACACGATCAAGTTTTGCCTATCAAGTTTTAATACACTCACACTTTTTTACCAATACACTCACAGTTTTTAAAATTGAAACGAACTTGCTTCAGATTTCTCTTTCAAGTGGAGTGTATCAATTTACGTTCAAGAAAACAGCTGATTAAAATTCTTTTGAAATTGTTTTTGTTTTTCCTTTCACAAATATTGAAATTGCTTTCAACTTTCGTGCAGCCTACGTCACAGCTGTCAATTTTTACATATTTTGACAAACAGTATATGCAAAAGACTATCAAGAAAATCTTGATCGTGTGCCTTCAGGGTTAGATACAATCAACATTACGATTATGTTAAATAAAAAATGCAAGTTTTTTGGAATATTTCGTACAATTTGCATACTGACCCAATTTTTTCGTCTTTTAAAAAATGAAGTCAATTCTATGCTTTGCTATTATTGTTCTTAAATTGCAACAACAAAGTATGGATTGTTTCATAAAATCACGAGTACGAGGTACGAGTTGCGAAAAAGTGACCCTATTTTTTTTTGTGCGTAACTGTATGAATCCATATATGGTTCCATACATGTTCGGATCCGTTGATTAAGGGTAAATAGACTAATGTGATCATATATGGACCCTTATGGATATTTTTATATAAATTTTTTGTAGTAATTTTTTTTATTATTTAATATCAATATCGTTCACATGTGATGAAAATGTATATCAAAAAACCAAACTTTATTAAAGTTGTAAATAATAATTTTAAATTATTTTCAAAATGTTAAATTTAAACTTCTGAGTACATGGGTCATCACGTGTTAAATGAATCAGTTGTTGAGCTAATTTTAAACCACTGCATAGTCAGCTGATGCTGTTTGAAATTGTTTTAAAATAGCTTTTTTATAAGGTATTTTTTGCTGAGTATCCATAAAAAATTCAAATTTCTATACAAATATTCACAATATGTCTTGCAAAATCCCCTGAGTGTTGGTCTCAAGAAAAAAATATACGATAGTTCATTATTTAGATCTTACTTTAACCATTTTTTTAACCTTTTTTATCTAAAAATTTATAATATTAAAATTTAACAATTCCAACTACTGTGCTACTACTGTCCCATACATACGGTAGCGTATATATTATTATCCTTTTGCAATTTTACACTAATAATGTGTATGTAATAGTTAGTCAAAACATAACAATAAGGATTAAATATGGTTTTATACGCATCTTTTAAACACACTCACACTCATAAGACTTCAACAAGGAAGGTATTGTTATATTTTAGCCACAACATTCTATTACTCATCATACATACGAGTATCAGTAGTATTTGGTTGTCGTCTTCTAATGGCGACGAAGCATAAAATCATCCTTTGCCTGTTATATCTAGAATCTTTTCTTTTCAATACTTATTTTTTGTTTTGCAAATCCTTGAAATCTACTCAAACACATATGGATGCATACACTCAAAAAAAATTTTTTTTTCATTAAAGTTAGCAACTTTTTTGCTGGGAGGATCCTTGCAGACAAATTGCTAATCAGCAAAAAAAAAAAATTTGTAAATTTTGCAAAAATGTTGCTAAATTTAGCAAATATTTTGCTGATATTAGCAATTTTTCTGCAAGGATACTCCCAGCAAAAAGGTTACTGACTTTGTATTTTTTGAGTGTACATAATTGACTGTATGTCCTGATATACATATGAGAAACTTTTGTTTTGTCGAGTATATTGAATATTTGATTTATATCTGTGTGACAAGTTGGTAGCATGCATAAAACGTAAATGTAAAAGTATTCAACACTAGATTAGCGCCAAAATAAAACCCTCTTAATGCGGATGAGTATTTTTTATTTGCTTCGTCTTCTTATACTTTACTTAATAGGGGTATGTATTACATTGTGTTGTTAAGAGGGACAAACACTTGTATATTTCTTACATTCAGATGGATGGCAGAATCAATGAATGAATGAATGGATTTCCCAGTGTCTTTAAGTAAATACATCTACTTCATATAATCATCTTTTGGGTAAAAACATGTTTTGTATTGTTTCAACTTACCATTCCATTATCCTTGCACAAAAAAAAAATAAAGTCCTTTTAACAAAATAAAGGCATTGTCATCATTTGTTTTATTTTCCGACTTCTGGTATATATCACACACAACAATGATGGCAGATTAAATATTGAATCAATGGAAAAATAGGCCAAAAAGTAAATTGTAAATACTTTTTTGTTCTACTACTTACTATTTAAATCCCCACCACTATTAGAATGAAACTTAAGATTTCGATATGTTTACATTATCCCTTTGTTTGTAGTGATTATTTTGGTGTCTTTTACATTTGATTTTAATTGTAATGAGCTTGTTAGCCAAATAGTTCAAATTTCAGTTAGTTGCTAAAGAGATAATGTGTAAGTAAAAGTTAACTGAAAAAACAAAAAGTTTACATACTTGCAATAAGAAATAAGATGAGAAATATGAAAAATCTACAATCCGCGGAATTTTAAGAATACAAGAAAAATTATTTTTTTTTTTTTACATATTATGGCACTATTTGATATTCTAATGGGCGTTGTGGTGTAATGGTTAGCGCGTTGGACTGTTTCACAGATGGTCCCGGGTTCGATTCCCGGTGACGACAACATTAATTTCGAAAAATAATATGTATGAGTTTTCTATCACTTATATGTATCGCTGCGCCCACCTTCGGTGTTCCCATAGCACTTAACCCCACCGAAGTAAAATAATGAATCAGGGCTATGAAACAAAAAGCTTCAATAAATTCGCCAACTCTACAACAGGTGGCGAGCAACAACTGTTCTAAGACTTATCATCTTGCGCAATTACAGTGTTGCCAAGTTTGAAGCCCTTCATCTTTACCCACGTTTCATTTCTCCACTATCCCCTTTCCAAAGAAAGCAACACATTAATTAATAGGAAGAATTTCCTGAGTGTTGCTTCTTTTTTAAAAAAAAAAAAAAAAAAGTTTATATACAATTATATATGATGATATATTTTACGTAAACAGGAGGAGATTAGAAAAATAAAAAAAATCTAAAAATAGAATATTTGTGTTGTTAGTGATGTCACTTCTGAGTATAATATACAAGGTGGCGCAAAAGTAATCCTCCTATCAGAAAATGCTATAAATTTTGCGATTGGCCCCTAATGTCAGTTCTGTTTTGACATTTGTGTAGTAAACACATGCGAAATACACGTTAATAAACAATGTTACGCTACACTGCTCCAGAACGCGGAATATTGGTGACTATTTATTTGACCAATAATCGGTCGGTGACTTTGGCACAACGTGAATTTCGTCGCAGATTTCCTGGCCGTCCAACGCCTACTGGTGAAACACTGCGACGTTTAGCCGCTCGCCTCGAAGAGACGGGCACAACACGAGATGCTGCCAGGCGTGGCAGACCCCGGAGTAGCCGTTCTGCAGAGAATATTGCTGCTGTAGCCGAGGATGTCATGGAAGCGCCGTCGACATCGACCAGACGACGTGCCACGCAAATGGGTATGAGTCGACGGTCTTTACAGCGAATTTTGGTAAAAGATTTGAAGATGTTTCCGTACAAAGTCCAGACGGTGCATCAGCTGTTAGCTGCTGACCGCCAATCGCGTGTAACATACGCTCAAGCTATTCTTAATCACCACCAAGAGGAAGATGATTTTTCATCAAAAATAATCATGAGTGATGAGGCCCATTTCCATCTTAGCGGGTACGTAAATAAGCAAAATTTACGCTTCTGGGGCACTGAAAATCCGCGTGTAACCCAAGAAGAGCCATTACACCCGCTCAAAATCACTGTATGGTGTGCTGTTTTCGATGGAGGAGTCATCGGACCTTTTTTCTTCGAAGACGTCGCGGGCCAAACGGTTACTGTGAATGGTGAGCGCTACAGAGCAATGATCAACGAGTTCTTTTTGCCGCAACTTGATAAATTGGGATTGGAAAACATGTGGTTCCAACAGGACGGTGCAACGGCACACACTGCACGTGCCACAACCGATATGCTGAAGGATGCATTTCCCGGGCGCCTAATCTCCCGTTTTGGCGATTTGCACTGGCCAGCAAGATCGCCTGATTTGACCGCTCCAGACTTATTTTTGTGGGGCTTTTTGAAGTCGCGGGTTTATGTCAACAAGCCTCAGACTCTTGCAGCTCTTAAAGACAATATCCGTCAAGAATGTGAGGACCTATCGCCGGAAGTTTTGGTCAAAGTGATGGAAAATGCCATAAAAAGGGCTCAAATGACAATCAACTGTGGCGGCGGCCATTTACATGACATCATATTCTCGACTTGATGTAAAAAAAATTAAAATACCAAATAAAAATAATCCACAAGAAGAATCAAAGTTTTTCATTTTTTTTTTAAATTACAGCCAAAAAACATCGGAAGGTTATTTTTGCGCCACCTTGTACAATAACAGAAAAAGCTTATAGGAAAGAAAACTGCAATTTAGCTGTACTAGATTCGAGGCCATACTTGGGTGTGACCGCTAAACGGTCATGATGTGGTATTGTTACGTTTGTAATGTAAGATGAGCGCAGGTTTGATTCTTACAGCCGCAGGTTGTTGAAAAATTTATCATATAGAGACAATGTGATAATTATAAGACACAAATAATAATACAATTTAAATGGAAAATCACTGATGATCCTGTCTATAAAAAGGCAGAAACTAGTCTAGTCTGATTTAAAAATTAATAGTGTTTATAATTTTTAGAGAAAAACTTTTATTCTTCTTCTTAACCTCAACACTTCTAAACATAATAAGATTTAATTTGATCCGAAAAATTGTATCACTTTGGATCTAATTATATTTAAATAGATACAATTTAATTAAAAACTGTCCAATTTTATCCGAGTTTTGACACGATAGAATAACATCGAATTATATTATATTTCATACAATTAGATATAATAATCCAAATACATTTAAATTAAAAGATGTTAAGTTACATATATTTGACATTTATAAAACGAGTTCAAAACACAAAATGTCTGATTAAGGGCCATTATTACAACTTGCCTTTAAAGTAATTGTTAGTAAAAGGTAACTTTAGCTAAAGTGAGGAAAAAAGTGAGCTATAATGTTTTTCGTTATTACAACTTGCCAATAAAATTAATATTTTTGATAATGTGGCAGCAACAAACTAAAAACCGAATATTGGTTTATGAATTGGTTTTTAAAAATACGTAGTGGCAACGTACTTTTATTTATTTGTTTACAAACAAACAATAATTTGTGAAATTCGGTTGTGAAATTCGGTATTTTCTTCTTTTTCTTTATAGAGCAGAAAATGTGGGAACTTTAAACACATAAACCTTACGTTTAAAGTTAAAGGCAGCAATATCTTCCCTTTAGCTTATCGGTCACTTTTAGCTTAAAGTATACTTATAAAAACGAAAAACTAATAATCTGTCAGATAACATCCGAACTTTAGCTATTGGCAAGTTGTAATAATGGCCCTAATATTTGTAAATAACTTACATTTTATTGATATTACTTTATGACATCAAATTTTCGTTTTAAACGAAATTGTTAATTTTAATTTTGTTCAAAAAAAATGTTTGGCAATATTAAAATGGACCAGTAAAATTCAAATAACGGGTTGCAGAACAACTTATACTGTATTATAATAGCATATTTCTGTTTCACAACCGATTCTTTTTATAAGGAGTTTGTCCTATTTGTAACAGGTTCTTTACCTCCAAACTAGAACAAGTTGCTTTAGAACCGGTTCTACAACTAGTTACAGAACTGATTCTGGGACAGCGACAACGACCTGTTGGCCAGTTTTAGAAACGGTTCATGTAACCGGTGGTAAAAGAAGCTGTTTCAGAACAGGTTCATAGGTAATCTTTTGCTGGAGGGTTTGTTATGTGTAATGGAAATCGATTTCGCAAAATTGTAAACTATTTTCGTAAAATATTTTGCGATTTTTGAATTATATAGTTACATAGCTCAGTTTTGGATAATATATAATTATGCTTCAAATGACAGAAGACGTTTTTGATGTTTGCATTATATGTAATTATGTAATGGGTTATATCTAATTTTATGAAAATTAAATCAAATTTGAAAATATTATTATATATAAATATATATTGATACATATGATATTTTATATGATCATATATATTATATTACAGAATATATAGTTATATATCATTTTTTTTACTCGATTTCCCAAGTTTCTAATATAATTACGTTTGCCTGTAAAAATATATATGTTTGGAACTAGTACCGGCTGACATATATATATTTGGCTACACATATATGTTTATTATAAGTATGTTTGCATGTCTCAAACATAATATCTAACAATTTCAAATATATTTTTGGTAAGGTTTGAACATTTTAAAAATACCCAGCCAGAAATTAACAAACATAGAAGTATTCTGAAAGCACTACGTCTGGTAGTTGAAACGTTACCAAAGCAATATGTTTTTAATGATTATAGTGTTCTCAAGGCACTCAAATGATAACCCAGATTTACGGTCTCATGTTGGTATTTTAGAGTATTCTTAAAACGTTACAAAAACCAAACATAAAGTAGTTGTAAAGCGCTACGTCTTTTGTTTTTAAAACGCTTCCAAAACATTTGAAAACCCAAAAGTATAATGATTTTAAAGTGCATTTAATGCAAAAATTGACTGCTTTCATAGAATTTTAAATACAAAATGTGGAATAATTTTCCAGCACTCCAAATACCGAAAAGAAAGTAATTTCCCAGTGCTAAAAACACATTAATTATTTTTTTATATTTTATTAGTTCGTATATGTTATGTTTAAGAAATCAAAAGCACGCGTCTCTGGTTATTGCTAGACTAAAAACTATGGTTTATTATAACAATCAACTTAGTCTTGAATAATAATACAAAGTAATGTAACGGGATAATATCATATTGATAAATAATAGCAAGGAGAGAAAACAGATATAAAACATTAGGGCGAACCTTTATGTTGCATACATATCAGTATATATCAGAGGAAAAAGTTTCACTTCTTCAGAAACATTTAATGAACATATCAAAGGATGTACCAAAGGAATTTCATAGAAAATCATTTGATTTAGCGGATCTGACAAACTGGAAGGCAACACAGTTCCGTTTTATTTTTTTTTACTGTATGGCGGTTGTATTGTTTTACAGCATGTATTGGATGTGGAACAATACAAACATTTTCTTATTTTATATACATCGTGCCGTATAATGTCGTCGAATAAATTGGCAACACTAAGAACACATTATGTTAAAACGATTTTAAGAAAATTTGTGGAACTTATGACACATTTTTATGGTCCAAGCTCGGTGACAATGAATATCCATAATCTTATACATATATCAGATGATGTAAATAATATGGGGACACCTATATCACAGTTTTCAGCATTTGATTTTGAAAATAGCCTAGGTTTTATAAAATCCATTGTAAAATCGCCGACCAACCCCATTTCCCAAATACAAAGAAAATTGCATATTTTTAATACCATTTCCCCAAATAAAATTCCATTAGTATATCCCCTCAATAAGAGCAACAAATACTCTCTTGGGGAACCTTTACACACTTCTGGATCAAGAGTTTTTTTTTCTTTTGTAAATATTTATGGATTTCGAATTACATCTCTTCATCCTAACAATGTATGTTTACTACACAATGGAAATATTATGGTAGTAAACGAAATTTTTAGTACAAGATATTCTAAATACAAATGTGGTGATATATATATAAAAGGCAACTGTTTTAAGGAAACTAAAAATTTTTTTGACTACCCAATCTCATCAAAGGAAATAGGAATTTATAATGTGAAAAATTTAGATGAAAACAACATTGCATTATTTCATACAAAAACAACTGTAATTACAGTTAAAAACAACTACTACTGATTACTACACAAACAACTGTCATGTAGTAACTGTAAAACTTTTTTGAGTGTATCCACATTTAAAAGTTTTATTGACTACACTATTTTATCAAAATTCCACAGATATCATTTGTATTTCAATAAACATCAGTAAAGTTTGTTTAAAAAGTGATTTAAAGTAATTTAAATATGTTTTTTTTTTCAAACATTCTCAGAACGTTTTGGATTTGCTATATTGTATGCTTTGATAGTACTTAGTTTTTTGAACCATCATGAATTTCTGGCTGGGTATATACAATTAGCTGAAAACATATTCAAAAGTGCATTTTTTCTGGATGCAGCTATGACAAAATTACTGGTATTTTTGGAACAAAAATTTTTGTTATTACAGCACACAATTGGACCGATTTGCTGTGGGAATTATGGCCAAAAAATTTTTGGTCATTACCCCAATTTATCAGACATAGGGCGTCACACAAAATCTTATCTGTGCGAAGTCAAAAAGAAAACCCCAAAGCTGCCGAAGCCCACTACGCTGAAACTTTTCTTTAGCTAAGTTGCCTGCGGACATACCAGAGTAATAAAACACCGCAGCTTGGCTACACATTAATAGTGTTGGTAAAATAATGAGTAGTGGTATCAAGCATTTGATATTTATGGGTACTCGGTATCCTAAATGACGATTCACAATACTGGAGTACTCTCAGCTACAGATTGGAGTATTTAAAAAATTTGTATTTTGCATAGAAGAAATACTCAAAAATAGGACTCCACTAAAATAATTGCCATTAAAATACAACATTAATTGAAGAAAAAGCTATCAAAAATTGTAAACTATAAAAAACATATTGAATAGTAGACAACAATTTTCAATAAAGGTATATTTTTATTTCATATTTATTAAAAAATATAAATAAATACATTTTAAGCCGTTAAAAGTATTGAAAACTATCGAGTATTGAAAAGTAACCCAGTTTACCAGCACACAGAAAAAGTCCCTAAACCGAGTTACGTAAAATTATGACTAACAAGAAGTTTTCTCCATTTTCAATGAAATCTGGATATGTGATAGAGAAGACAAAAAATAAGCAGCACGTGGCTTATTTTTAGTGGCCCCAACCCACGTTTAGGGAACAGAAAATAAAGTGAGGTCTAAAATTTACACAATTTTCGGTTTTTTGGTTTATTTCGAATGGTTTTATAGAACTTTTAGACAAATTGGGTTGGTAGAAGCAGAAAAATGTAATGTAATTTTGTTATTAAAAAAACGTGTTTTAAGTGACTATGAAACTGGTGTTTTTGTTTAAAGAATTATAGTTGGATTACCGGGTGTCTGAGCTTTTTCCGACATTTGAAATAATTTGATTTTTAAGCAACTTTTTCCGATGAGCTTTTTCACCTATATTTTAAATATTTCAAAGAACTGACAACCCTTAAATATTATATAGATAACATTTCTATCAAAATTTTTGATTTCTCCAGTAATTCAACGCTGCATACAAATAAATATGAATTTCATCAATTTCAGGCATGTATCGTACAAAACTGTAATAATTTTAATTCTAAAAAGAATATTTGTCCTTTATTTGTTCTCCTCTAACACATATTCGAATTTTATTAAGATCGGTATTACTACACAAACAACTACATATTTTTAAGCAGAAGTTCCCTGAGTGTGATATTGGGCAACTAAAAAAAACATGGATCCTTTTATTTTCTGATTCTTTATAACATATACAATTTTCATCACAATTGACGGGAACCCATGAACGGACTATCCTAGTTAGCTTAGTTCCGTTTGGTGTCGTTTATATATTAACGCTTTGACGACATAACTTAAACCGCTGAAGAATTTTTAACAAAACTTAGTGGACACTTGTGCTTATGACTAAAAATAAATGTTGTGCTGCGGAGAAATATAGTACTAAAGCTAAATAATTAATCGGTTGTAGGCCCTTAATGGGTTAAGATTTTGTTTAAGTTTTAATTTTGTATTTCGCTTTAAGTTATACCCAATGAAAAAATAATAAGCAATTTTAACATTTTTTAAGCTAAAAACAAAAACGTAAAAAAAAAAAATTAATTTTTTACTTTGGGTTGACATTGTAAGACTCTGAGACTATTAGGTTCCAATATATAGGCCACATTTGTCTACTGTCGATCACAGCAATTTTTGTTAAAATCGTCCTGCAGGTTTTCCTAAAAAGGCAGAAAGTTAAAATTGGACATATATCAACCATTCATCGTAAAGAGGTTAAACTATATAAAGACATCTTTGATTGTTGCAAATGCTGCGGTGGACCTCAGCATCTGAATGGATAATATGCGTTGGACCGCACATATTAAACGCTACATAACGAAACTTTAGCGCCGTATTCCGATAAACAAGTAAGACAACTTTGTTTTGGAGAAAACATATTATTTACATATTAAATCGCGTGTCGGATTTGTTAAGCATTAAGTGGTAAAATCCGGACCACATTTCAATACAAGCGCAATGGAGACATTGATTTCTATAATCTCAATATTGGTACAAAATCATTTATAAAAAAAAATATACTGAACGATCAGCAAGATTATAACATTTCGGAATAGATATGAATATATGCAAATACACTCAGAATAGTATGTAGTTTAGTGTTTGTAGTTTAATTAAAAGTTTCAGTTGCACATTCAGTTATTTTTCAAATAAATATTTTTGTCAACTTTTTTATACATTTGTTAAAATAATTTACTACCATTTATCGATTTTTTTAGTTTCTTTTATTATTTTCATTTATTTAAAGTAACATACAAATTTAACCACAAAAACGGAATATTGTAGTTTATTTGTTTCCGTGTCCGTTACAGTTATTATCATTGTTTTCAAAAATATATTCAAAAAATTCGTGTTTGTGTTTTTATTAACATGGTTCGTTTATATACAAAATTATTTCAATTCAAATTAAAAGAAATTGAGAAAGCTTACACAAATGTGATACCAGTTCCTTACGGGTAGTGTGGTCTCTTCAAAACGGAGTCGCTTTTTGACTCTACTTGATGCTCACGAGTAGCGTGAGCTGCCACTTAAACCAACAAACCAACCAACACAAATGTGTGTGTGTATACTAGGGTGAGCCAAAAATGTAAACTTTCGATTTTATACCGTCACTCCCCCTAGAAGTATTCTGTTTAATATCAAAATACACTATGCAAAAAATTATTGTGATCCCTTAAGGGGAAAGGGGTGCCTCAAACGCCTTGAATATAGGCAAAAATGTCAAATTTAACCATTAGATGAAAAAAAACTTATTTTTTTTGTTTTTCAATTTTGCAAAGCTTTAACCAATGTGAACCCGGGTCAATTATGTCCCAGCTGTTTTTTTTATAATACAATATAAGTGATATGTGTACAAAGCGGGTAAAAAAAAACATTTAGCGGAAACGGTTAAAAAAAAGGTACACTTAGGGTAAAAAAATGTACACTTAGGATAAAAAGGAGCATTGTACACAAAAACAAAATAATATCGACATGAATTAATGTTACATAAATGCTTAATATTTTTTATGTGTTTAATACAATCAAAAAATATTTCATAATATTTATGAAAAGCTTCATTAAATACACAAAAACTTCATGAAAAGTCTTCAATTCTTTAGTACATGCATGATGAATTGTTAGAACTATTTCCATTTAATAATTTCATGATTTAATAAAAAAAAAATAGCATAAACGGTAATATTTCCAATGTGGGACAAAATTGACTCGGGTTCACATGGGTTAAAGCTGAAATGTGAAAAGTATTTACTTACTAAAATTTATAATCCAATTAAATTATTTTCAACGCCAATTTCGTCAATTTTGTTTAAAACGTAGTTATAAGTTCAAAATTAAAGAAAATACAGCCAAAAATTAAATTTCCTTGAAATCCGCTAAATTCATTTTAATTTTTAAAAATTGTCTTTAATAAAGTTTTCAAATATGTAAAAATTTTGCTTTTGGGTACCCCTACAAATAACTGCCCTTTTTGTATCGTACGTTAAAATAGGTTAACGATGTCCTGGAAAGCTAATATTTTTTTGTGAATAGTTTTCATCGATTTTTTTTTCATCTACTAGTCAAATTCGACATATTTCCCTATTTTCAAGGCGTTTGGGGCACCCCTTCCACATAATTTTTTGCATAGTGTATTTTGATATAAAAACGAATATTTCTGGGGTCAGTGCCGATCTCTTGCATGATTTCTTTTTTACCCATGCAACTTTGGCGATCCCCAGTGTATAAATTTTGTAGAAAAGAAAAACAAAGAAACACAAAAAACCTAAATAATTTCAAATAACTGAATACAAATTTTATTTTACTGATCTGTAGTTAAAGTTTGAACATTTATTTTTAACTTAATATTCTTTTGTTCTTACGGTTTTGTTAGTTATTTAAACAATATTATATAAAATTTGACAGGATTTTGAGTGATTTATCATTTATATTAAATTACATTTTCAGTTAATTTAAACTGCAAGCTATTTTGAGTGTACAGATTTCGGACAGAGGGTAGTGGAAAATAAATAGATAAGTAGGATACATTTTTGTACGGATAAAGATAAATTTTTGTACGGAAGGTTTTAAAACGAAAAATGTAGATTGCTACAGAATTCGCTATTACAAGATTTGGAATTGAACGAGGCAATTGCATTAAAATATTATGCTGTCAAAAATGGGTTTAAGTACATTAAGTTAAAATTTCTGAAAGTAGTTTCATTTGAAAGGTCTCAGTCTCTAACCCATATTAAAGCCGAGCTAGATTCTAATCTGCACAAGTCTGCTCCTTCGTTTACACATAGAGAAAAATTCGTAGGTAAAGACGACAGCAATCGTAGTCAAAAACAAATGAAATTTCAGTTGAAGAAAGGACGACTAACATTTCATTAAATTCATTTGTTTTTATCATAAACGCCTGCTTTCGCCTTCGCTACGTTCCTCTGCAATGGAAAGTGGCCAAAATAATAATGGTTAATAAACCGGGAAAACAACAAAATCTCGTAACATCCTACAGACCAATATCTCTGTTACCAATAATATCAAAAATTTTTGAAAGAAACCTTATTCCGGAACATCAATTTGGTTTTAGATCATATCACTCTACTATCCAGCAAGTTCACAGAATTACAGACCTTGTAGAAAAGGCATTAGATACTAAACAAATATGTTCAGCAGTTTTTCTCGACGTGGGCCAGGCCTTTGTTCGAGTATGGCACAAGGGATTGCTGAATAAATTGCAAAGAGACCTACCAAGACAATTTTATGAAATTCTAAAACCTTATCTTGCTGACCGACATTTTCGAGTCAAACATGATAACGAATACTCAGATATAAAAGCCATTTTAGCTGGAGTACCGCAAGGAAGCTAACTTGGACCAATTTTGTATCTACTGTACACGAGAGACTTGCCAACATCTCAATCGACAACGTTAGCGACTTTTGCGGATGATACTGCTGTTTTAACTACTGGAAAAACAGTAGACGAAGTAACAAATAAAATCCAAACGTCTGTTACAGCCATTGCATTATGGCTGAAACAATGGAGAATGAAATTAAACGAAAGTAAAACTATCCATATGTACTTCACTAATAGAGAAATTCTATATTCACCAGTTTTTATAAACAATATCCAAGTCCCTTTTTTTAATAAGGCAAAGTACCTTGGCATGACTCTGGATACTAAATTAAAGTGGAAAGAGCATGTTAAAAAGAAAGTAACTGAAATGAAGTTAAAGTATCGACAACTTAATTGGCTACTTGGGCAAAATTCACAACTGTCCATATTCAACAAATTGCTGGTTTACAATCAAGTTATCAAACCTATTTGGACGTATGGATGCCAGCTTTGGGGCTGCACCAAGAGAAGCTACATTCAACTTATTCAAACTATTCAAAACAAATACTTACGCACAATTACTAACGCTCCATGTTATGTACGCAATGAGGACCTTCACAGGGATCTTAAGGTAAGCACTGTCAGAGAAGAAATTATAATCCAAGCACAAAAACATGCAAGAAGCCTTCAGCACCACACAAATTTGGATCTCAACAACATCTGCGAAGCTCAGGCTACAGGTCGAAGACTCCATATGTTATTACCCATGGACTTGGCTAGACAATAAAATGCAATTTATCAACTATAAAGTGTAGCAAGTGTGCTATGACTTACAAACTGTTTTTATAATAATTTCGTTAGAAAAATATTACTTAATGAGTAATCTTGTACTCAGTTGTAATTATTAAATAAAGGTTAAAAAAAAAAAAATTTGTTTTTACTGTTCAAAAAATTACTAACAATTGTAGTAAAAATGAACCACATAAAATGATAATAAAAAATAAACAAACATTTATTTTTTTTTTTTTAGTTAGTCTCTTTACAGGAAGAAGAAGAAGAAAACATTTTTATTGAAAAATTTTACGGACACAAGACACCAGACTGCCGCAGTTTCGTCCCCCTCCTTTGACTCGTCAGTGGTTAATTTATATATCAATTGAACAAAGTATTTTATATTGTTAATTTGCTCTATATAAAAAACTTTTTATTTTTTGGTGTCGTACTGGTATTTGAACTCACTGCCTTAGCCTTAGCATCAAGCTATGCATCGTAATCTCACCTCTTAACGAGTGGAGCCACGGTCGACACAGCGATGACTGCGGCTAAAGTGGAGTTTTGTCACACTACGTACACACAAGTATTGTCTTGATCAGAAGAGACAGAATTAACTAATACCAATGCACAATTCATTTCTCAACTTGAATGCTTCTTCTTCTTAATCCTATCTCTTTTTCACAAGTAATTATCACGTTTTTTTTTGATGCGCTTTATTCATCAAGTGTAGGTTAGATATTGAGTCGCCGTTAAGCAAATTTCTTCAAATTTCATGTTAGAAAGTGTTTTGCAACCGTCAGATAATGACAATCGTAATTAATTTTTAATTAATTACTGTATAATATTACTTTAGTTAGTCTCTTTACAGGAAAAAGAAGAAGAAAACATTTTATTGAAAAATTTTAAGGATACAAGTTATACACCACACTGCCGCAGTTTATTATTTTATTTTTTTAAATAACAAAAACAACTAAAGAATGAAAATGAATGTAAAATCATAATACAGTCATTTGATGTGGTTTGTTTTTTAAATGAACTACAACGTTAGTAAAAATTAAATCTGTTCTACAAATGACTGAAATTTACATTAAAAATAAAGAAACTGTATTACAATCCAAACACCTACATATTTTAAAAGCAAAAGTTCCCTGACTGTACGACTCAAATTTGGGTATTACAAATTTCAGCCAGTTGGCATAAGTTAACATTAGTGTTCACAACAAAGTTCAATTAATTAAACTAAATTTTAGTCACAACACCCAAAATATTCAGAAATCTGATGTAAATATCGTTAATACCATTAAAACACACGTTTCAATTTCGTTAGCACTTTATTTCTCTGTATGTACGACTAGAAAATATTTGGTGGCTGAGTTTAAACTAGACCATACGAGCTACCAAGACCAACACCGCAGTGATCGACAATCTATTTTGTTGTCACAAATTCGGTGGTCAGCATTAATCTGTATTTTCTGTATATGACATTGAGTATCATGGCTGCCAAATACTAAATCCGTTATAACTTTAAATTAAAATGGTTTTTGTGCAAAAAAATAAATAAATTTCAAAAATATCCGTTATATTTAATACACAACACAACCCCTAATTGATACAATTTGAATAACAATTTGCATAAAAACCACATTAAATTGGTATTGATTTACAAAATCGATGCAACAGTCAAAGAGTGACAAAACAACAAGTGACACATGTCTTGGGTTTCTTTGAATAATATAAAAAAAACGAACAAAATATGCACAAGGATACTAAAGGTGGCGCCACATACCACAAAACAAATTTTTTTTTTCGTCAACAAAAAACATATACAAAAAACAACAAGTTAAGGTGACACATGGCCAGACAGAAGACAATAAAACAAGTGATGAAAAAAAATCACTAACATACACACACTCATAGTCACTCGCATTAAAAGACAATTTTGTTGGAAAAAAAAAGTTAAGAAGACCTACTTAACATGAAAAATGATATATTCCCGTGAACTCCAATATATATTCTTCATATGAACATGGTGACTTTCTTATGAGTTGAATTTGAACTCAGGTGTCATATTATAGAAGGGGAGTTTTTTTTTATCGGTCTTTACTACTATTCTTCGGTACTACTTATAAATTTTAACTTAAATTGAGCAGAAAACCAGAGGGCGCCAGTCAGGAGTGTGGTTTGATAACATAATGATTAACACTGTTGCTTTTTTGCTCACCCTACAGTATGTTTTGTGGTAGGTGATAATTTTAGCTTGGGATGTTTTTGGTAACATTCAGATTTATTTTTGGTATAACTGTTTTAAGTAGGTGAAAAGCGCTTTTTTCTCTTAGAAGCAATAAATTCATGCCTGCTTAGGCAATAAGACGCGCTTTTTTTGTATGTTGACAAAATTAATGCTTCATGGTATGCATTCCTTCATGCTTCATTGTAAGCACTATTCACAACTTTAAAGAAGGCATTTTGGGTAGCACAACAGAATGCTTTCCCTAATTGCTTTATTGTATGCAAGGCGCTGAAGCGCTATTTTGGGAGCATACAAAAGTAGTTACTGCTTACCAAATCCAGGTTATTTTTTGCTGGGTACCATTGACGGCAGTGAGCATTCTATATCCTGAACCAAACCAACTGATATCGGAATAAATTATTCGTTGGACTTTGCTGTACATGAAATGTAATGAAATGCAATGTTTCTTATAATATGATTTCATAAAATTTCAGCACGTCATGCTTTGTTAAAATGTCAAGAAATAACGATTTTGGACAAATTCCCGTTCCTATTGTGGGAGAACACATCCTTTTTCGTGATTTCTGAAAGCACCACCCCAAAACACTTCGGTTTGGTTATGTAGGAAAATGCAAAATGTTTAGGGTTTGGGTAAATGAAACTATAAAATTTTATTTTTCTTTAAATTGGTCGGGGGAAAAATATATTTTTGTAGTAGTTATAATAAAGTATACAATTTTTCAACAAAAATCATTCAAGCTCGAGGCCATACTCTATATTTCTTTATTAGGATATTGTCCTAAAAACTAATCTGTAGAGTTTTTGTTTTCAAATTTATTAATTGACCACTTCCAGGAATGTGTTGATAGATCTATTTCGGAAATTTTCTAGGTTCCCATCATCAGCACACATTTTGAAAGAAAATGCAAAATATCAAACATTCATATAACCTAGTTTTCCCACTAAATGAGAACTAATATATGAGCTCGAAGTTAAAGATCATCACCGTTGATCAAAATAAATTGAAAACTTGTTCGTCATGTGCAAGCTCTACCTTTGTTAGATATACAATACACGTTTTTTGTTTTTATTTTCAAATTTGTTTTGTTTTGTTTAAAAACAAGATGTAAAGGGGAGTGAACAAAACCGTACTTTGTCTTTCTTACAAGTTTGATATAATTTTTATTAAAAATAAAAATTATGTTTTTTCGACCTTTAATTGTGCAATGAAAATGAAAATTATTCAAGTTCGAGGACATACTCTATATTTCTTTATTAGGATATTGTCCTAACAAATAATCTATAGAGTTTTTGTTTTCAAATTTATTAATTGATCACTTTCTGGAATGTGTTAATAGATCTATTTTGGGAATTTTCTAGGTTCCCAAAGAAGTGACAATCCCATGCAAAACTTCAAACATTCATATAACCTAGTAATAATAAAGAAATATAGAGTAGGGCCTCGAACTTGAATAATTATCATTTTGTTTGCATAACTAATTGTCGAAAAAACATAATTTTTATTTTTATTAAAAATTACAATTTTTAGTTATGAAATCTAATATTTTTTTTGTAATTGTAATAAAAATTATGTTATAGAAGTAAAAAAATTGTAGTGTTGGTGGTTTCCAACTGATTTTTTTTTTTGTGGTGGGGTCGAAAGTTGTGAAAAATATGTTTAAAAAATGCCAATATAGATATTTAAAATAATTTGGAAAAAGTAGAGTACCAGTCCTTTAAAATAAACCATCAAGCATTTAAATCGCCTTACTAGTTATATCCATTTAAATATCGACATGTCGGAACATTTTTCTTGTTTTTTTTTTGGATTTTTAAACACAAATGACTCCTTAAAAAAAATTATTAATTTTTTTTCAAAAACTACGTGTCAAATATTTGTAAAATAAGAATACACCTTCCAAATTTCAAAGCAAACAAATATCGTGATGTAAGAAATTATTCAGTTTGACATGGAATAACGCGTTTGTGACTTTTAAGTATGTTTAACGTCAAAAAATTGGATTATGTCTATTAATAAATATTTTATTGAATAGTGAAAAAGTGAAAATTTACATTTTTAAAAATACCATAATTTTTAACTTCCTATTAGGATTTCTCAAGTTTTTGTTTTGCCAAAATTGGTAAATAAGACTGTTTTTAAAAATGCCGTAATCTACGTGTTATTATTTTTTTCAACGATACCAAATACTTATATGCTATATTTATAACTCTTTTCTAGGAAGTCTTCAAAAGTCGAGCTTATGCAAATATTTATTATTGATGCCTCCGGGGGTCCGTGAGATTCAACGTCAAAATTTACTAGTATTCATAATCTCTAAAAATTTAATGGTTCGTTTCCTAAAGAGTGTGCTTTGAGATTAAAAAATTACAAAATATCTTAATAAATAATTTTTCCTTTTTATAGGCATAGTTTGGTTGAAAAATATACATGTCCCAGCAAAAAATAATGCTTACGAAGCGCTTCTAAAGCAAATCCAGAAGGCATGAACTTTGTTCGCGATGTCTCACTTGGAATGTCTTTTAAGCAGGTGAAAAGCGATTCTTTCATGTGCTCTTAGCAGCAATAAATTCATGCCTTCTTAGGCAATAAGAAGCGCTTTTTTTGTATGTTGACTACATTAATGCTTCATAATATGAATTCTTTATTGCTTCATTGTAAGCATTACTCTCTGCTTCAAAGAAGGCATTTTGGGCAGCACAGCAGAATGCCTTCCCTAATTGCTTTATTGTATGCAAATGTACTTATGTACTGCTTACCAAATCCAGGCTGTTTTTTGCTGGGGTTCTTAAGCAGGTAATACTAAATTGTCATTTAGTCATATTATAACCTGCAGCTGTAATAGGGTATATAAAATTCGGTACGTGCTTACAAAACTCAACAACTTTTTCTTTTATCAAGTGATTTTTATTATTTTCAATACACAGAGAGAATTTTCGTGGACTAGTTTTAGTGAATTTTTCACTAAACTAATAAAGTAAAAATTTCTTAACATTACTAAAAAGGCTTCATAATTTTAATGAAAACATTTTTAATGATTCTCTTTCATTAGGCGTATGCAATTTTTAATAAATAAAATGAAGTTTTCCATAAAATTGTATGAAAAACTTCATTAATCTTACAGAAAGTTTAAACGGACGAGTTCCACTGACACTTCATAGATTTAATGCAACAATGCATTGATATCATGTAGATAATTCTCTCAGTGTAGTTTGTACTAAAACATAATGAAAGACAATATAAAAAAGTATTTTGACACTAGAATATTAGTATTTACAACAAAGTATGAAATATATTACGGGGCACTTCTTTTGTATATAATTAAAGATATGAAAATGAGTCCATCTATCGAAGGTCATGTATATTTGAAACTGTTGACCACAATAATAAAAACAACATAACATATGCTGCTTTGGGCGCCATATTTTTTAAAAGCAGCTTCCGTTTCAGATTTATTTTATAGACTATAAAAACTTTATTTTTTATATTCAATAAAAAATGTTTTTTTATATCTATCTATATCATGAGATCCATGATACATCACAAATGGAATGGAAATGGTCTTCAAAATTGATTTGGATATACTTTTTCACACATATGAAATAAAATAAAATGCATATTAAAAAAAATGCATTTTTCTGAGAACGCAATTTTTTGATGCATTTTTGAAAATAAATTATATCTTAGAGTATCGACTACCGCTTCCGCTGCTCTATTGGAGGTGTGCATAATTTTTAACAGTGGGTTAAAGTTGATATTTGCCTTAAAAATTTAGCAAAAGTATATACAAATCAAAACTTTTTTTACCTTTCAGAAAAGTATACACACTTTATACGTTCAGAAAGAAAATATTTATCTGGAACTAAAAGACTTTTTGAGGAAAATATCGCAAAAACTTTATTTTTTATTTATTTATACTTTAAACGAATATAGTTTTTGAGTGGAACAAGATATTGCATTAATTTCTGTTTTATTTAATAAAATATTTAAATAACCAATATTTTAAAAACGAAATTGGTCCCGATTTCGACCCTCTTTTTGA
The DNA here is from genome assembly GCA_021234595.1 of Delia radicum. Lineage (NCBI taxonomy): Eukaryota > Metazoa > Arthropoda > Insecta > Diptera > Anthomyiidae > Delia > Delia radicum. The sequence goes on from CM037854.1 coordinate 128,535,960, forward strand.
GAAAAATAACGCAAAAAGTTTATTTTTTATTTATTTCCACTTTAAACGAATGTAGTTTTTGAGTGGAACAAGATATTACATTCGTTATTTTTTTTATTTAATAAAATATTTACATAACCAATATTTTAAAAATGAAATTGGTCCCGATTTCGCCCTCTATTTGGAAAACACTGGTCCTGAGTCGGACCAAATTTGGAATTTCACATTTTCAAATTTAAATATCTCGGGAACCATTGAAGATAACCCACACATGCAAGCATGTTTTTTGTTTGCCTCTACTTTTTAGAAAATCGGATGAGAAACAAAAAAAGTTTAAGCACTCAAAATTTTGTATCCAAAAACTACCCCACTTTTGGCAGCCATTTACATTTCCTAAATGTTGCTTAAATGTCTTTATATTTTGTAAAATGTATCGAAAACCATTTATTTATGAAATCAAATGAACCAATTTCACAATATTTACAAAAGTTTATACAAATTTGTAATATTTTGTAAAAAATCTTTATCGGTGTTTCCTGTATTTGGATTTTGAAATTTTTTTTTATTTTTAAAACAAAATCCTATTTTTGTTTGTTTCGTTACTTGTGCAATATTTTAATAAAACAAAACATTTTTTTGTGGTCCGTGAAAAATTGAAAGTGCGTCTAGGGGTCCGTGAAGCAAAAGTTGGTGGGAACCGCTGAGCTATAGGCTAGATAGAGAATGATATATGTATTTAATAGAAAGAAAATAGGAAGACAAGAGTCAAAAAATACCAATTTGTTGGTCTTCTTTTAGAGAACGAATGATATACTTATATAAGAGAATAACGTTACTCACTCAACATCGCCCAGCCTATACAGCTGGAGCTAGGAACTTGAAATTAGGCATGTAGGTGAATTCCTCAGCGTAGACGTGCGCTAAGACGGGATTTTTGAGAATTCCACTGGGAAAGGCAATAAGATTGTGTCTTCCCATTGCCGGCCTGACCGGACCCCTTCGGATAGAAAGCTGAAATTTTCAACATGTGTTCTTTCGGATATGACCCAACTCCCAGGTATCGTGCTTTTTGGAATTGTACCCAGAAACGTGGCTAAATAGGGGCTGCTAGGAGGAAAAAGTCTGCCGCTTGGCGGCCTGGTCGAGCCTACTCAAGCTTGGAACTTAAAATTTGGCATTTGGGTACCTTGTTACGAAGAGATATCGGCATTGCCGCGAATTTTATCAATTACCCCGGGAAGCGACAAAAATCTCCCCCTTGGCGGCCAGGCCAAATCGCTGAACTTGAAATTTGGTATATGAGTCCCTATATAGGAGTATACACCTATCCCTCGATTTACACCACATTTTTTTTATACGATTTCGCTTTATCACGATTTAAATCGAGGAATATGGAAATTACCTCGATTTACACGATTTTTGTCGTTTTTTATCGATAATGCGCTTTAGAACTCGAAAATACCCAAGTTATATTACTGCAAAAGAATACCACTTCTTTAATACAGCCCTTAGATCAGTGAATTATTTAAAAGTTCAAGTTCATTGTGCATTAAGCGTGCTTTTACATATATTTTAGATCAAATTGACAATGTTGAATCTTTGGGAGTAGTGACAGCATTGAAAAAATTTACAATCTTAGATTGTATAAACCATGTTGCGCTTTCATATACTGAAATCAGAAAATCAACACTGCGGATGTTTTGGCCAGGAATATGCATGGAAAGTTTTTTTTTGCCAACCTTTGGAGCAGTAATATTCTTAAATAATTAAATTAGCGCTTACACTTGAAGGGTAAGGTTTTGATGACTTTTCTGAGGAAGAAATTTTGGAGATAATAACAGACACAGAACTGGATGACAATGGTGTAGTTAACGAAAACAATGATGATGATAATAATGACTCAGGTGAAGACGAGTTATAAATGGTTGCATTGACACCTAAAATTATTTGTGAAGACCTTGAATTAGAACGAAAATTAAGAAATCACTTTGTCCAACAATACAAAATGTTTAAAGAGCTCTAAAGTTCCAGAGATATATTTTTCAAGGCCTGGCACATTATCGGAAGGTATATAAAGAATTGCACAATTATTCCTAACAATTTCAAAATCTAATTCCAAATCTCCGCGGACTGGAAGTATCGCAAACATCGAAACAGAAACTGTTGAAATACTTTCGAAAGATGAAAGTGATTCGTCACCAACCAGAAAGATAAGATTAGTTGTCGAGGAAATTTATGACGAATTAATAGACAGCGAAAATGATTGAGAATAAATTTTATTTAAATTTAATTTTTTTATGTCTCTTTTAATGTACTGAATTATTATTTTTTTTAATAAATAGTAGACCCTGGTTTCATGGGTTTTTTTATGATATTCCAGCCTTTAAAATTTATTTATTGATTTTATGAATTTCATGACTAAGTTTTTGTTTTTAAATAAACTCATTTTGTTAGTTTTTTGATTTTACACGATTTTCCATACAAACTTTTTTGAATTGGAACGTATCTATCGTGTAAATCAAGGGATAGGTGTATATATATATAGAGCGGATTTTTCGAAAGTTTTAACCTTTTCGGGCTGGCCAAAGCACTAAAGCAAGGAACTTCAAGTTTGGTATGTGAGCACCATATCATGAGAAGGGTAACTGCGATTTATTCCGCTTGGTGACTTAACCAAAATCCCTTTGGTCAGAAATTTGAAAATTAAAATATCTGTTTCTTCGAATATGTACTACCTTAGCTCACTTATATGATAATTTTTGGATTTCTGGCTAGGAACGTGGTATAAGAAAGGGTTAACGTAAGGAAAACTATGCCCTTGGCGACCAGGCTGAACCACTTAAGCATAAATCTTAGAATTTGGTACGTGGGTTCCTTATCACGAGAAGTAGGGCTAAGAGGTTAAAAAAATCTACCCATTGGCGGCCTTGCCAAAACGGCGAAGGTAGGAACTTATAATTTGGTATGTGGGTTCTCTATCTGAAGATCTATCTGTGTTGATGGGATTTTTGGAAATTCCCACGAGGAGGGGCAAAAGTTCCAACTTTTTGCTAAATCACGAGTAGACATCTTTGTAGAGTGGATTTTCGTAAATTCGGTATGTGAATACTTAACAAGAGTACGGAGTGCAATTTTTAAAATGTTTACGGTTAGGTGCAAACATAGTAAAAGTCCCCGGCATAGTAAAAGTCCCCTGCCGAAACCCCTTTGGCCAGAAATTTGGAATTTAAAATGTATGCCCAGTATCCAGGGCATATATATATCCATTACTATATATATATATATATATATATAAAGGGTCCGCCATCTAACGTTTTTTTTTCAACTAGTGCTTATTTCGTGAATGGTAACACATATCTGATTTGACAGATAATTAGTTGTATCCTTCCGCTGAACGAATATGGTTGTGTATACGCTTGAACGACGCTGGGAAATATTTGAAAATCATGGTAATGTTGCAGAATGTGTGCCGATACACCCAAAACGAGTCACTGTTTGGTGCGGATTTTGGTCCAGAGGCATAATTGGGCCATTTTTTTTCGAAAATGAGCAAGGAGTGGCCGCTACAGTCAATGGCGATCGTTATCGGGCCATGTTGAACGAATTCTTGTTCACAAAAATTGAAGAGGAGGAAATACAGCTGCACACAATCGATAATGTGCTTAAAAATTGGACCGATCGTGTAGGCTACTGCATGGCCAGCGGAGGCAGCCATTTGAATGAAATTATTTTCCATTATTAACCGGAAGGATTGTACTTTCAAATAAAAAAAAAATTTTGAGAAAATATTCAGTAGTTTTTTTTTATATCATTTTCAAAAAAAAAAGTTATTTGGCGGACCCTTTATATCATACATATATATATATATGTATGCACAGCGCATACTTTAGGGACACGGCCAAAATTGTCCCCGCAATATGCGGTGTATTGAACCAACTGTCCTCATCTTCTACGCTAGATGTATGAAAAGGCGCCAAATCTTTTCGGACAGTCCCCAAAGTAAGCAAAGTAAGTTAATAAGGGTTTTTTGTTGAAATATCTGCTCCTAAAAGCCACTTAAGTAATGATCCAAAAGTTTGGGTTTTCAATGAACACACCATAAATGGTTGAATCTAGGAACTCATACTTATATACAACTGATTATGAAAATTGTTTACTGGGATACACAAAAACAGGAAGTGTTCCCCTTAACCTCCTGCACAAACGATTTAGACATTTTTAATTTTTTTTTTTGAGGTATGGGTTCATTTATTTAATATATCTTATGCACTTAGAAAACTATGTAGGTAAAGACCACTGCAAATATTGTTGAAAACAAATGAAATTTCATTTAAAGAAAGGACGACTTACATTACAGTAAATTCAACTAACATTGTCATTTGATTTGTAAAGTTCAAAAAATGACTAACAATTGTAATAAAAATGAACCACATGGTAGTAAAAAATAAACAAACATTTATTTTTTTACATAACAAAAAACAACTGTAAAAAATGAATGTAAAATCATAAAACAGTCATTTGATGTGAGTTGTTTTTTAAATCAACTACAAGATTAGTCAAAAATTTAATTTGTTCTACAAATGACTTACGTTTGCATTACAAATAAAGAAACTGTATTACAACCCAAACAACTACATATTTTTAATCCAGAAGTTCCCTGAGTGTGGGTTTTTATAGAATATGGTGTTTAAAGGAAAGAAATTCCAACTTGAATGGCCTATGAAATTTCAATATGTATGATTTTTAAACATGAAATCACAAAAACATTCACTTAAAAAGGTTAAACAATTGGTTATTGAAACAAATGCCTTAAAAAATAATTAGTTTTGCATTCTAATATATTCCGGTATAGCGGTAACGAAGTATCGGGCTTTTAAGCCTGTGGAAAATAAAAATATACGGTCTAGCTTTTTCTTCTTTTGATTAATTAAATTTTTCATAATAAACTTGGTCTTTCCTGTTCTTTACACAAAATTAAGCATTCATAATCATTTCTCATTATAGAAAAACAAACTTTTCTTTCTATATCCCATAATATTTTCTATCTCTTTTGAAGCTTAATTTTATTTGTTTAATATTTTTTGTGTGTATTTTTTTCTACTTTCTATAGAGTTTTTTTTTTTAATGAACTAAAAAAATGTTTGTTTCATTTTTATTATTTTTTTTTAATTTTTAATCCACTTTAATGAATTAAAAGCGCGTTTTTTCTGTATGGAGTTCTTATTCTACCGGCTCATTTTAAAACTGACACTCATTCATCATTTTGTTGTGTAATATAAGACACCAAATTATATTTTCTTCTTTATTTTATTTTATATTTTTTTTTTTGTAAATTAAGAACAACAAAAATAATGTTCAAATATTTTTTGTAAAAAATCTCCCTTAAAATTATTTGAATTCTTTTTCAGAATTTTATCTGCTTTTATACCTGTTTTCCTTCGGTGTTTTTCTATCCATTAAATGTTTTAACACCCATTCCACCCATCATTATACGTCTTTTTAAAGATAATTTAGTTTACTTTTCTATCATGTTTGACAAAATGACTTTGTCCACACAATTGATAATTTGATATTCGGTATCTTTTGTTTAAGGGAGTTTTTGTTGTGTTGAGGGGTTTTTTTATGGCAAATTCAATATTTGATTAACTGAAAATTTTCTTTAGAAAAGTGGTTTATTTGTCTATTTTCATAAACAAATAATTTAAATTAATTTTAATTGAAAAGCACAACGACAGTCGGAAATAGCAGGGCTTTTAAATTTGATCAAATTGCGGTCACAAAGAAAAAAAACTTATTTAAATAATTAAGGAATTGTTAAGCGGTTTACTCTTCAGCAATAGTTAAAATTTTTTAAAAACAATAATAAAGAAATGGTTTGTAGAGTACCTCAAAAAAAGTGTATTATGCATGCCCCTGAAAATAAGGTTTTACATGTTTTACGATGATTCGCAAAACATTTAGGCTCTGACGATATCATCCCGTGAGCTAAACCATGTTTAAAAAACCTCCAAAAGCTCTATTTTTTATTAATTAAAGATTAGTTGCTGCAACTTTTGTCAAAAATTTGGTCAAATATAAGAGCGATTAAAAATTTTGATTGTTCCGTATTAAAAAAATATTTGTTCGACTCGAGATAATAAGATTTTAATCGCATTTTTGTTCATGTTTTTTTTTACGATTTTCATAAAATATTAAACAGCTCTGCCATTTTTTTTATCTGTTTTCTATTTTTAATACATCGTCGAAAAGGCTTTGAATTTGAAACCCACTTATAATGTTGGTAATTGATTAACCCATACTTGCACTGTGCTACTTATTTGTAACAATATTTATTATTTATTTATTATATGATTCTTCTTTGAGCTTAAGATCTTTTGTTAAAACGATTGTAAATTATTAATTTCCAATATTTCGTCTCCACATTGGGAGACTTCTTCAGGGAAATTTATTTTATTTTAATTGTAACAATTTGTAACAATTCGTTCCAATGTGGAGACGAAATATTGGAAATTAATAATTTACAATCGTTTTAACAAAAGATCTTAAGCTCGAAGAAGAATCATATAATAAAAGAAGATCGAAGAAAATTAAACATATTATTTATTTATATTATACAAATGAAGCTAAAAAAAACCTTAGCTTCATATTTAAAAAAAAAATAAAATTTTTTCAAAATGTTCAATAGTTTTTCAAATATTTCCAAAATTTTGAAAATTTGTAATTTATGATAATATTGTTTAAACAAAATTATTTTTTAATACATTTTTAAAGAATTTTAAATTACTTAAAAAAATACCATTTAACAAGGTTGTAAGAACAAAGTAAATGATTTAATGTACTTTTTTATAAATCTTTCCCAATTTTTAAGACAAAGTTCAAAAAAAAAATACTTTTGGGTATTTTTTTTTCCCACATTTCACTATTAAAAACTTACAGTTTTTTCCATAAGTCTTTCCCTAAAATTGAAAAATAAGTTTCGGACTGTAGACTAATCCCATCAGCAGATTGCTAAAAGTCTAAAATCATTTAAATCTGCCCATATTTAATGAAATTTAAAACTCGGAATAAATTTTTACATTTGAGGTATTCTGCTTAAGTGTACTACTGATGCGTATCGTGTAGTAAAATGGGTGACTAGAAAATATATTTTCCAAAAGCCTTACTTCTCCTTTGCAATTGCGATCATTTGGTCCAAATCGAACCAGTAGTGCATGCTAGTTACCACTTTTGGGTTTTATGTCATATTTCACGATATTGTTGGCAACACTGACTTCTCTATTGTGACCAAAACAAAATTTTCATTTAAGCCATACACTGACAACAACTTTTCCATAAAAGTTTAACAGTTATTTAAAAATTTAATCGGTAAAGTTGTTTTAATGGAATATACAGTTAAATTATCAAAAAAATATATTTTTAACTTTCTGTCTGTTATTCAATAAACAAAATAAACAAAAAAACAGGACTTTCGGTAATAGTTAAAATATTCGGTTAAAATTTTATATTTCAAACAAATACTTCTTATATTGTGTAGTGAAATAAACGAAAACAATCTATTGTTTTTTACCGATTTTGACAATTAATTTTTTAACAGTTGAAAATAAAATAAAAAATACAATTGTTTTAAACGAAAAGTAAGTAGTTCTATTTTTAACTGATTTTAAATTAATTTATTGTGTATATTTTTTTTTTTTTTTAATTTAACCAATACTCAGGGGATGCTCCCTACTCATGCAGTCCATTGTATTGATCAGGAAAATAGGGTATGGGAAGGAGGAAAGAGGGAGTAGTGTTTGTGGATAGTTGATTTAAATTTTTCTAAATTGTAAGTAACAGGAAAGACTTCTGCGGGAAGTTTGTTCCACATACAAATCGTTCGACTAAAACACGAATTTTCTCTGTAATGCGTCGTGCGAAACACAGGACAATCAACTACTAGCGCATGTGCTCTACTAGATAAGCGAGTATTACGAATAAAAAATCGGGCTCGTGTAATAAGTTCACTTATCTGAGATGAGCATCTCCCATGGTAATATCGATAGAAAAGTGTCACACAACCCACATTCCGACGATGCTCCAATGAATTAATACACTTAGGAAATTATGTTGGTAAGGACGACAGCAATTGTAGTCAAAAACAAATGAAATTTCATTTAAAAAAAGGACGACTTACATTTCATTAAATTCAACTAACATTGTCATTTGTTTTTTAATGTTCCAAAAATGACTAACAATTGTAGTAAAAATGAACCACATGGTAGTAAAAAATAAACAAACATTTATTTATTTTTATTTTTTTAAATAACAAAAAACAACTGTAAAAAATGAATGTAAAATCATAAAACAGTCATTTGATGTGAGTTGTTTTTTTAACCCTCCGATGAGTGACAGTTCTGAACTTCACGGCCGTGTGAAAAGGTCCCTACGGAACTTTTTTGTAAATCATGTTTTTTTCATATAAAAAATTTTTTTTTGATTTTATTTTTTGTTTTTATTGTTTATAACTAAATTCTACATACAAAAATAATTTTTTCAATTTTTTTAATTTTTTGTTTTTATCATCATCCCTAATGTCTTTGAGTTTAGGTCTTTGTGTTCAGAACAAGTAAATTATGTGTTGAAACAATAAAAAAATTATAATGATGCCCAAAAACATGCATTTATTAGTGAAATTCAGTACAAGGTCCATTCGGACCTATTCACACGTCCGCATACTATTCTCACTAAAACCTCAATAACTCCTAAAGTAATGATCCGATCGGCTTGATTTTTCTTCCAAAAGATGCGCAACAAAATACTCTTGGAACACAGAGTAACTTTGGGGCGTGTTGTAGTGGCTGAAGTAGGAGTAATTTCAGTTTGAAAAGGCAAAAAGGTCCCTAGGGACCTTCTCACTCATCGGAGGGTTAAATGAACTACAAGGTTAGTCAAAAATTTTATTTGTTCTACAAATGACTTACATTTACATTAAAAATAAAGAAACTGTATTACAACCCAAACAACTACATATTTATAAAGCAGAAGTTCCCTGAGTGTAGAGTTGGATACACTACTGTCATTGATAACATTCACCGCCCTCCCCTGAACACGGTCCAGAAGCATCAGAATAGACAGTGGAGCCCCTGAGAGTTGTATTCCATTTTTGGCCGGATATAGCTGGTATAAATAGTAAGGAGATCGGATGGAGTGAATTAAGTCTTGCACCGTTTTAGAAAACCGAGACACTTGAATGCCTCTTTCGACACTTGAAATACGTGCTTATTCCAACGGACATCACACTGTATTCTCATGCCCAGAACATCAAGAGTATCCGATTCCTCAATACCTATACCATCCATAGCAACAGATGACAATGTTAATTCCACAGCCCGTCTGTGGGTTAACATACGACATTGGGTCTTGTGTGCATTAAAATCGACCTTATTCGCGCGACCCCACTCGGAGATAGTAGAAATGTCTTGATTGATTGTGACATTCATGTTCTGCCGCATGCCCTCTATCTCCAAACAGCTTGGTACGCTTAAACCTCTTCTTAAAAGCATTTTAAGCATCGACCGCAACAGGAACATTTGTATCATCGAAATTTGGCCTGAGGATTGTCTGTGTCCTTATTTTAGAGTTATCATATTTGAACCTGGCGGTGAATCAAACAATCAATTTAACAAGTGTTTCTTTTTTTTCTTTTACCCCAAACAACTTCAATAGTTGCAAAATTTAGCCTCGTAAACAATTTCATTTTATTAAATTAAACACTATACCATAATTGTATTGTAAAAAAAAATATAAAATTATATTATTGCTCTACACTTGTAGAAAAAATTAGTAAAAATTTTTGCTAAAACTACTATAAGTTTGTTAATGATAACGTTACAGAAAAAACTGCTAAAATAGCAGAGTATTTTTAATGAATATTAGTAGTATTAGTTTAAGTTTAAATTTTTAGATATTCAAAATTATCTGCTCAAATCAGACAAAAACTTAAAATTTTAAATTGTTTTTTAGATATTTTTTTTTTAATGCAAATAAAAGTCTGTCCTTTCAAAACCAGCTCACTACAATTGTTTAGCAAAATTTGCTGTTGATTTTAGCAACCCATACTGTGATTTGCAATCTACTAAATTTGAGGTAAACATAGCAAAGTTTTTGTTGATATTACAGTTTTTGTTTGCTATTTCTAGTCTATAAAAATAGTTTTTGGTAATTTTAGCAGAGTAAATAGATATTTTCAATTACCCGATGAAGAAAGTTTCGATAAAGGTATATTCAATCTTATATATATATTCGTATATATTATTCTATATCACATCATATCATAGCTGATCCGATTAATGGCATACATAACCTTATCTCATGTGATCCCATGGGATGTTCTCTGATATAATTTGATCGCAAAAAGGTGTGCATCTACTTCGATCAAGTTATATATACTTCGATACAATTTGATATTGCTTCATGAAGTTCTTTGGAAATTCGTACTACTATTTGGTTTCATATTCCAAATAATAATGAAAATTTAAACATAAATAAATGGTTTAAAAAATTAAAAGCTATTTCAATTTGTAGTTTTCCAATTAATTCTTAAACAACTGAACCGATCGCTTAGATGTCTTAGGACGATTAACTTATATCTTAGCTTTTGATGCAAAATAGAAAGTTTTTATTGTACGTTGTATATTGTTGCATTTTTTAAATTATAATGTTTGGTAGTGTTTCATAGTTATGACATCATTTCTAGTAACTTTTAAAAATTATCGGTTGATAAACACTTTGGGCAAAAATAAATCTGTATTTATAAACTTTTTAGTTTTTTTCATTTGACTCTAGTTTCGGTTCAGTTTGTAGCAAAAATATGGATTTAAGGCGAATTTAGTTTAAAATCTGCATTTACAAAAACTTTTTCATAAATTTGACCAAATTCAAGACGAGACTAGACTTTTTCTCAACAATCCTACTAATTAGATTAAAGGCAAATAATATGATAGAAAAAAATTATTTGTTTTTTGGGCTATTTGGTTTTGAGCTATAAAATTGTTTTTTCGTAAGATTTTTGGACTTTTAATTTTCTTTTCTAAGATTTACTAATAAAATAATATTTATTCTATTATTTTTGAACTTTTTTTAAAGAATTGTTTTTTTTTGCCTTTTTACTTTTTTATAATTTTTTGCTTGAAATACATTAACTTTAGCGTTTTTGTCTTCACTGATAGAAAAGTAAAAGGTTTTGCTAATTTTTATAGATAAATGCGACAGAATTTGTTTGGTTTTATTGTTTTATACTTAAATATAACTACCCGAGTAAAAAAGTTTATATAAAATTGTATATGATAATTTGATCCGAAAAATGGTTCTATTAAATTGTATCGCTTTGAAATTGTTAATTTTATTTTAATTTAAAAAAAATTGTTTTAGAAATGTTGAGGTTAAGAAGAAGAATAAATGATTTTCTCTAAAAATTATAAACACTATTAATTTTTAAATCAGACTAGACTAGTGTATGCCTCTGTTTATGGACAGGCGTCATCAGTGATTTTCCATTTAAATTGTATTATTATTTGTGTCTTATAATTATCACATTGTCTCTATATGATAAATTTTCAACAACCTGTGGCAGTAAGAATCAAACCTGCGCTCATCTTACATTACAAACGTAACAATACCAAGTCATGACCGTTTAGCGATCACACGCAAGTATGGCCTAGAATCTAATACAGCTAAATTGCAGTTTTTCTTTCCTATTAGCTTTTTCTGTTATACTCAGAAGTGCCAACACTAACAACACAAATATTCTATTTTTAGTTACAGTTATATTAGTTTTTTGTTTTTATATACATCGAGATTATTTTTATGTTATTTTCAATTTATAACGAGCTTTCAACCTCTGTATATTTACAAAAATAAAGCAAATCAAACATATTAGCTAGGTTGATACTAGTATTTCGATCTGGCTAAAGATCTCATCAGAACCCGAAGTTTTAGAAAAGTTAGAGCCTCCATAATAGGCAGAACTTTAACAAAAAACCTATTAATAATCAATTTTGCTCCATTCTTGTCTTCTTAGTAATCAACCACGTGGTTAGGTCTTTTCCTAACAAACATCATGACGTTACTAAACTTTGAAGACCAAAAATGTTCTATTTATATAAAAAATTTTTAGTGTGTACTCTGGCTCAAGTAATATTTTTTTTTACAGTTATATTAGTTTTTTGTTTTTATATACATCGAGATTATTTTTATGTTATTTTCAATTTATAACGAGCTTTCAACCTCCGTATATTTACAAAAATAAAGCAAATCAAACATATTAGCTAGGTTGATACTAGTATTTCGATCTGGCTAAAGATCTCATCAGAACCCGAAGTTTTAGAAAAGTTAGAGCCTCCATTATAGGCAGAACTTTAACAAAAAACCTATTAATAATCCATTTTGCTCCATTCTTGTCTTCTTAGTAATCAAGCACGTGGTTAGGTCTTTTCCTAACAAGCATCATGACGTTACTAAACTTTGAAGACCAAAAATGTTCTATTTATATAAAAAATTTTTAGTTTGTACTCTGGCTCAAGTAATATTTTTTACAGTTATATTAGTTTTTTGTTTTTATACACATCGAGATTATTTTTATGTTATTTTCAATTTATAACGAGCTTTCAACCTCCGTATATTTACAAAAATAAAGCAAATCAAACATATTAGCTAGGTTGATACTAGTATTTCGATCTGTCTAAAGATCTCATCAGAACCCGAAGTTTTAGAAAAGTTAGAGCCTCCATTATAGGCAGAACTTTAACAAAAAACCTATTAATAATCAATTTTGCTCCATTCTTGTCTTCTTAGTAATCAAGCACGTGGTTAGGTCTTTTCCTAACAAGCATCATGACGTTACTAAACTTTGAAGACCAAAAATGTTCTATTTATATAAAAAATTTTAGTTTGTACTCTGGCTCAAGTAATATTTTTTACAATTATATTAGTTTTTTGTTTTTATACACATCGAGATTATTTTTATGTTATTTTCAATTTATAACGAGCTTTCAACCTCCGTATATTTACAAAAATAAAGCAAATCAAACATATTAGCTAGGTTGATACTAGTATTTCGATCTGGCTAAAGATCTCATCAGAACCCGAAGTTTTAGAAAAGTTAGAGCCTCCATTATAGGCAGAACTTTAACAAAAAACCTATTAATAATCAATTTTGCTCCATTCTCCATTTGTTTTTACTACATTTGCAGTAGGTTTTACCTACATAGTATTCTAAGTGTAATTACGTATTGGGTTATATCTAATTTTATAAAAATTTAATCGAATTTAACAACCATGTAAAATTCAGAATTCATGTAAAATTCATAATATTATTTTTTTTTTATACATGATTGGATGCGCTTATACATGAAATTTTTGGTAAAACATTTTGAAAATATTATTATATATATATATATTGTTACATATGCTATTTTACATAATCATATATTTTTATATTAAGGAATATATCGTTATATATAATTTTTTTACTCGGGTATATGGAGGTATATTTAATCTCATATATGGCTACATCATACAACTTATATTACACATAATATATAACGATATATGATGAGGTATAGCGCTATATTTGAAATTTTCGTAAAAGTAAGTATGAGATGTAAATATATATCGTGACTTATGGCCACATATATAATTATATATAATTATATCAAGTTATATATGACTATATATAAGCTTTTTTCTTCGGATAACTAGAATTCAACTCGAATATAACTAAAATTTTGTAAAGTTAACAGATATATTTCTGATGTTATTATTTTATTAATATTTAGCAAAAGAACCTGCCAATTTTAGCAGCAGGACCCTGGCGTCGTACTTAACTGGACACTGTAATCTCAGATACCATCTGCACAGAAAGGGTCAATCGGACACGGATATGTGCAGGTTTTGTGAGATGGTGTCTGAGACCTCGGAGCATGTTCTCTGCGAATGTCCCAGGCTTTGTGATAGGAGACTTAGGTTTCTAGGTGATCGCTTCATTTCGCCTTCCGACATCGCGAACATTTTGCCTAATAGGATAATTGGCTTTAAAGGTAGCTTGAATCTGTAGGTAACTTTAGGCAGCACAAAAGACCTACATTGGTCGCGGTTCATAGTGCCTTCTGATCTAATCTAATCTAGCAGTTTTTACTGCAAAACTCATTTTTAACTAATTTTCAGTACCTTTTCTGCTATTTTTACAGGTTTCTTTCTTTGAGTGTATGTAAATTCTAATTTACAATTTACAATATTAAATAATAAAATCACTTGAGCAACTACGTTCTTGTTTTGCATTTTATATTTTAATTTTATTAAATTCATTAAGTCAACATGTTACCAAAATATTACTTTTAATGCAATTTTTTGTTGGATGTTTGTAAATATAAAGTTGTTTCTCTGCTATTTTTTTTTAGTTAGTTGGAAGTTAATATGGTACTTGTTATTATTATTATTAATATAAAAAAAAACACGTTGGGTATGAAAAACGAATTCGGAATGCGCTTCGTTTGATCAAAAATATATAATCTAAAATATTTCTGCATTAATTTAGGGAAAACAATTTATAAACTAAAGATAATTTTCAGTGCAATCATATTTAAGATATCTTTGGAAGTCGTATATAAAATTTGGTCTATCATGCCCGATTTCGGCAGTTATTATAAGAACAATATTCATGCGAGAATGTGAACCAGTCACTGTGTTTGTTGGCTTTTTGCATACTCTGACGTATGATTTTTCCCTATACTTATATTAATTACTGGGAACGCACATGATTCTTTCATTCCGTCAAAATGTCACCTGAAACGACAAATTGAATATACTTTCAACAACTGTAGAAATTTACAAAAAGTACTTCCTGCACTAAATAGCAGGACTGCCATTATTTGCAGTCGATCTCTATTCACATTTTCTCTTTTTGCAACTCTATATACAGCATGTTTCAGTATGATTGCATTTATGTATCTTGTTATGATAATAAAAACAACTACCACTACCAACATCATCATCCATTATCAACAATTTTATGTTAAATAAACTTTAACTAAATGTTACTGGTTGTGGTAGTTTTATAATGGTTACAAGAAAGAAACTCCATTAAAAAAGTTATCAAGTTTAGTAATTTTTGTAAAAAAAAGCTCACTTTGAAAATTCATATTGTAACAAATTAACGGTATAATTAATGTTTCAGATAAAACTTCGCTATATCAAAAATAAATCAATCCAAAATTTTATGAAATTCATAAGAGATCTTTTGTCGCTTAAAAATTCCCAGTTTTGTGTTATAGGAAAATGTCCTAGAACTGAAAAGAAAATTTTGGAAAAAGGGGTTTAAGAAACTTTTTCAGAATCTGATGATTTTCTAAGAAATAATTCTTAGATATTACGTGTTTCTCTACACTGAAATAATTTTATACGTAGTGTTAATGAATTCCTTCATTAATACAATGAATTTTTGCATAATAAAGTCCCCAAAGAAATGTTTCATTAAATTAATGAAACTTGCTTATTAAATGATTTTTTCATGAAAGGCTTCATTAACCCAATGAAAATTTCATAGAGTATATGATTTTTTTTTTTATTAATTTTAATATCAATGGTATAATACTTTCATGTGCTTAATGAATAAAAGTCATAGTTGGTATGAAATATTTACATTGATATTTAATATTTCTACTTTTTCTTTTTTTATATTGTTGAAAAAAAGCTCAATTTTGCGTTCATTACATATATCGCTGATTTACTGCAAGACTGACATAAAACACGAATTTGCAGACCTCGCTCGACTCTTTCTCTATTTATTTCGCACACAACTCTTAGTGAGAGTTGTGTGCGAATTCGCTAATTATAAAGCATGATAAAACTAATAAATCTGCATCATTAACTTAAAAATCGCATTTTTTGACTTATGACAGTCTTGTAGTAATTGAGCGATATGTTGACTTTTTACAGAGCACTTATGTCGAATTTAGAAAATTTTTTTAGACTTTTGTAGTCAACTAACATTGCACATCAACACTTATACACTAAATGATATGAGACCGTCTCAAATCAATTTAGTTTAAAGTTTTGGTTAATTCTGTATGACAAAAGAATTTATGTCATTTGTAATATTTGGCGTTTTACATCAGCGATATTTTTTTTCATATTGGAAGTCGAATTTTTATTTAAAAGAAAAATCGCAAAATGTGCATTTATAAAATTAATCTTTTTAATGAAGTTATGAAAATATCATAAAAAAATTTAATGAAGAAAGTAATAACATTAATGAATTTTCATTAATTTCATTAACTCAATGAACCCGTTTTAATGAAATTGATTCATTAATACTACTACTAGTAACGAAAATTCTATCAGTGTATTGGAAAAATTTCTTATAATCTTTTCAATAAATTTCAAATGTTTTTGAATTTTGAAGGTTTATTTTTAGAAGAAATTAATTTCATAAAAATCTCGTTTTTCAGATTTTGCTTAAGTCTTCCGTAGAAAATGGAGTTTTCCATACACTGGCAGAATTATGTATCTATTATCTGACATTCGTATTGAAATGCTTCGGGCTCCACGTAGGGAATTGGGCACAGCATAGGGAAGAAATTTATAATTAATATATATTTTTTTAAAAATTAAAAAAAAAACGGGTTTTGAAAGGGAATAATTTGTGCGTAATGACTCGTAGCTTAAGTCGCCTGGGTAAACATTTCAATATGGAATCTAATATAATTATATCTTATTTGATAAGTTCCCATATATAAACACATGTCAATTGGTCCAAAACATGGGTCATCTATATGCATCTAATCATATAAAATTAGATATAATTTTATCCCAGATTTATCCATATCCGGGATATTAAATTATATCTCATTAAATTTAACTATGTGTGACTTCATAAAATTTTAGCCAATTGTAGGTATGATTTTTGTAACTTGAAGTTATGCTTACAAGTATTTAAGTTGAAAATTTTAATTTCTGGAAATTAACAATTTTGAAGACCCATTTTTTTTTTACGAAACATAACGAATTTTTTAAAATTATTCAGAATAAATTTAGTGTTTCGAAAATGTACCCATTTTTTTTAATTTATTAAAAAGAAATCACTTGAAAATGATTTGGATATAAAATTAATATGATTATATATGAAGAATAGAGTGGTTTTAGTGTATATGGGAAAATTCTTTTTTTTTTTTAAATTTGAAGGTGCTCAGGTCTAGGACTGTGTCAGCTCAATCGGACTATGCCTTCCCGACCCAAAACAGCCCTAAAGTTTAGAAAACGGAATACAAGGCAAAAAAGTCACTTTTTTTAGTTTTTGTCAAATTTTTTAAATGTCGTAAAAGTTTTTACTTTAGAAGGTAAATTAATCGAAATGAAGATACAATTATGTTTCCAAAGAGGTATAAAAACACAAAGACTCAAATTTGTGAGATGTGGAAGAAGTTTTGTTTTGGATGGCGTTAACCTGTAATAATGTGATGTCAAAAGCGGACAATATTTTTGGGGTGTTTTTCAAATCTCCAATTTCAAATTTAAAAAAAATTTCTTCAACAAAATCGCAAAAATTGAGATTTGGACTCCTGTGACTTGTTTAAAACATGTTACAGATCGAAAATATAAAATTTTACAAATATCCCCTCTCACACTTAGGCAGGGCAACGATTTAATTTTTACAAATTTCGAGGAAATTGTGTTTTTTGGTAATTTTTGGCTTATTTGTTGTCATAAAATATTTAAAATCGAAAAATAGCTACTTTTGTACCATTTGTTGTTTTTTTATCATCATGACTTAAGGTTGAAAATAAAAATTTTTGGACATCATTAACCCATCTGGACCAGAGGCCCCAAGAGACCCCATACTTATATATTTCAATTTACAAAAAACGTTAAAGATTTTCATACAGCTTTTGAATTTTAATAAACGTGATTTAAAATATAATAACACAATATTTGAAGATGCTGTGCCAAAAGTTTTGGTCATATTAAACAACGCTAGCCCTTGCCGAGCCGCATTAAGGTCAAAGAAGTTACTGCGAGAATTTATATATATTTGAACAAAAAGTATTTAAATTCTTGAAAATCTTGTTCTTATTGTTCGTTCGTTTTTATTCGTTTTTATTCGCTTGACAACCATAACATATTCTATAACAAGTTTAGTTGAAATCATAAAAGCGGAGAAAATGGAGTGGTTGATTTTATATGTTTTCAGTCAAAAGAAAGATTCCCCAGATTTTATTGATTTTTGGAGTAGAAACTTCAATTAGTGTAAAATCATTATTATTGAGTTTCTAACAAAAAAATTTCAAAATTAATTAAAATTTCATTATAGAAAATCGTAATATTCTTTATATAGGCTTAGTTTTAGCATTATTTCGAAAACAAAATTTTCCATCCCTGTTACAAACAAATTAATTTTAGAACAATACTATGTATCTCTTTCTAGTTTTCCTACTCTTAATATAATAAAAGTTTTGTTTAACCTCAATTTATAACATTTAAAACTAACCACTTTATTTTAAATAATATACACATCAAATTAGGGAGTGATCTAGTCACGCACATTTTGAATGTAACAGTGACAAATGCGACTAATTTATTTCCACAACAAAGTTCTATAGTAATGGCTGAAATTCTAGGGGACATTTTAATTTAACAAAGGCGCCATTTTTTAAAACATTATGTTAAGAATTACTGTTTAAAACAGTCATTAAAATTATAATAATATGAATTTTAATTTAAAATTATTTAATATTAACAACAAATAAAAATATAATTTATAAAACATTAAATGTGAAATTTTACTTGTTAACATTTATGAACTGTTAGATATGGAGTGAGTTAATTTATTTTTTTTTTTTTCTTGTAGCTAAAAGAAAAAAGTGAACATCTTTTAGACCTTTCAGAATACAGGCAGGCGTGTTGTAAATAAAACATTTATTTCTTGTAAAAAACAAAGAAAAACATTATTATAATTTTCGCACAATAAATCAGCGTGCTGAGCACGCTATGTCATCAACTCTAGTAAATTTTTGTAGTAAACATAAAATAGGAACATGGCATCTTAAACCACGTCCATAAATTAAAATGTTAGATGTTTAAATATACACACTCTCGTATGTTTGTAATAATCATATAGGTTTAGATGTTCTAAACATTTTTATAATTATAGCAATATTTTACATTTGGTATAGAGTCATTCCAGAAGTCCTAGTGACGAAAATTTGACTTTTTCAACTTCAGCCACTTCGATTTCCACGAAACTTGGCATATGTAATCTCCTAATTAGTATGAGACAACAGTAGTTTTTGTTTTTTTTTTTCTAACACGTTATTGATATTTTTTAATTTATAAAAATAAAGGTATTGGTTTATGATGCCGAAACCAAATCCGATATCTATGCTTTAAAATAATAGTCCGGGAGGCAGCGACATATTTTTGTCACTCATACACTGATAGAAATTTGTGCGTAGTATAAATGAATTCCTTCATTAATTCAATGAATTTTTTCATAAAAAAGTCCCCAAAGAAACGTTTCATTGAGTCTATCGAATATACAAAGAATATATCATAGATGTGGCATCACTTACAACATATAGAAAAACAGTGGACATTAGAGTGAGGTAAGTTTCTAAAAATAGAACTGTTGTGTTGTTGGAGTTGTACTTCTGAGATTATGTATGCAAGAACAAAAACACCGTGTATTGAATAAAACTAGTTTTAATCACAACAAAACTCGACCTGGCGATAGCTCAGTGCGCTAAAGCGCTCTGCCTAACGTGTAGTGCGAGTGCATGTGGCATTAGAAATCAGTTTATTTATACCACGGTTAGTAAATGCACAGAAAATTTCATATAGCCGCAATCGAACAAATAAAAACATAACAAATATTACATTATTCAAAAAATAAAACAGGGTCACTGACGAAGGTTCAATACCAGAAACTGCGCAGTCTGATTCAGAAAATTGAAAATTTACAATGTTGTTATGATTTTTAGATTCATTCTTCTCCACGACTTTCACAATTAAAATTAAATAAAATTGCATATTAATTATAGTATTAATTGCAATTGTCTGAAAAAGACGTTAAAATTCAAACTCAAACAAAAATCAAACTTTGATCTCTTTCAAGTCTTCCCCAACTACGTAAGCGCCATCTATCGAATATACAAAGAATATATCATAGATGTGGCATCACTTACAACATATGGGAAAACAGTGGACATTAGAGTTAGGTAAGTTTCTAAGAATAGAACTGTTGTGTTGTTGGAGTTGTACTTTTGAGATTATGTATGCAAGAACAACAACACCGTGTATTGAATAAAACTAGTTTTAATCACAACAAAACTCGACCTGGCGATAGCTCAGTGCGCTAAAGCGCTCTGCCTAACGTGTAGTGCGAGTGCATGTGGCATTATAAATGAGTTTATTTATACCACGGTTAGTGATTGCACAAAAAATTTCATATAGCCGCAATAGAACAAATAAAAACATAACAAATATTACATTATTAAAAAAAAAACAGGGTCACTGACGAAGGTTCAATACCAGAAACTGCGCAGTCTGATTCAGAAAATTGAAAATTTACAATGTAGTTATGATTTTTAGAAAATACACTTATTCTTCTCTACCACGCCTTTCACAATTGAAAGGTGTTTCATTAAATCAATTTTAATGAATGGTTTCATTGACCCAATGAAAATTTCATAAAGTATATGAAATTTTATTCATTAATTAATAAGTTTCATGTGTTTAATGAATAAAATTCATAGTTTGTATGAAATATTTTTGTTGATATTTAATAATTTGCACTTTTTATGATTATTTTAACATAGAATTAATTTGGTGGTTATTGAGAAATTATCATTCGTTGATACTATGTCTAAGGTCTGGTCTGGTCTGGTTCAATTTTAATTTGTTTCTGCTTTTATTGCTTTATTTTTATAAAATTGTTCAATCTTTCTTTACATTTTTTATAATTTATGTTAAAAGATGACATATTATCTTATATGTCGGTACAAAATATGATAAAAAAAATAAAAAATTATCGATCTGGCTTGGAATTCTGTAGAACGATCGACGATTATAGTCCCCTTTTTGTAGTTAAATTACGACCATATTAGATAAAAATGTTAAATATTGTTAACAATGCTGTTAAAAACAAAACTTTATTATCGTTTAGCATAACGTTTTTGTGTAACATCGTCAAAACTATAACAATTTAGGTCTCGTTTTGAAAAAACTATGTCGTTTTTCTTAGAGAATTTGTTCCCTGGAATTTCGGCAGTAATTGTTAGCTCTAGGCAAATTTAATAAAAAAATTTATTTATATCAAAATTTTGGTTAATTCTGTTTAAAAGAAATTTTTCAGTTTTTTTTTATTTAAAAATGATAGTAAAAAAAAAATTTTTTTTTCTTATTACAAGTCAAAATTTTTATTGAAAAAAATTTGAAAATATTTCATTGATTTAATGAATTTTTTTATGAAGTTATGAAAAATCATAAAAAATGTTAATGAAAAAAACACCAATATTAATGAATTTTCATTCAGTTAATGAAATTTTTCATTAAACCAATGAATCGATTTTAATGAAATCGTTTCATTAATACTATGAAGGAAAATTCTATCTGTGTAGTATGATTCATTATTTACATTTTATATACTAGACAATTCTTTGTACATGCATAAACCAGTGGTCAGCCGGCGCACCCCGGGGGATTTTACCCGCTGGAGCCCTTCAAGTGTGTAAATTTTCAGTGAAATCAAACTCATTTTATTACTGCTGAAACTGTGTATGCTAATAGCCAATATAGTAAACAAACAGAAAAATGTAGTCTGCCACCCCAAAGTGGGTGACTAAGGCGTCAGTCGCCCCATAAGCATGTAAAATTTCAAGAAAATCGAACTCATTTTATTACTTCTGCAATTTGAATGCTAGCTGCCAACATATTCAACTAAAATGTTAGATAGTGAATATAGTGAACTTATATCGTTTTTCGTGGAATGTAAGATGTACATTGTTACCACATTAATCATTTTGCAAATTTATTGTTTACAGCATTAATTATGAAAAAACAGAGTAAAAACAAACTTTTTGTTAATAAAAAAATTGTTGGTGATTGAATAGAAACAGCAACGCCAACTTTGGGGTGGCAGCCTATGTTTTTATGTTACTGGACTATATTGGCTGCTAGCATATAAAATTTCAGATAAATAAAATGAGTTTCATTTTCTTAAAATTTTATATGTTTATGGGGGTGACTGACGCCTTAAGCCACCACTTTGAGGCTGCAGACTATTTTGTTATGTTAGTTGACTATATTGGCTGCTTGAATACAAAATTTCAGAAGTAATAAAATGACTAGCTTAAAATATCACTGTCTCCCGGACTATAAGGATTCCATAAACGGTATCCACCTTTAAATTATAAATCAAAAACCTAATAAAGCAGTAAAAAATATTACTTGAGCCAGAGTAAAAACTAACATTTTTTTATATAAATAGAACATTTTTGGTCTTCAAAGTTTAGTAACGTCATGATGCTTGTTAGGAAATGACCCTAACCACGTGCTTGATTACTAAAAAGACAAGAATGGATCAAAAATGATGATTAATAGGTTTTTTGTTATAGTTCTGGCTATTATGGAGGCTCTACACCGCTATAAATTCTTGTTCCGTTATTTATAGCAGACTAAAAATTTAAAAATTTGAAGGGTATCCGATTAAAAAAAAAATTTAAATGATGCAACAAAAAAATTTTTAAATTTCTTATATCCTTATACCTAATTGCAAGACAATTTGATCCGAAAAACAGTGGATCGTATTGTATATAAATGAATTATATTACATTGAGTTCGATGCAATTTGATGCGATTCAATTCAGTGAATATAAATTAGTTAAACTCAATATAGGGGGGGGGGGGGGGGGGGGGGTGCAGCCTGCCAGCTTATCAGCACGGGGGTTGTAGTTTTGATTGCCACCAGAGACACTTGTCTGTTTTCGCTACAATGAGCCGAAAGCCATAGTAGCTAGTGCTCGGTTAGGAAAATAGGATATAATTTGTAATTATGCACTCAGGGCACTTCTGCTGTAAATATTTGTAGTTGTTTCAGTTGTAATACAGATTTTATATAAGTGAAAAAACAGTCATTTGTAGAAAAAGTTTACGTTTTGACTACATTTGCAGTTTCCTAAAAAAAACATTTTTGCTACAATTGTGGTTAATTTTTTGAACAGTAAAAAACAAATGATGCTATAAACACATAGACGACTGCAGCTACACGACTACAGCCTGTCAAAAATAAAATACACACGTTTATATGAAAACGATTATTTTGGCACCAACACCGCTACACGGCTACCCGACTACTTTTGCAGCTGTAGTCAACTTAGAATAATTTCTATTTTTATTGGATACAAAACAAAAATAGCTATAATTGCATTAATATTCAAGAGGGGTTAGATAAATTTATTTTTACGTTATAATAATGTATTATAAATAAGTAATTGCATTTTTAAGTCAACTTTCTATACGTGTCTACAACCATGCATGTTGTTCTATTTTAATAAAGCAAAAAAAGATGTAATTGGCTCTACTGAAATAAAAATTAATTTGTATAAAAAACAGCTGTTTACTATGTTGCTGTCGTTTCCAAAATAATAAGTAGCTGACCACACGGCTACGATTGCAGTGAACGGCATTTGTAGTCGTGTAGCTCTGTAGCCTGCTGTGGTCTATGTGTTTATAGCATGACAATGTTATTTGAATTTACTGAAATGTAAATTTCATTTGTTTTTAACTACATTAGCAGTGGTATTTACCTACATAATATTCTAAGTGTATGATTATTAATAATAAAAAAAAACATTGGATAGATATTAAGTATGGTTCGATTATTAACATTTTGACGACGAGATTTATCGACTCAACATTTCTAAAGAAAAGTGTAGTCAAAAATATTTTTTTCCAACTCATTCTATGGAAAAATCTATGGGACTTATTTAGTCGTCAACATCAAAATTAGCGTACAAATACTTTACCCAAGTAATAGCGAAAGACGTGTCGACTTTATTTCTATTATCTTATTTACGTCATATGATACATGTTTTTTAATTATTTCTGTATGATAAACACGAACATTTTAACATTTTTAAAATAGCTTGAGAAGTAAATCGAGTTTTGACTGCAGTTCCTAAAATATACGACATTTGAAAACTGTGAAGGGATAGAACAAAACTGTGAAGGGATAGAAACTAACTTTGGATTGAGGAGACAAAAATCTATAAAAAGCACCTTTTATAAATCAAATTTACCAAAACTTGCTTAAATTTCTATACGAACAAAAAACTTACTACGATAAAAAGTAAAAAGGTTTAAAAAGTATAGAGCAATTCAGCAACATAAAATACTTTGTTCAATTAACACATAAATTAATCACTGACTAGTCCTTGGAGGGGACGAAACTGCTGCAGTCTGGCATATCCATTGTTAAATTTTTTAATATAAATGTTTTCTGCTTCTTCTACGAGTATATAATAAAATAATTTACGATTGTCTTTATATGACGGTTACAAACACTTTACTTCAAAAACAATTGAAAACTTTGTTCAGCGGCAACTCTATCTCTAACATACACTAGGTATCCAAATAAATGTGAATAAAGCGCATCATAATGTGAAGGGATTGATCACCTCTTAGCGAGGTGATCCACGGCCTAGTCACAGCCCGATTGATGTATGGCTGTGGGTTTGAAACTCACTACTACACAAAGTGAAAAGTCTTTCATATAGAGTAATTTAACACCATAAAATACTTTGTCCAATTGACACATAAATTGACCACTGACGAGTCATTGAAGGTGACGAATAAAATAAAAATCTAACTAAAAAAAAAAAAATTAAAAAACTGAACAAAGACCTTCTCTTTTTTATCTTTGACAACCAATGGAATATGTCCCATATACTTTGATATAAACATCATATATATATGCTGTGTCCTGCAGGAAATGGAACGATTAAATTAATAATATGACAGCGTTTCTTGAAACTTGAATCATTGGACCATGTTCAACCGAAAGTTTGAATGGACATAGGGTTCGAAAAATATGTACCAAAAATTATGAAAAAATTCACTTTTTTTAATTTTGGGGTCACCCTATTCGGGTCTGAGACTATATTGGTCCAAGATGTGCTTATGGTCGGAAAGCTAAATTTTTTTTTTTGAGTCTATATACATTCCACTCGGAAAAATCAGACAAAAACTAAAAATCGACAATATATTAAAGGGCTAAGAGGCCAATATAAAGTTAACGTAAAGTTAATTTTTTATGCCTTCAATCAAAATTTTTATGTCAAACTAATATTTTTAGACTTTGGTATTTTAAAATGTGAGATAATTTCAATAAACATTTTTAATGTCAATTTTCGATTTGATATTTACATTTTCGGTAGGATGTTATGGATTTCAAAACAAAAGCGTCACTTTTTCACAACTTATAATAAATGAACATATTTTTACATGTGGCAATGCATTGTTTTGTTTCATCCCGTATATTAATTTAATTCTGCCCATCCAATCATATATAACCTGCATAATAATGTATGGTATAACATATTGAAAGATACAATTAAGAATGTCACATTACAGAGGTAAGTAAACTTGTATCGAACTATACGTGATGCCATACAATATTAAATTTTACAAAACTGGAAATGTAACCCAGTTATATAATATTATTTTTACTCCGGTAGACAAATTTTATGATATCCATGCTTTAAAACATTTGGTTTCGGCGTGATGAAACAATACTTTTTTTAAACTGAAATGTTGTCCTACTTTGATAAAAATACATCCTGTTCGAATATCTCAAACTGTTCCTATTTTTTTCTTAAATTTTTGTATGCAGATTGATCAATATGCCTCTAAAATATAAAAAAAAATTCTGATTAAAGAAACAATATGTTCTTTAGATTAATAAGTAAATTATTCAATAAAAGATAAAAATATTATAGATTTTTTTTCATGAGTTTATAAATTACTGCATTTTTAAATTTATTTCGCAGTCATTTTTTTTTTCTAATTTAATAGTATTTTTTTAAGTTTTGGAAATTTATGTTGTTTTATATCGTACACGCAAAAAATGAAAAATGTAAAGTCGACTACAAAAAGCGCATAAGTTACCTAAGTTTATTGCATACAATACAACTCGAAAAGCTTTTCGACAAGTAACACAAAAAAATTCAGCAAAAAAAAAATTAAACTACTGATATTTATACTTTAAAAACTTTGTAAACATTTTATATATTGGTTTTATGTGAAATACCATAGTCCCGATTAAAAAAACTGATATGGAGCTTTATATAGATTTATCTAATTTAATATGACCCCATAATTAATTATATAAAATTTCATCCGAAAAATGGCCCGATTAAATTGTATCAAATTACATGTAATTGCAACACATTAGATTAATTTAGCTACACTTATAAGTGATTTGATACAGTTTTGTCTGAGTTTTGTTATCATCCAATTTTATTAAATTATACGCTATACCAAAAAATTGTATCTTATTTAATAAAATAGGATATAATGTGGTCTATACATTATTTTAATATACATAACGTATGGTTTCTTTCTATTTTAAAACCAGTATTAGGTCTTCTCATAAAAACTCTCATATAACTTGAAAATATGGTAAAACTACAAACGGGGTTGTTATATTTACCATTTCTGTTAAAATCAAGAAAATTTGTCATAAATTAAAGTTTTCTATATGAAATGAAGAAACTTTTAAATTGATATCGAAAAATTTCATTTGTAATTACAGAAATTATAAATTAGTTAAAGATTTCTTTTAAATTTTTAAATAACTATGCGAATATTTAAATTTAAATTAAGAATTTTGCGTTATTTAAGATTTTACCTAAATTTTTAGTAAAATACAATCTAATTTTTATTTTTTTTAGCATGTTCATATGCAAAATTAATCATATTTGTAGTTTTTTTTTTTCATCTTCAGAACAGTATATTAAAATTTCTGATGAGATTTTAGATAGAAAAACTATAAATGAAAATATCATTTTAAATTTTTTTTGAAGTTGAAAACATTATGTGTGCTAAATAAATGTGCTAAAATCCTATCCGGATTTAATTTGTCATGGTAAAATCTTCTTAAAATTACTGGAGTTGTATATAAGGTTAGATCACAAACCCAATGAGAATTTACTAAAATATCAAAGTAGAAAGAACAAAAAAACTACCGTACTTAAAAATTTTACAAATTTAAACTTGATACGATGTAAAATAATTTTTTAATATCCTACCATATATTATTATACGTAACATTGTATTAAGCGATATAAAATTGTTTATGAAATCGTGCTAATTGCGATAATATATACCATTTGTAGTAATAAGTGTCATATCTTATGTAATATCAATCGGTATATATATTAATATGTATGGTTTAATATGTATGGAACCATATCAGCAATTTTCTAAAACCTAAATCCAAGATAAAATTATAAATGCTCATATGCGCCATCACTTATATCTACATTAAGCTATGTGAAGCTATGTATATTATATATGTATAATATTATACTTAAGAAGATATGATTTTATCTGAACGTTTTTACTAGGGTTTGTACTTTATAACATCGAACAATTTAATTTTCTTCATTTTTATCCATTTTTTATATGTAATATGTTTTAGTCACTTTTCATGGAAAAGAACTTTATTTTATTTTTTAATAATATGAATTTCTTAATAATTTTTGTAAAAAAAAAAATTAAATAAAAAATTATAAAATACTTAACTTACAACACATTTGCAGAAGTAGTAATGCGACTGGTGGCTATACGGCAGACAGTTCCAGACAAGAAAAATCTAAAAGAAGAAATCCAATAAAAAAAATTCATTAAAATTAACTTCAATTTTTTTTTTTTTTTTTTTTTATTTAAATTTATTTTCATGGGGATAAACATTAATTGCATTTATAGTAATTAAATGTGCTAAAGTCCCAAAACTTATTTAACAAATTGTGAAACAATCTGATGTAGGCGTGTCCCTATCCGGATTTCATTCCTGCCCAAGGAAATTTTCAGGGGTCTTTGTTATTAGAATTTCTAGAGATATTTGTTATGCTAAATCACAAACTCAATGAGAATTTCTTGTCCTCGTCTAGGAGCGAGATTCAAAATTTAAAATATCAAAGAAAAAACAAAAACAAAAACAACAACAAAATATTGTCACAATTGGCTTTGTCATCTTGTTTGACACCAAATATCATACTAATTTAAAATATTTCCCGAACATTTTGTACAATTTATTAACAAATTCAAAATTTTAAGTTTTTTTTTATTCTAAAAAAATAAAGAAAAAAAACCAACCGCTAAATTACTTGCCATATTAACATGCTGTCAAGCTTAAAAATTTTCTTTTGTATGTTAGTCAAGTAACCCATTTGTTATATTGTTTAACTTATGCTGTGTTAGTTTTAATATTTCACTTTAGAAAGTTACAAAAAAAAAATTGGGTAAGCTACAAAAATAAATTGGACAACGAACAAAGTGAAATATTTTAAAGTACAATAGTTTTTATCGCCAACAAAGAAAACTTTGTAATATTACAAAATCAATGACATCGCACACCTAGTTCAAAAGTGACGTAACTCAAAATTTTTCATTTTTCAGAAATCGAAAAAATATATTTGCAACTTTATACCAATTGAAACATAAGGAAAGACATAACTGTTTTTTTTAGCAATAGTTAACAACAAAAAATTACACTGATATTTTTTTTATAGATAAACAAGTGTATTGTGCACAGTTTAAGCATATAAACCCGAAAAAACTAAAATTTTGAGTTAAGTCACTTTTGAACTAGGTGTGCGTTGTTTATACTTGAATTATATAATTTCTATCAACGTTTATAAAAAAAAACAAAGTTGCCTTCGATATTCTTACACTAGTTTATTTTTTACGTGTAGTAGTATCGGAAAAAATCGCTTTTCAAAAGAACATATTGATCTTCAATCTGAACTTTTTATAAGTTTAAGAGGAAAAAATATTAAAATAAAGGGTCCGCCACCTAACGTTTTTTTTTTCAACTAGTCCTTATTTCGTGAATTTTAACACTTAGCTCATGTCTGATTTGACAGATAATTAGTTTTATCCTTCCGCTGAACGAATATGGTCCGTATGTTCGTTATCTTGTGAAAAAAGTGAAAGAAACTGGCATACTCATCGATAAACCAAAGCGTGAAAAGCCAAAAACAGTGCGTACACCCGAGAAGATTGCTGCTGTTGCAGAAAGTGTGCGTGAAGCGCCATCAACATCAATTCACCGTCGTTCTCAACAATTGAACATTTCGGAGACATCATTGAGACGAATTTTGCATAAAGACCTTGGTATGACGCCATACAAAGTCCAATTGGTTCAGGAGTTCAAAAACAAAGTTATTTGGCGGACCCTTTATATACATTTTGTGACATTTCAGTGACATGGGCATCTTAGAGTTATTTTATACTTTTTCAAAAGCATACATTTCAGAGAAGACACAATTAGCTTTAAAATGAGATATTATTTTGAAAATCAGGCTACGCGTATTTTTAAACATTTTTACACAAACACCAATTTTAAACAGCGATAAAACGCAAACGCTAACGAATAAAAAAAAACAAAAACTACTGTTTTATCACAATAATTAGGAGAGCACATATACCAAGTTTCATGCAAATCGGATGGGGTCGAGGTGATGACCATCAAATTTGCTGTTGGAACGACCCTATAGTATTTTTCTTGAGAACTTTTTAAACACTTTATTAAACTTTATATTATTGAATAACTAAAAAGTTTTTAGATTTAGTTTGCTAGTTAATTACTTATCTATTTGCCTTAAAAAAGTTTAGATTTTCTAACCCTTTTTGTTTGAAATGTAATCTACCATTTTGATCAATATAAGTTTCTGCCACTCGAACGCCCGAGAATATGATTATTTAAGGCTTTTTAAATTCATTTGTACTGTTTCTTCAAAAGCTCCACTGAGCAAGGAAATGGTGTATTTTAAACAAAATGTAAGCTTACTACAATGATTAATTTTTAGGAATTAATTAAAAATTATAATTAAATGTTCGTTTTAAATTCTATTTAAGTCATTCTGTTTTTTTTTAGGTAGAATTAATCTTTGCAACATTGTTGTTTTCCGTTTTTTGTTGCAATAAATAAATGTGTTGTCTCTTATATACACATCAGATATTTCAAAACTTTTGGAGACAGATTAAACCTAATTTTAGATGCCTCTTATTGGGGAAATTTAAACAGAGAGAAACGATGGATAGGATTTGGTAAACAATACTAAAAAACATGCAAAGTCGTATTAAAACGTAAGGTCATCTTCTATGTAAATTATATCTATTTAAAAGTCGTAAAACTAAAATATATTATTTGAAATTTGCAAGAGCTTTTTCCTTCATACTATTTTTTTACCCACAATTTTTAACTTTCAGATTCAAGCCAAATAAAGTTGTATATAGGTATACAAGTGAAACCAAAATTTTCTGATTTTCAAATGTTCACAGTTTTGTTCAATAGGGTTTAGAGTAATTTAATGAATCGCTTTATAATTCTCATAAAAATGTACATCAAATGAAAGCTTTTAATTCACCGACGAACAAAGTCTATATATAGCGTGATATAATTTGTAACGATACCCAAGCAGAAAAATACATTCGGCACAGTGTTGGCAAAGCGTCGGCGACTGCCGGTTATGCGTTGACAGTATTGTCCTGTTACCCGATTGATAACAATGGTCAACAGTTGTTTTTAAAATATCTGGTAATTAAATATAAACATATATGTTAGATTACTTCCATTACTTTTACATATAATTATGTATGGCATCACATATTAGTACAATTAAAATCACATCCAATTTTAAAAAACAATTATATTTAAATTTTAATTATTATTAAAATGTAAAACCAAATATTGGTGCGAATTTCCAAACAATTTTAAAAGATTTTATGAAGTTATTTCAAATTTTATAAAATTTTATATATAACTTGATTAAATTAGATAGACCCATTTTTCGAATCAAATTATCTAAGATCATTTGGGATAAAACGAGATAAGATTATGTATGAAATGATATGATATGATGTGATATTAAATTATATATATGACTACATATTTTAACATATTTTATGGGAAATTTTTTCACCGGCTAGCTTAATACTAAAATCGTAAAGACATCAAAAAAAATTAAGGACTTTTAATTTTATGTAGCCAACAAAATTTTCATAATCTCAAAAAACATTTTTTATATTAAGTGTTTCATTTTGGGGACTTAAAAGTCTCATAGCGAAACCTCAGATATACATTCCCGGGTTAAAAATTTTAATATGGAGTCTAATAAATGTATATCTCATCTGATAAGTTCCCATATAAAAGCACATATTAGATATAATTTTATACAATTTTATCCGAGATTTTTCCATATCGGGGACATTATATTATATCTAATGAGATATATATAAATATATATATATATATATATATATATATTAGGCCGGGTCGATTTGTGGGGAGGCAAAAAAATCGCCCAAAGCTCAGTGAAAATCGTATTCTAGGGATCAAAATAAGAAACTTTGCGGAATTAACCATACCTCTAAAACGAATTCTACTACCCCGAAACTGTTGACTTTTGTCCCGTAGGGTCAAGTTTTGAAAAATCCCACTTTGACCCATGTAGAGTGCCCCAATCGAGTCCAAATGTATGACCGACCCCCACTAACTTTGAAGGGCCGATCCACCCATGCTCGTGGCACACCCCCCTGGAACTCCCCTGGGGGGTTCCCCATACAAACATTTCAAAAAATCTCCATTTTTGGCACTTTATTTTATTATTTTTATTTATTTTATTTATTTTTAATATTTTATTTATTTTTTCTCTTTAGAAATTTATTTAGTCAGAACATATGTAAATGAAAAAATTAATTTAACTTAGTAATAGAAAAGAAAAGATAAAAATTACTGTTTGAAGTCTTTTTTGCTTTCAAGTCTGGGCAATTTCGCACGGCTCTCTAACGTCGTCGCCATAACAGCCTCTACATTTTCCGGTATAACTCGTTTGGAAACGCTAGCTAGCAATTGAACGTGTCGTTCTGTTCCTTGTATGTGTGATGGAATTTTTGGATCATTAAACGGTGGATCATCTTGATTTAAATATTCTTTCAAAGTATCGTATGGAATGCTTCGAGTGAATGGTGGTTCAAATACGTCATTTATGTCATTCATATTGATCATTTCCGTGTAACTTGTGCAATAAAAGTTTATATCTGGTTTTTTATAAGCTCTAAGTCCCGTTGGGGTCGTCAACATCGGTTCGATAGCGTAGAATTATCTTGATAGCACAGTCGCGCTTTTCTTTGCTATCATCAAACAACATTGATAACAAGATATTTTCCGAATGCGCATAATATGAATTATCTGTAATTACTTTATTGACAATTTTGCGTAAACGAGGTTCTAGAAATCTTGACCAACTAATGAATTTGAAAAATAATCTACTACCGTACACGACAGAGCTGTAATACTTAATATTGAAGTACATTGGCACATAACATGTAATTATAAATTCAACCAGTATTCTTAAATTTGCATCTGGATTTTCCGTTGTCACATATAATCGTAATAGTCTAGCGGCCTTGGTGAGCCACCGAGAATGTACAATTTTCCCTGGTTTGATGTTAGCCAGATCCACTGAAACCACGCCGCTAGAAATTGCATGGGCCATGTCGTATAAGTACTTGGAATCGGTGGAAAATTCAATTTTTTCTGGAGCAGGGGGCATATTTTTCAACTCAATTTTCTGAAAGCCGTCCACCACCTGAAAATATATAAAAATAAAGCAATTAAAAACGGTTGACAATTATAATAAATGAGTGATAGCAATAACTTACCGGAAGAGTTTCACAAGTTTCGATTTGACGGCTCAATTTTCCGGTTGCCGATCTTGGTCCAGTGCTGGTTGATTTATCCAAAGCTTCAAACAAATGCCGAAACGGAAGTTCGTTGAAGTGTAGAAGGCAAACGAACCAATGCAATGGTCTTTTTAACAGCAATTCGAATCGTCGTATAATTCCACCGTGTGGGCCAGTGTTTGTTGGCTCACCGTCAACGCATATGCCAATTAATTCATTCAGTGATATATTTTTATCGTTAAAAAAATCATTTAATTTGGTTGTTTTGTATTCAGCGGTTTCATGTTCCAGTCTTACGTAACCAATCAATTCAGAATTCGGTTCTCTCAAAATAACAAGATGAGGTTCTTTTACCATCCTAGTATGATACTTCTCATCAATTGCATCTCTCGTTAAAGTATCATCTTTTCTGACATCGAATGAAAATGCTAACAAATTGGTATCATCTAACCGTTTGCGAAGCACTTCTTGTCTGCATTTCTCTTTTTTCTCGGCGAACTTTCGATTTATCCATGATGAGAGGTTTGCCATGGGTATCTTTCATTTTAAAATCTTGGAAAAGAGCGGTTCCCATTGCTGATGCTTCTCTATCAGGCACACCAAATCTGTCACATACCAAGGCAAAGTTAAAACAATCGTATCTCTGTGTGTATTGTGAACTTGTGCTTATATCCAAATCTTCTTGAACCGGTGGCGGTGCGTATGTTGAATCATCGGGATCTTGGTATGTTGGCATTGATGACATAGACGTTGCTCCTTGCTCTTCAATTTCCATCGCAAATCCATCCATTGTTAGTCTTCTCTGATTATGTTGATCGTGCATAAACTCTTTGAGGCGTTCGGGAACCAAACCGCATGCACATGGAGCTGCCTTCAAATCGCATTTACATGTTCCAATGAAAAAAATTGTTTCCAGAGATTTACATACTCTGTAAATTCTTGGTGTTTGTTTCTATTCTTGATTTGCTCTTGATATTTGACAAGCAATCTATTCAATTTATTATATACACTTTTTTTCAGCATTATTTCCATACCAAGTTTTTTCCAAATTCCAATCAACTTATCTTGTACTTGAATAGTGAATGATTTATAGAGCAATTTTTTTTGTTCGCTCAAGTAAAAATAATATCTCAAAATATCCAGATGGGTTGGTAAATTAAGATCAGTCAAATCAGTAGACACACCAAAAACAGTAACATCATGCCTGGGTATATGACTCATTGGGTTTTCGATAGTTGTTGATGTTGTTATTGCTTCATCTTGCGGTTGTAAAGGATGGTGGATTCATTGTAAACTTTTTGATTTGGAATGATTTTTTTTTTTTAAATATTTTTTTATCTGAAATTAGAACTTCACACTTTGAGTTCTTCACAACGACTTAATGCATTCACAAAAACTGTTGCGTTATATATGGTCTACGAGGTAATAAAAATGAAATGGTAATTTTAATTCTACCTGTAACCGATTTTGTTGTTAAAACTGCCCATTAAATACTTACATGTAAATTAAAAGTTAATCTGACCACAAAATCTGTTAAGCAAGTGCGCCTTTTATTACTTCTGGAAAATCCTTTATGATAATTTTATGCTCAATTCTACCTGTAACCGATTTTGTTGTCAAAACTGCCCATAAAATACTTACATGTAAATTAAACGTTAATCTGACCACAAATACTGTTAAGCAAGTGCGCCTTTTATTACTTCTGGAAAATCCTTTATGATAATTTTATGCTTTCTGTTAAGCAAGTGCGCCTTTTATTACTTCTGGAAAATCCTTTATGATAATTTTATGCTCAATTCTACCTGTAACCGATTTTGCTTAAGTAAGTTTACGACATGCAGCTGTGT
The DNA here is from genome assembly GCA_021234595.1 of Delia radicum. Taxonomy (NCBI): domain Eukaryota; kingdom Metazoa; phylum Arthropoda; class Insecta; order Diptera; family Anthomyiidae; genus Delia; species Delia radicum. The sequence continues at coordinate 128,570,783 of CM037854.1, forward strand.
CTTGTGGTGGCTTAAAAAACCCACACAACCTATTTTACGACCTGCAACAGAACGACACGTTCAATTGCTAGCTAGCGTTTCCAAACGAGTTATACCGGAAAATGTAGAGGCTGTTATGGCGACGACATAAGAGAGCCGTGCGAAATTGCCCAGACTTGAAAGCAAAAAAGACTTCAAACAGTAATTTTTTTTATTTCTTTCTATTACTAAGTTAAATTATTTTTTTCATTTACATATGTTCTGACTAAATAAATTTCTAAAGAGAAAAAATAAATAAAATATTAAAAATAAATAAAATAAATAAAAAATAATAAAATAAAGTGCCAAAAATGGAGATTTTTTGAAATGTTTGTATGGGGAACCCCCAGGGGAGTTCCAGGGGGGTGTGCCACGAGCATGGGTGGATCGGCCCTTCAAAGTTAGTGGGGGTCGGTCATACATTTGGACTCGATTGGGGCACTCTACATGGGTCAAAGTGGGATTTTTCAAAACTTGACCCTACGGGACAAAAGTCAACAGTTTCGGGGTAGTAGAATTCGTTTTAGAGGTATGGTTAATTCCGCAAAGTTTCTTATTTTGATCCCTAGAATACGATTTTCACTGAGCTTTGGGCGATTATTAAATCGACCCGCCCTAATATATATATATATATATATAAATATATATATAGTTACAAAAAGCCTAGGTACTATCGTCTAAAATTTTATAAAATTTTATAAAATATTATATATATATATATATATAATATATATATATATATATATATATAATATTTTATAAAATTTTATAAAATATTATATATATATATATATTATATATATATATATATATATATATATAATATTTTATAAATTTTAGACGATAGTACCTAGGCTTTTTGTAACTTTAAGTTAAGCATAAAAGTATTAAAGTTTATTATAAATTGAAATTATATAAAATAAATCACTTGCAAATGATTTCGTTGTAAAGTTAATATGGTTATATGTGAAGCCATGTGTTATTAGGTCTTTACTTGCAGATAACTTAATTTGATATTGAACTTTACCAAAATATTTTTGTAATTTTATATAATGCTATATAAAGTTATAAGAAAAATATTTTCACTATGTCGTCACAAAATATCCCATAAGACTTGGCATGGGACCATATATAATCATATCGATCACTACATATCTTTGGATTATTATTATATGCCTTATGTAGTTATAAATGGAGTAGGATTTGGATACATATAATAATTTGAAGTACCATATAAAATATACTATTAATAAAAATTATCAGATGTATTTGTATATAATGATAATAGCCGTAATGATACTTCATTAAAAGTCATATATGAATTAATCATATAAATATGTTAATAGATATAACTATTTTTACCCCGGTTGGTATTACGACACACGTTACATACACTCAGGGAACTTCTGCTGTAAATATTTGTACAATTACAGTATCTTTATTACAAGTTTGATATAATTTTATTTAATATAAAAATTATATTTTTTTCGACCTTTAATATATATATATTTCTATGTCTTTATAAGGATATTGTCCTAACAAATAATCTATAGAGTTTTTGTTTTCAATTTTATTAATTGACCACTTCCAGGAATGTGTTGATATGTCTATTTCGGAAATTTTCCAGGTTCCCATCTTCCCATCTAGTTTAAGTGCCAAAATAGTCATTTGTAGAAGAAATTTAATTTTTGACTACATATGTATGTAGTTCTTTTAAAAAAACAAACCACATCAAATAACTGTATTATTAAAAATCCTCTGGTGAACGAAAATTACTTTTTCCAGTAATAAACCAAAGATTAAGAAACTTTTGAGCATTATTTCGAAAAAAAAATCGAAACTTTTTTATTGGTTAAAATGCACTACAACTGGTAACTGATGATCCACTTCAAAAATGTGTTACTTTTTTTGCCCATATTTAGCTCTTTAATGTGCATCGATTCATTGGTACTCCAAATGTTTTTTTTTTTATTCGGGACACCCTAATGACTACCTATTATTAATACCAAAATCACATATTTGAATGCTTTTATATTATAATAATTATTTTTCTATATAGAATTTAATATACTTACATTAGCAAATTTTCAAACCGCCAATCAAGTCATACAACAAAATTTTTAAAATATTTGTCCTCATAATCTTAAAAATTTTTGAAATTCCTCATACTTTAATTAATTTTAGTTTTTTATATAAAGTGTAATAAATCTTTATTTTAATTGTTATTGTTCAACATCTACCGTTGGTGTAAATTCAGTTGTAAATCAAATAAATTAACAAAACTTTATACGAATATACATTAGAAAATGATGATTTCCAATGCTAATACCTAACAATAGGCTAGATTGTGGAAAATGTTTTTTTGATTATAAAATCGGTTGTAGACATAATTTCGGCAAGATCAGAGGACATGTTGTATTCCCACGATTTTCATATATCCGGCATTTTTTTAAAAATAATTTTTTTTTTTTAAATTTAATATACCCCAAGCTAAGAGAATTAACTATAAGAGTGACAATGAAAACTGTGCGCAGACGTATAGGCATATAATAAACAAGCGTTGTGGTGTAATGGTTAGCGCGTTGGACTGTTACACAGATGGTCCCGGGCTCGATTCCGGTGACGACAACATCAATTTAGAAATATAGTATGTATTAGTTTTCTATCACTTATATGTATCGCTGCGCCCACCTTCGGTTTTCCCATAGAACTTAACCCCACCGAAGTAAAATAATTAATCAGGACTATGAAACAAAAAGCTTCAATAAATTCGCCAACTCTACATCAGGTCGCGAGCAACAACTGTTCTAAGACTTGTCTACTCGCGCAATTACAGTGTTGCCATGTTTCATCTTTCACCACCTTTCATCTCTCCACTATCCCCTTTCCAAAGAAAGCAACACATTAATTAATAAGAAGAATTTCCTGAGTGTTGTTTCTCTTTATAAAAAAAAAAAAAAAAATATTGTAACTCAGTGTAAGTGAAAACGTTTTGTTTATATTTTAAGCTTGTTACTTATTTGTTTATTTTGTGTTACACTGGTTAATTTAATTTAATTTGTCATTATATATTTTTGTATATTCTAATTGAAGTTTCCTGAAGATGCCATCCGATGGATGGAGAAATATATTGAAAATAAAAAACAAAATAATTTTATTAAAATCTAAGACCTCGAGCTTGACTATTTATTTAATTGGATTTTAAAACAAAAGGTCGAAAAAACATAAACACTATTAAATTTAGAACATTAAAAATTCTGTTTCTGTATTGAAAGTTTGTTCCCTAAGGGCACTTAGCGTTTTAAACTAATTAGAGTCCTTTGGACGCGGTTATTTCCATCATTTATTAAATCTAAATCGATGAATATCGATTAAATAAAAACATTTTTGATGGATAAATAGCAAACAGAAACTATATAAAAAAATACCTACAACGAATAATTAATTATTCGTATCTTATTTAATTAATTCATAATTTTTGGAAAAATGTTGCTCTCTATTATTTTTTAAATTTAGCAATGCATCATTCTTTTAAGCTAAATCCAGTCAGAACCGTTTCAAAATGTTTATGTGTGCGGCTGTTGTGTTAAGTCTGGTTATTTTTCTTATTTTTGGCGCATATTTTATTTGAATACAACATTTTATCACACTCATACGCACAGTGGAATATGTCACATAATTTTTGGAAATAATACTTCCAAATATTACTTAGAAATTTGTAGCAAGCATAAGTGACGTAATATCAAGTTTAAATTTTAATATTGAACCCCAAAGTGGAGAAATTTTTGCATAACAAATTTTAATTTTTAATATGAAACACCACAGACTTCCGGGGGACTCCAGTATGACCACCAAAGTGGGTCACTTTTTGCATAAACAAATTTAAGTGCTCGCCATTTTTATTTTTACGATCCAATTTTCAAAACATTAACATATTTGTAATGTCCCAGTAGAGACTAATAAAAACCATGCTTGTTAGTGTGGGTTATCTATTATTGTTCCCGAGATATTCCCATTTGACAATGTTAAATTCCAAATTTGAGCCGACTCAGATAAAGGTTTTTGCGAATATCGGAGCGTAATCGAGGCCAATTTTTTGTCTTAAATACTACAATCAAAATATATTTTCTGTAACCGACTCAAGTTTATTCATAAAGTTGTACGTAAAGTTTGTTTTCCAATGAAGAAACAATTAAAATTAATACAACTATTTTTTTCAAATTTTTCTATCGGTAGTTTAAAAAACAAACCACAGAAATATACTTTCTTTTGGTAGTAGTTAAATATTGGCAGTTAAATTTTTAATTTTTCTCTTACAAAAAATTCCAGTAATTCCCATAATCTTTTTTCCTAAAAGAGTTTGTTTAAATACAAAATTATTTAAATTGAATTTACAAGAAATGCAAACATAACAGACATAGATACACACAAATACAAACATCGGCTTGTGTATGTGTTTTATTTTGTAATCACAAAAAAAAAAACTTTTGAATTTCAAAAAAAAATAAAAAAAATCTTGTTTTTTTACGTTTTGTCCGTTAAATATTAAAGACTTTCTGTTGTGAAAGGCGTGGTAGAGAAGAATGAGTGTATTTTCAAAAAATCATAACTACATTGCAAATTTTTAATTTTCTGAATCAGACTGCGCATTTTCTGGTATTGAGCCTTCGTCAGTGACCCTGTTTTTTTTTTGAATAATGTAATATTTGTTATGTTTTTATTTGTTCGATTGCGTCTATATGAAATTTTCTGTGCTATCACTGACCGTGGTATTTACTACTTGTAGCAGTTATTTAAACAATGTTTAAAAATAAATATCAAAATGGGTTGGATATAATAAAAAATCTGTAGTCCTTTTTTAATTGTGTTTTCAGTTAACTTAATATTTATTTTAGGTAGTTTTTAACGTAATAATATTCTTGACTAAATACAAAATACAAAATAAATACAAAAATTATTGCAATATCTGATTGTACTTAAAACAACATCGCTTAAAGTTATAATTAAAAAATATATATATATTGGGTATGTATACTATTAGCAAACATTTTTCAAGTAAAAGCGAGCTGTGTTAAAAAAAAAATCTTGGATTTGTACATACTCTTAGAATAATATGTAGGTAAAACCACTGGAAATGTAGTTAAAAACAAATGAAATTTCACTTAAAGAGAGGACGACTTACAGTTCAGTAAATTCAAATAACATTGCCATTTGTCTTTTAATGTAAAAAAATAACCACAATTACAGCAAAAATGAACCACATATGTTAGTAGAAAATAAACAAACATTTATTTTTTTAAATAACAAAAACTACTGTAAAATCATAAAACAGTCATTTTTGTTTATGAAAAAAAGTTGCCTCAATTTTAAGCAAAACATTAACTTTAACCCACAGTTTCAAAATGTTCACTCCTCCGGTTAGGTAGCGGAAGTGTGACTCAGTGTGATGTATCACAAAATGTTGGGAAATCATTCGGCCATTTCTTACCAAGTAGTTAGAAATGGCATGTACAAGTGGGGTTTGTTCAAAAAATCTGCGATTTGTATATATATGGGAAAATCTGCAATACCGTACTAGTTGAGATTTAAAAAATGAAAAATTTTAAATTAGTAGCACACAAGCTTTTTCTGGTTTAGCTGATTTAAAATACAATAATGCGTTCTAGTGAATAAATTTTTTTCTGGTTTTTGCGGAAATTGAGGTCAAATTAAAGAAAAATCCAACTTAAAATTGAATCACACATGCACGGTATAAAGCATTACTGGTTCAAATCTTATTTTACTGATAGACATTAGCATAACTATTATTATATGTAAATATATTTTTGATATGTAAGATAAAAAAAAGCAGCACAAAATTGAGTGGCACATGCGCGTGGTTAGATATGTTTTGAACGGTTATTTTCTGAAAGCGCTATCGGATCGGATATATTTTAAATTCTCTACAACATTTTTTTTCTCCAAAAATCTCTAAAAGGTTAAATTTAAATTGAAGGCATACCCACAGCTTCAGCATTCATGGGGTCCAATATATTTTGAATTGTACATATTATCATAACAATCATTATGTGAAAGTGCTAAATAGATCGGATTTTGTTTTTGTTGGCGTAACATAAAGTTTAGCTCCACAGTACGCTATCACATCCGCAAAATTATAGGTTGAAATCTGGCTTATATGTTAGAGATTACCATTACGATTATTGTCTGTAAGTGCTAAAATGATCGAATTGCCGCTCTTCTACATCACTTTTAGCTTCAGAAAGCTATGAAAAGCTAAAAAAATTTACCTTAAATGACTCTCTATACCAACATAATAATACGATTCATTTAGCGCTTACACACAATAATATTAGTACTGATATTTACCAATCGCGCATGACTTCAGCTTATTATTTCTTAAACTGCTCTTCAAAAAATTTAATATTTTAGGATATTCACGAAGAGACATGATGAAATTTGTATTGTAGAAAATATCTTAATTTCTGAAGACATATTTATATGCCAATATTGCAATTACGTCGACGCTGAAAGCGCAAAAACTTAAAATCTCTGAAATTTCTATTTATTGAAAAACCAGAGGTACAGATTTTGAAGAGCTAACTGAGGGCATATATTTTTTTCAACATGTAGGAGATTTTGCAACATCCGCATTATCATCCACGAAAGGTTTTAGGCTATTTTCTTTTATGCTGAAAAAGTTATACCTAAAAGAGTTGAAAAACTTTTAAGAGTTATAAGTAAAACTAGGGTAAATTAGAGTAGTTTTTAATTGAGAAGAGCACATTAACTGTATAATATTAAAATTTACGATATTCGCCTGGTCAAATTTGGATGCCACAAAAATGCTGATACCATCAATGATATTATATATTGTTCTTAAAATGATTTAAATCCTGAGCTTCATTGAATCGTACGGTTCGGTAGATTTTCCCATATGCCACATTTTTAAGGCAAATGTCAACTATAACCCACTGTTTCAAAATTTATATAGCGGAAGCGGTTGTAGAAACTCCAGCATATACATTATTTATTGGTTAAGTCTCTTCCAATTTCCGCTTTAAATGTAGACAGGGCAGCAAAAATTGGAAAAAATTCCATTTTTTGACATTTTTATTTTTTTTTTTTGCGAATTGTGGGATTTTTTGTAGCAAATCTTAAACTCTGATATCAGTTTTACATTTGTGACTTTAAGCTCTATTTATATCCAAAAAAAAAAAATCATTCAATCACTCAATCATACTCAAATGTTACATTTTAGGCATTTTTACCTCTTTATTAGGTTTTCACAATTTTTTGTTCTACCAATAAAGCTAAATGGGACTCATTGTGGAAATATCGTAATCTACAGGAAATTTATTTTCCAACAATACCAAACACTTATATGATAGGTTTATAATTTCAGGATCTCTTTAGAATGTACAACTTTTTAAATATTTCTTGTTTTAATTTTTTAACCCCTTTTCTTACATCTTGTAAGGTATGAAAGTCTTAAAAAATATTTAAATAAGGTGTAACTTTGAGTTGCGGGATTTGACGCTAGAACGCTGCCAAATCCCGTTATAGTACTCTTTTTATCTAAATTTACCCGGCCATAAAAGTAAGTGTTTCTTTAAAGCCAAGGTAGTGTAAAATGTATTAGGAGTGGAGTTTTTAGTTCGGAAAAAAAGAGAAAAATTAGATCATATCCGGTAATTTTTATATGGTTTTTCACAATTTTTGTTTCCTAAAAAAATCAAAATTTTATTTAATTTTCTTTAGTGAAGGCCAATTTATATAAATTTAAACCCAGTTTTTGCATTAAAAAAGGTTTCCCACCGTTCGGTTGAATACTGTTACTTTGCTTATTTTAAGCGTATACTTTATTTAAATACTATGTATAACACTCATACGCTCCGTGGTGCGGCGTTACCTACGTAATATTCAAATTGTAGTTATTCAATTTTTGAGATTTGTTTTTGTAAGAGATTAATGTGCTTAAATATTCTGTTTGCTCTCAAAAGTTAAATTTTTATCAAATTAATTTGTAGTTTTTACACTAAGAAAACATTTAAAAAATTAAATTGATGACCTTTAAGAGAGATAAATTACAACAGACATAATTACAAAATTATATTAAAATAAATCTAAAAACTAAGTTCGAAAATTAAGTATTAAGATATCGCTTTAAGTATATCTTTAAGGCAATTTATTACAATTTAAGGATTCGTTTTTAAGAAACAAATGAGTCAGATAATCTATAAAAATCCTGAGTTTAAGGGTTTAAAAATAAAGTTCTGGTTTTGCTTTACATTTTTTATTAAATGGCAGCGTGACGAAGTATTTCAACGACGAACATTCTTAAAAGACGACATTCAGTGATGTATAATGTGTCAACCAGCTCTAGATGCGCGGGCTGGAAGAATGTCCCCTAAAATGTCTGAATCAAGCATAAAACGCACTTACCAGAAAACAGATTTGTACGGCAGCAATATACAGAGGGAATTCCTTGGACGAGTTTTAATAAAATTTTTCATTAAACTGATGAAGTTTTTTCACAATGCGAATGAAAAATTTCTTAAACTTTATAAAAAAGCTTCATAGTTTTAATGAAAATATTTTTAATGAAACTTTTTTATTAGTCGTATGAAATTTTTAATAAATAAAACGAAAATTTTCATTAAATTTAATGAAAAACTCCATTAATTTATTGAAAAGTTTCAATGGACGAGTTTCAGTGACATTTCATAGATCTAATGCAAAAATTCATTGATATCATGCAGAGAATTCCCTCAGTGTATGATTCGAGTGTTATAAAATAATTTTTTTTGCTTAAATAACAAATTTTTTTTCAAAGGTCTTTACTAACACAGTGCAGCATTTTTAAGGTCATCGTTTGGTTCCTCTTTCGTACCCGGTTTTTTTTTTTGAAGTGTATATCGAAACTAAAAAAAATCCGCAAAGGACTTGTCCAGATTACATCGAATTTTTTTTTTTTTGGACACCCTAAGTTTTTGCACCCAAACATGATTTTTTTAAAAAAGGAAAATTTTTATGGAATCCATATATCATAAACCTTTCGGAATTTTGTTTTTATGTCTTTGGCAAAGTTGTAGATCCAAACCAAAGCAAAAAAATTCTCATATGGACCGACCCAAAAAAATTGCATCCACTGCATCAAAATTGCAAAAAATTGGGAAAAAAATGCTATTTTTTATGATTTTTTCATGATTTTGTCCTGAAATGGCTTAAATACTGGGAATTTAAGAAATCTTTCTTCAGCTAAATTATATCTAACAACAATATAAACAACTCTCTAGTACATGTCATCTTAATACGAACATTCCTTAACCCTAGAAAGCACATCTTTTTGCTCACACTTATTTTTGCATAGCCAATGTTTGTCGTTTCGACAAAGAAAGACTATATGCTCTGTATGCTCTGTAAGCTTTCGGCGCTTCAAAATGAGGTTAGAAATTCTGCATTCCGCTGTGATAAGCCCATCTTAGCCACAACATAGTCCATTTCGTTTTGTACGAGCGGTTTTGGTTTATCGTCGTCAATATCAGGCTCATAATCGGCATCTTGGAAATCTGATTGATTTGTGAAAGTCGTAGTGGATGACCGTGTGGACATAACATCCGGACTCGGAGGCTTAGGTGGTTTGACACCATCAGGCATTGACACCGGGACTATGCCTGTATAAGCGGCCACATATGTTTTGCATTTTAACATATGTTTATTTAACTTAGGGGAGTAATTGATACATGAGTAACACCGGGATTTGTCGTGTGAATTTTGGTCTTTTATCCACACCATTGGCTTCATGAAACTTAAATTTCTACCTCGTCGATGATACCAATCCAAAAGGCGGAAGTAACAAGTGACACACACTGTATTTGGAGTGTAATCTTCACCGCTGGGATCAACCTCATCGAAATAAGATGCATAGGCTAGCTTAAATTCCGGAGTAGACCTTTTCCTTTGCACACTTGTAGGCACCATATGACCACAAACTAAACAAAAATAATCAATGTTTGGACACTGGCTATTTTCCATATTGCGCAATAGTTGAATTGTAAAATTTTGCACAAAACACGGATATAATTAGACAAACTAAACAAAAATAATCAATGTTTGAACACTGGCTATTTTCCATATTGCGCAATAGTTGAATTGTAAAATTTTGCACAAAACACGGATATAATTAGACTTTTCACTTTCGAATACACTTGTTGAATAACAATGAATCGATACTTGAACTGTTATTTATACTGCGTGCTAGTCTGATTGTCAAGTGTGTTTTATCTTCGTGTTGCACTTTGCAGGTAGAACTGGGTTTTTACAACACCCTTTTTTAAAAACTTCTTAAAAAATGTTTCTGAATGGGTGTAATTGTCAAGTGTATTTTATCTTCGTGTTGCACTTTGCAGGTAGAACTGGGTTTTTACAACACCCTTTTTAAAAACTTCTTAAAAAATGTTTCTGAGTGGGTGTGATTGTCATGTGTGTTTTATCTTCGTGTTGCGGTTTTTAGGTGGAACTGGGTTTTTACAACACCTCATCTTCCTAAACAGGATTTTAAAATTGGATTTTAAAGTTTGGCTATTTCCATATTATCATAAAAAAATAGCATTTTTTCCCAATTTTTTGCAATTTTGATGCAGTAGATGGAATTTTTTTGGGTCGGTCCATATGAGAATTTTTTTGCTTTGGTTTGGATCTACAACTTTGCCAAAGACATAAAAACAAAATTCCGAACGGTTTATGATATATGGATTCCATAAAAATTTTCCTTTTTTAAAAAAATCATGTTTGGGTGCAAAAACTTAGGGTGTCCAAAAAAAAAAAAATTTCGATGTAATCTGGCCAAATCCTTTTCGGATTTTTTTTAGTTTCGATATACACTTCAAAATAAACCGGGTACGAAAGAGGAACCAATTTATGTGTTGCACTGTGTAATAATTGATTTTAAAAAAATTTCATTATAATTTAATTTACGCGATACTTTTCGATGTATGGCCGAAAATAAAATAAAATAATTCACAGAATACCATTACAATTAACTTAAATTTTTAAGTATACTTTGCCATATATCTAGTTGAATTTTAAACTGTACCTTATGCTCCCCTAATTATCGTTTTACTACCTACAAATCATAAATGTTAACAAATTGTAAACATATTAATTTTATAATATTTCAATATGACTCCATTAATAAAAGCTGCATATGACAACTCAATTTTAGATACAATTCACACAATTATGATGAATGTTTTCACATCAACCCACTTCTATGAAGTCAAACTACAAAAAAAAAACACTCCCCAAAATCATAATTCGCCCTTCATGGCTTATGCTAGCAAACAATAAAATGCATCGCACAAAAAAAAAAAAAAAATAAACACACAGTTGCAATTGCATCTGGAACATAAAATCTTGATCTATGACTCTATTGTTCTATTCATGTGCACAAAAAAATTCTTTGGACAACCCATTCATTGGATCGACTTGTAGTTGTGGTCAAAATAATGAAAATTCTGTTTGAGTTGTGAAATCAAATGAAGTTATACCTACACAAATATGAATGACTTTCCAGAGGAGATGAGACTAAAAATTGTTATGGGAGCAGAAAGATAAGAAAAACAACTAAAGGGTGATTTTTTAGCAACTTTCTGTTTGGCAACACTGTTTTTGGCAGCTCAGCTGTTTTCGTGTAACTTGTTACTGTTAAACCTGTTCAGTTTGGTCTATAATTTAACCATGAATCGACTTACAAACAAACAACGCTCTCAGATTATTGAATTTTATTATCAAAATTAATGCTTGGTTTAGAAAGTGCATCGTGCACTTCTTTCAATTTATGGTCAGTTTGGGCGATCTTCTGAGGCGGCTATTCGGAATCGTTTGGTTGGTTAGTTGGTTTAAGTGGCAGCTCACGCTACTCGTGAGCATCAAGTAGAGTCAAAAAGCGACTCCGTTTTGAAGAGACCACACTACCCGTAAGGAACTAATATCCGGAGTACTAGACCCACCCCGTTCGGTTAATATAACGTATGAGATCACCGAATCCCACACGTGATATTACCGAGAGGTCGTCCAGTATATGGTCACCCAAGATCCGGAGTCGAATATTCTGCAGCGCCGGACAATCGCAGAGAAGATGCTCCACAGTCTCCTCCTCACCCGGTATGCCGCAGCTGCGACAATGCGAACCGCGTACAATCCCAAGTCTAATGCCATGCCTACCAATCAGCCAGTGACCGGTCAGAACAGCCGTCAGCCTCGAGACATCCCTCCTGCTCCTGCTCAGGAGAGAGTTTGTACGCCCTAGGTCGTAGTTGGGCCACGTAAGTCTCGCGGTTCTACAGGTATCCAAATTATGCCACCTGTTCCCCGCCCTGCGAAGATAGTGCCGGAAAATTTCCCCCTTAACAGTCCCCAGCGGTGCAGCGACTGACACCGATGTGGAGACGTTTAAGGCAGAGCCTGCCCTTGCCAATTCGTCTGCCCTTTCATTACCGTAGAGGTCTCTGTGGCCGGGGACCCAAACTAGAGTAACTTGGGATAGACAGCTTAGCCTGGACAGTTCCTCCCTGCACTGGCCAACGAGAGCAGAGGATGTGACGTACGAGCTCAGGGACATTAAAGCCGCTCGGCTATCGGCGAAGATGCCCACTGTCCCTCGAGCCCCCCTTTCAGACAGGAGTCTGCAGGCTTCCCGATAGCCAGAATTTCCGCCTGGAAAACAGTAGCATGATCAGGTAGCCTGAAAGAACACCGCAAGTTACACTCACCCGAGAAGACCCCGGAGCCTACACCACAACTCATCTTTGAGCCGTCGGTGTATACCCTGATGTCAAAACCACATGTTGGATCCCCCATATCACACTCCCGCCTGGAGGGAAAGCTAACCCGAAAAGGTCGGCAGAAATCCAATCTAGGAGTAACATAGTCGGACTCAAATCCCATAAGTGGGAGAAGTCCATCAAGAAGCCTAGCATGTCCATAGGTCCTGGACTTCCAGGAACCCGTTGCAGCAAGCCGCGCTGCGCTGCTAGAAGAAACCGCCATTATATACAAATCAACAGGAATAATGTGAAGCATTGCATTGAGAGCCTCCGAGGGACAAGGAATCGTGTCACTAAATTTCGCACCAAATTTACATTATTGGACACTAAACCACCAACAGGCATACGTAGAGTGCGGACAGAGGAAAATATCGCAGCTGTATCCGCCAGTGTTGTTGATGACCGTGAATTATCGATTCGGCGCCGTTTGCAGCAATTGGGCCTCTGTTACTCCACTACGTTGAAAATTTTGCGAAAGGATTTGGGTGTAAAACCTTTTAAAATACAGCTGGTGAAATAATTGAAGCCACCCGACCTACCGCAACACCTAACTTTTGGTGAATGGGCGCTGGCAAAGTTGGATAAAGATCCATTTTTTTATCGGAAAATTGTGTTCAGCGACGAAGCTCATTTCTGGTTGAATGGATACGTGAACAAGCAAAATTGCCGTATTTGGTGTGAAGACAAGCCAGAAGCATTGCAAGAACTGCCAATGCATTCCGAAAAATGTACTGTTTGGTGTGGATTATGGGCCGGTGGCATCATTGGACCGTACTTTTTTAAAGACGACGAAGGTAGGAACGTTACTGTGAATGGCGAGCGCTACCGAACGATAATTACAAATTATTTTTTGCCCAAAATGGAAGTGCTAGATTTGGGTGTGGTTCCAACAAGACGGTGCCACATGCCACACAGCAAGCGAAACAATGACCCAATTAAGAGGCGAGTTCGGTGAACAGTATATTTCACGTTTGGGGCCGGTCAATTGGCCGCCTAGATCATGCGATTTAACGCCTTTAAACTATTTTTTGTGGGGCATTGTTAAGGTTCATGTCTATAGGGACAAGCCCGCAACAGTTGACGAACTGGAAACCAATATTGAAGAATGTTGGAGAGAGTATGCCAAAATTGGACCCAGCGTATGAACCATTTGAGGCATAGCCGAGTTCATCGTTTACATGAAATTATATTTAAACACTGCATTGGATCGTTCTATTGACTCAAATAAAGATTTCATACATTTGTCTAAATTTTACGTGTTTTTTTTAACTCATATCCAAAAGCACTTAAAAAATCACCCTTTACAACAACATTCTTTGCAACTCCAAACAAATAGAAAGCAGACGAAGGAACATATGCAATAAAAATGTATGGCAAAAGGGTTTTTCTGTTATGATAAAGTTAAAAATTGCATTCTTGCATTCAACACAAACTGCTGATACTTTATAGAGTTTCGAAATTACAATGCAGGTAGTTTCTGTTTTGATTGCTTCGCAATACATATTCTCAATATGATCTGCAGAATGGGTGGGTGGTTGGTTGACTGTTAACGCCTTTGTTAATTACATATGACTGCTGCTGTTGTATAATGTTGGGGCTGATGTTGTTGCTGTTGGGTTGGTGATGTATGTTAAAGTCATCTTTTGACAATGTGTGAACAAATAATTCCATCAACAAGAAACAAAAGCGCAGCAAGTACCTTGTAACATTGTTGTAACTCGTACCAGACATTTGTTAACTGCTAATACCCTACATTAGTTAGATATGACTTAGTTTTGGAACCAGCATTGTCCTATAATGGGAAAATGTATTCCCCGCTACACGTTCGATGTACCATTGAATTCATTGAAATATTTATTGTATTCAAATTCTTCTAAACCTTTGACGACGCACAGTGGCGTCTTTTGACTGTTTTCGTTGCAAAAATCATAAGTTTTAAAGTAATGAAAATATTTAAAAATTCTAAAAAGCATTAGAAAGCTTCAATATACACGATTTGCACGGTCATAGGCGAGCTGTGGCACTGTGCACAGTGTCGGCTTTTGGCTGTTTTCGTTACAAACATCATAACTTTTAAAGTAATAAAGATATTTTAAAAATGTATAAAGCATTTAAAAGATAACCACTTTCCCTTAAAAATAAGTAACCTGCATGGCCATAGGCACCATGCGCAATGGTTTCTTTTTGTTTTTTGTTGCAAAAATCATGAGTTTTGAAGTTACCAAGATATTTCTAATGGTTTAAATCACTTGAAATTTAACTCTTTTAGCTTCAAAATTAGTGCTCCCGCATTGTGATAGGCACTGTGCACGGGACACCTTTCGACTTTTTTTTGTCGTAAAAATCATATCTTTCGAAATAATGATATTTTTAAAATATAAAAAGCATTCAAAATACAACTTCTTGTGCCTCAAATGATATTCTCATAAGGAGCTTTAAGCTTACCGGTTAGACCTAGCACTACAATAATCACAATACATATTGTTTAAATCCGAAGGTCTAGAAAAAAATACCACTCTAATATAACATGTTAAACTAATATTACATTTTTTTTCTTCCACTTTTTGCTGTCAGAAGATGTATGCGGTTCTTCGATGTTTTCAAAAGGTGTTACTCCATTTAGCCAGTCTGAGTTCTTTTCCATAAAGGTTTTCGTCATACCGTTTGAGGAAAGACATTTTTTTATTAACTGTTAAGTAAGCGAAGTGAATTCCGATTTTAACGTCGTTTTCGTGGTATCCTGGTAAATCGTGTAATTTTTCCACAATAGCCAATTTAAAAACATTTTCATCATCTGAGTTTCTGAATAACTCTAAAGAAAATCATGTAAAACAACTTAAAAAAAAGTTTTAAAACTACCTGTCGATTTTTATAATAGGTGTTTTTGTAATAGTTATGCCTACCTGATTGGCAGAGCAAAATATTGTTTATTACTTAACGAGAAGCAATAAAAATATGTAACAAGTAACTTGATTTTGCACTAATATTGCGCTGCACTGAACAACATTTTGGAGAGTTTTTTTTGATTTATTTTCACATTTTGAACACATCTTTGTTACATACTTTAAAAATCGGTAAAAAAAACATTTTCGTTTTCGCAAGTTTGATATAATTTTTATTAAAAATAAAAATTATGTTTTTTTCGACCTTTAATTGTGCAATGATAATGAAAATTATTCAAGTTCGAGGCCATATTCTACATTTCTTTATTATGTTATTGTCCTAACAAATAATCTATAGAGTTTTTGTTTCCAAATTTATTAATTGACCACTTTCAGGAATGTGTTGATAGATCTATTTCGGAAATTTTCTAGGTTCCCATCATCAGAACACGTTTTCAATCCCATGCAAAACATCAATCATTCATATAAACTAGTTTTCTCACTAAATGAGAACTAATATATGAGCTTGATTATCACCATTGATATGTGCAAGCTCTACCTTTGGTATATATACAGTACACGCTTTTAGTTTTTTCTACTTTTTATTTTTACACTTGTTTTGTTTTATTTAAAAACGAGATGTAAAGGGGAAGTAAACAAAGACCGTAGTTTGTCTTTTTTACAAGTTTGATATAGTTTTCATTAATAATAAAAATTATGCTTTCTCAATATTTTCTTATGCAATGAAAATAAAAATTATTCAAGTAGGAGGAACTACTCTATATTTCTTTATTAGGATATTGTCCTAACAAATATTCTATAGAGTTTTTGTTTTCAAATTTATTACTTGACCACTTTCAGGAATGTGTTGATAGATCTATTTTTCTAGGTTCCCATCATCAGATCACGTTTCAAAGAGGTAACAATCCCATGCAAAACATCAATCATTCATATAAACAAGTTTTCTCACTAAATGAGAACTAATATATGAGCTCGAAGTAAAAAATTATCACCGTTGATCAACAAATAAATTTAAAACTTGTTTTTTTCCTGAAAGGGTCAAATAATAAATTAAAAAAAAAAACTCTATAGATTATTTGTTAGGAAAAGAAATATAGAGTATGGCCTCGAACTTGAATAATTTTCATTTTCATATTCTCGTTTTCGCTATGAGATTGTAACAGATTTCGTCCTCTTTTAGTTAAATTATTTAAAGTATTGTATAGCAAATATGCTCAGAAAATATGGGCGAGACCAGTTTTGACCATTTTTATGCTCAATTTTATTTATTCGGCCACTGCCGAAAAAGTAGGGAATCTGATGAATATTTTGTTACTTTTTTTAGTAAAAAATGAGAATACCTTTAAAAACATACCAAAAAAGTAACGATCAAACAGCAATGCTTCTGACACTTCAATTCTAAATTGTATTTTTTTTTTTTATTCAATATCTTTTTTTCTTTCTAAAAATTGTCCACTTTGAGCAGCTCTACCACCTGTAATTTTTATCCAATTTAGGAAAACGTCTTAAAATTGTGATCATTAAGAAGTTCTGTATACGATATATTCATTAATTTCACAAAATGTTGTCATAAAATGTTGTATTATTGTCACGGGTTTCAGGAAAAGGTGCCACAGTGCGACGAATGGTTAATATAAGTCCAATTGTTTTACTTTTTTATTTTTTTTTACAGTTATATTAGTTTTTTGTTTTCATATACATCGAGATTATTTTTATGTTATTTTCAATTTATAACCAGCTTTCAACCTCCGTATATTTACAAAAATAAAGCAAATCAAACATATTAGCTAGGTTGATACTAGTATTTCGATCTGGCTAAAGATCTCATCAGAACCTGAAGTTTTAGAAAAGTAAGAGCCTCCATAATAGGCAGAACTTTAACAAAAAATCTATTAATAATCAATTTTGCTCCATTCTTGTCTTCTTTTTGCTATTTTGAGGAAAGCTTTTTAGAACAATTTTAACAAAACTTGTCTGATTGACACTAGAGAGATGTAGCTTTTTAGCCATACACTCAGGCAAAAAAGTAAGTGGAAAAATCTGCAAAAGGCTTTCAATGCAAAAATCTATCAAATCAGCAGAAAATATGTGCTGATTTCAACTAATTTATTTTCATTTCTATTTAACAAAAAATTCTTCTAAATTATTGTATTTCAACAAAAATGTTTACCTAAAATGTAGGTCAACTAAATTTATGATTCTCAACTTTATTAAAAATTGTACTGGCGCAAGTTCAGATAATATTTTCTGTTGGCGTAACTGAATTTTTGGCTATTTATACGGACTTCTTTATGAGTGTAGGGGTGCAAAATCTTAAAAGAACACAAAAAAATGTCTGTAAAGTCAGAAACATTTCTGCTGGGAGGATTTTGCAGAAAAGTTGCTATTATCAGCTAAATTCTGTAAGGATCCTCACCGCAAAAATGTCGCTGCTTTTACAGACTTTGTTTTTGTATAATAAGATTTCAAAATATTAAAATTTTCTGTTTACACCGTTTAAATCGAAAAATCTCCTGTGACTACTCAAAGAAATTATGTAACATCAGGTAGTATTCTCAAAATATATATTTTTTCCAATTTTTATGTAATTTGAGATTTCACTCACAATATTTTTTCCGTAAAGACTACTGAATATATTAAATTAACTGAAAAGCAGATAAAAACAGGACTTCTTACTTTTCGTTTAAAACAATTGTATTTTTAGTTTATTTTCAACTGTTGAAAAATTAATTTACAAAATCCATAAAAACAAGAGATTGTTTTCGTTTATTTCAATACTCAATATAATATAAAAATTTTTTGTTTTAAATAGAAAATTTTAGCTGAATATTTTAACTACTTCAGAAAGCCCGTTTTTTTTGTTTATTTTGTTTATTGAATAACAAACAGAAAGTTAAAAAATATATTTCTTCGGTAACATAACAACATATTTAATTGAAACAACTTTACCGATTAAATTTTTAAACAACTGTTGATTTTTTATGGAAAAGTTCTGTGAGTGTATGCATTTTAAAATTTGTTGATGATAACCGCAAAAATAAAAACTCATTACAATCACGAAAACAGCCGATTCAATAACTTTTATCGTTGAAATTCCTCTAACTTGGAAAATTTCACATTCAAATAAAATTGTAAATTATATGATTTTAGATTTTTGTGGGCGTGGTTGGTGCGTTAAATCTGTTAAATGTGATTATTTTTATAATTGTTGACGTATACATTATATGAATATTACATTGTATAACACTCATACGCTCCATGGTGACATTATAAACCATGCTAATATGAATATTAATAATCTTACTTTTAATAAAAGCTTTCATTTCTTAAGGAACATATCATTGTGTTATATTAAAATGGAGCTATCTACATTTTTTTACAAAATGAGGTTTTGATGACAAAATATTCACTGACGTAGATGTCATCAATGGTGTTAATTACAAATTTAAGAGATTATTCTAACACTGTTTTTTCGCAAACATAAATTGAGCTATCTACAACAATGTTTATTTTTGAATGGAAATTAGCTATCTACAGTACTTCTTTGATGTCCTAATTATTAAATGATACAAATGTGTTTTCTGCTTTATAACAACTATTTATTGATATGTTAGTTACGAATCTGATCTTAGAAAACTTTCAGCTGCTGGCGATTCTGAGATATTCGCGATGTCTGCACGAAAATAATAATCATTTGAATATAATTTACACTAAACATAATTATCAGTGCTAGTCGAAAATGTTGAACAGTCAATCACGCTGTAAGTAAACTATGCTCGAGTACGCTGAATTTATTGGACATAGCCACTTCTTAAAGTTAGCACTGTTCGCGACATTTGCGGCTTTAAATTTTATGTAGTTACTCTTTTTATTTAATACAATTGTTATAGCTTTTGTGCTTGCATTAGGATGAATTTACTGATTGAAAAGCACTGGGGGCTACAGCTTAACACAATTCGAAAAATCTTTGAATTCGTAAATCTTCTTCTTTTAAAATTCCTAATTATGTTTACCTTTTAATTCCTATTGTAACTAACACTTGTCGGAATAAGCTAAGCAGAAAAGTAACGTTTAGTAAGCTATCGTGTAACCACTTATTATTTAGAATCTTATAAGTACTTATTTTTATTATAAGCGAGAGGGTAAGCGAGACTAGTTTAAAACACTACCTCGCTAAACAATAATAATGAGTTTAAACGCCAAATAATAAGTTGTGCAAAGCTATGAATTTCCATTATATAAGTCAATAAAAGTAATGTCTTCTATTAGAGAGAGCAGTATTGTTGCAACTATTTTGCTGTTTCTTTGGGGAAGTAAATAAACGCTTTTAATTTTATTAATTACACAATATTTTAGTTCATCTCGTATTAATAAATAAAACTGAAAAAATCGCATTTCAGTTCCTACTAAGGCCTAATTTTATTGCATCTGACACTAACAAGGGATGTATCCCCACCCGAACTCGTGGATTTTAATGAATTTTGGATATGTTTTAAAGGAGCAACAAAAAAAAAGAAACACTTTGTTTTTTTAGTTGCCCAATCTCACGTTTAAAGTTAAAAATGATAGTTAAAAATTCATTTGTTTTTGTATGACAACTTGTCTTTAGTTTACAAAACCTAGTTTGTACTCAGGATTAAAGTACGAAAGAAAACAAACATTTTGATACCCATTCTGCTTATATAGTGGACACAGAGTTGCCATATTTATGAATTATTTGAAATATAGGGGAAAATGTTTTACGGTCGCATAAAAAGCGAACAAATTTTGAATGTCGAAAAAAGCTCAGACGCGCCATCGATTAAATTAAATAAGAATTGTTATGAATTATTTTTAGCTTAACACATCTAAAATTCCTTAATTAAACGCCAGATGTATTGTTACTCAAAACACATTTTTTTAAAAATACTTGAAAGTCTTTAAACATAGTTTTAGTAAATATGTCTTCAAAAAACCTTTCATTTGATACCTCATTTGTCTATAGTTACTTCAAATAGAACTAAATAACCGAAAAAAAAACTTAAAATGGGGGTAATTTTTGACTACATTTATTGACCCCTAAACATGAGATGGGACCGGAAAGAAAAAAACACGGGTCTCTTAAATTTTTATTTTCTACAACATATTCGAAGTTGATTAAGATATGTCGGTCCGGGTCGGAATACCTCCCTTGTGAGAGAACTCTCTACATGATATTCATGAACTTTTTCATACACTCAGGGAACTTCTGCTATAAAAATATGTAGTTGTTTGGGTTGTAATACAGTTTCTTTATTTTTAATGTAAATGTCAGTCATTTGTAGAGAAAATTAAGTTTTTTACTAACCTTGTAGTTCATTTAAAAAAACAAACCACATCAAATGACTGTTTAATGGTTTTACATTCATTTTTAACAGTAGTTTTTTTTTTATTTAAAAAAATAAAAAAATAAATGTTTGTTTATTTTTTACTAACATATGTGGTTCATTTTTACTACAACTAATAGTCAATTTTTGAACATTAAAAAAAAATGACATTGTTAGTTGAATTTACGGAAATGTAATTCATCCTTTCTTTAAGTGAAATTTCATTTGTTTTTAATTACATTTGCAGTGGTCTTTACCTACAGTAGTATTCTAAGTGCAGAAGCTATAAAGTTGCACTAAATGCCGTCAATTGAAATGTTTCATTAAACTAATGAAAGTTTTCATAAAATTTTGTAAAAAATATATTTTTTTTAATTAAAAGTTTCATTCACTCAACCAAGAAGTTTCCAATTAAACTAGTTTCATAATTTTTAGAAATGTCTCGTTCAGTTTACACGCAAAGAAATAAAGTCCCAATCGAATTGAAAAGTGTATTTTAATTGGTAGCAACTTATAAATTCCGTTAGAACAACGATATTAACATTAAATTTCTGAAAATTTTGGGTGTTGCAACTAAAATTCAATTGAATTAACCGAATTTGGGTTGAAAAAAAATTAATAATTACTTCTACCAACGGACTTAAATTCATAATAACTGAATTTGAGTCGTAGTAACCGAATTTCTGTTGGCAAATAGCTATGGTTTTCTCTGTGTGTATGAAAAAAAAGGTTCATTAGTCTATTGAAAAGTTTTATTATTTGCCGACCACAATACGGCTTAAAAACCTTTTTTTTAGCATCTGTTTTTTTTAGCCTGCGGTGTAGTATACAAATTAATCGGTTAATATCTATTTTAATTGTGTTAAAATATTTTTTGTGATAGGTCTCAATTGTTTCATGAATGCATTCCGTTGGTATCTTTGCAATTGTATCTTTGTATGAGTATTTGGTAGCATGTAGTAGTTGGATTGTTGTTGTTGCAAAAGTTCATCATCATGAATATTATTCCTTTACATACAAATAAACTGTAATGAACATGAACATTGAAGTATATTGTTATATTCATTGGATAGGAGTTTGCAAATTTATGAATTTCATAAAGATATAGACAACTGTACGTCATGCCACAAACACCAGTTATGGACGAGAAAGCTTTTTTCAGTATGCATTTTCCTCTCTATATAGTATGTGTGGTGTGTTGCATACATGCATTTCCACATAATCTTCATACTAGTATGAAATGTGTGTGTATAACTTTGTATGCTAGGGTTTGTGTCCTTCTTCATCAACAACTACAGCAACAACTCAATTTTGTAGAAAGTTTTCATTGTGTTTGTTATTTAAATTGCAATTTCAACACGAATCCTTATGTTTTCTGAACATGTTGTTGCTCTGATGTTGTTTGTTGCTGCTGATAGGTGGTATGAAATTATAAATGACATTTGGATGGGTATGTGTGTGCATGCATTTGTATGTGGTGTAGCATATTTGGTTGTATGTGTGAATATTTTTAGTTCCATTTACATTTTTGCATCCTTTTGTTGCAGTTTTGCAATTATTTGATGTTTATCTCACACATAAAATTTATGTTTTATGAAACGGTTATTTATAGCATGCAATAACTTTATTTTATGCTTCTATTTTTTTGTTAGTATATTTTTGGTTTGTTGTTAAGATGTGAGAGATATGAATACATATTTATATGTATTTAACCCTCTAATGCTAAGGATTTTTTCTAATCGGTAACAATGGGTATTAATATTACCTTTGATTCCGTAGCTGTTCTTTAAAATGTTCAATTATCACATCCTTATTTTTAAAAAGAGTTCAAAGTCAACATAAAAACTTATTTGTGAAAGGCGTGGTAGAGAAGAATGAGTGTATTTACTAAAAATCATAACTACATTGCAAATTTTCAATTTGAATAATGTAATATTTGTTATGTTTTTATTTGTTCGATTGCGTCTATATGAAATTTTCTGTGCAAAACTTATTATTCACCTTTTTTGGAACTTTATAATTCATCAAAACCAATAATACCTTTATAAATTTATTTTCATGTTCCTATTTGCCAATTTTACATACTTTTTGCCAATAATTTTTAGGGCCTTATCTGAATATTTGTTAAACAGTTGTCTACAATCAACGAATGTATAAAAACCTAACATCTTAAAATTTTCAATGTCAGTCGTTATCTTCATCAATTTATCAATTTCATCATTTCATAACTTTTTTTTTGCCATTTAGTGCACTCATAGAAATAAAACTGTAAAAATAGCTAAAAAAAAAAGGTACTAAAAACTGCTAAACTTAGCAGATGTTTTTTTTTTTTTGCTAAATATTAATATAATAAGAACAGCAAAAATAAATCTGTTAACTTTACAAAATTGTAGTTATATTCGATGTTTTTAAAATTAGCTAAAAAACTTTTACTAAATATTTCTAGACTGAAAATAGCAAACAAAAACTATAATATTAACAAAAATTTTGTTATATTTACGCCAAATATAGTAGAATGCTTTCAAATAACAGTTTATTTTGCTAAAATCAACAGAATTTTTTGCTAAAAATTGTAGATTACTGATTTCATTAGAGCACACTTTTATTCGCAGCAAAAAAAAAAAAAAAAAAAAAAAAAACACTAAAATTATCACATTTTTAATGATTTTTTTCTACTAATATATACTCAACCCCATTAAGCACATGTGGGAAGTTTTGGAGAAAAATGTGCGAAATACGAAGCAAGCCCCAACTGAAACAGGTTCTTCTGGATGAATGGAACAGAATAAGTGTCGAAACAACAAAAACCCTAACAGGCTAAATTACACAATAAAGGCTTTCAAACTAAATATTAAAGTGGTAAAATTTTGGTTACATTTGTAATTTTTTAAAATAAATCTTTATTATTTTTATAGGTTAAATGTTACACATATATGTATGTTCCTCACTGTTCTGCCCCAATGAAATTAAGTTCCTTATTTTTTTTAATTAGATTGAACTACGATAATTAATTTTTGCATTCTTAAGTGTTTTTCTTTGTTTTTATTTCCTTAAATAAAAAAAATTTAAAGAAAACTTAAAAAAATGTTACTGTGTCCTTAGTTTTGCGGGCCACTCTATATATATATTTTTTTTTTTTAAATATGGCACATGTGGGAGAATCTACAGTATGTTACGAAGTCTGTGGGCCACTCAATATTTCACTCCACCAAGAGTAAGATTACTTCTGGCAAAAACATATCTGTTACCGACTCTATTATACGCATCTGAGCTTTTTACCGGATGTAACACGAAGGATTATAGAAAACTGAGCACAACTTTCAATAACATCATACGTTACATTTTCAGCCTTAGGAAATTTGATCATGTGTCTCAGTACTCATGTCGTGTATTCAACATCTCTTTTTGTAATTACCTTAAGTTCAAAAATCTCATATTTTTACACAAGATAATAATGACCAGGGAACCAAATTATCTTTTTGAACGTTTACAGTTTGCAAGATCGACTAGAGGAAACTACATAATACAATTCCGTCACCGTGACCATGTTTCTGAGTGTCAATTTTTTATTTTAACCATTCGTCTCTGGAACCAACTTCCCTGGGATATTCAACGCATTAGCAACGCAATACATTTTAGGAAATTATTGTTTCAGCATTTTTCGTAATTTTTTGTATTAATTTTTTTTTTCTTTTTTTTTTTTTTTTAAATACCGACATCTTAAATTAATTTACCAACAAATTTAGTATGTTTTAAAATTGTTTAAAGTTTTGAAATTATGTTATATGTAATTTAATTTTAAGTATAATTAATTTATTTATATACAATGTCCTGTTTAACTTGTCTGATTCTAATACTGTAATTTATAAGATATTGTATCTTGTTGTATTAGAAATTCAAATTTAATAAATACAAATACAAAAACACTGCACCAAAGAAATAAATTATTTCCAACGAAAATCTATGGATAAATACCAATGAAAATCTGAACATTTTTATAAAAGTATCCAAATTTAGGTATGTTTCTATTTTTAAATAGTGTATTTGTTTTTTTCATGGTAACTGTTGCAAACAAATATTACGATGCTTTAAAAAAACAATAATTACACACTTAAAATATTATGTAGCACTGCAAATGTAGTTAAAAACAAATGAAATTTCACTTGAAAACTGGACGACTTACATTTCATTAAATTCAACTGCTATTGTCATTTGTTTTTTATTGTTGATAAAATAAACCACAAATTTATTAAAAGTTAACCACAAATGCAGTAAAAAAAATCACAATCCTTTATTTGTTTTATTTTTTTAAATAAAAACGAAAAAAAGTGATAAAATGAATGTAAATTCATAGTACAGTCATCTGATGTGGTTTGCTTTTTTAAATGAAGTAAAAATGTGGTTAGAACTGACATTTCTTCTACAACTGACTACTTTTTCACTTAAAAATAAAGAACTGTATTACACTCACAATATATTTTCCGTAAAGACTAAATTAACTGAAAATCAGTTATAAACAGGACTACTTACTTTTCGTTTAAAACTATTGTATTTTTTAGTTTATTTTCAACTGTTAAAAAATTAATTGACAAAATCCATAAAAACAATAGATTTTTTTTGTTTATTTCAATACTCAATATAATATAACAATTTTTTGTTTTAAATAGAAAATTTTAACTGAATATTTTAACTATTACCGAAAGTCCTTTTTTTGTTTATTTTGTTTATTGAATAACAGACAGAACGTTACAAAACATATTTCTTTGGTAATTTCACTGTATATTCCATTGAAGCAACTTTACCGATTAAACTTTTAAATAACTGTTGATTTTTTATCGAAAAGTTTTTGTGAGTGTACTATTCAAAGAACTACAAATATTTAAAGTAGAAGCTCCCTGGTTGCACTGACTTATATTACGCCCAAGGACTAACCCTAATTATTTTGGGAAAAATCTGTCCTTATTATAGCCTAGTTCAAATAGGCCAATGAATTATTTCGGCTATTATCCAATGAACTATGTTGGCCTAGTTCTCCATAAAAAAATTGGGTTCTAAGGTTATCTTCACGCATCCCAGTGTTGTGTACGTGGCAAAAAATAGTTTATTGCAATGCTTGAAATCAAATTAATTTTTAATTAGTTTTCAATCAAATACGCCTTAACTACTAAGGAACATAAAGAATTGTGCAAAAATAATAATTTTTGCAGAAGATATTGAGCGTTAAAATTTAACTTTTTAGATCCCATCCGGTATTTCTATGGAAATATTTAAAAGTGGCATGAACTTCAAAATGGTAACATAAAAAAATTACTGATATTTACGAAATAAGTTGTTCTAGACTAGTATATAAATGCTATTCAAACTATTCACTATTACGCACATCGTCAATTCTGTAGTGAGAAAACTAATATCAAAATAAAAATTAGTTTTGTCAAAAACATAATATTTGAAAGAAGCAAAAAAAAAAAAACGCCTCGCTACATCCCTCTTAACTGTTTGTTGAGTTTAGTAACCATAAGTATGCACAGTAAAAAAAACACAAATTTACGTGCTTTTCGTTAATTTGTAGCATTTTTTTAACATCGACTTCTAAAAAAATGTGGGATTTTTAAATTTTTGATTTAAATAGAAAAATAGTTCACAGCAGGCAATGAAACTAAACTGAAAATTATATGAAATTTCGTTTACGAATAATACTAGGAGATAGAAAAGACAAAAAAAAGGGGCGGTTAAAAACAAAAATTTAAAACTATTGGGTAAAATGTGGTCGTAAAAGGACAGCGAGTGGCTTAAAAGCGCAATAATTTTATGAGGAACAGAATAATGTTTTACAAGTGTGCCTTGTGGTGTAATGGTTATCGCGTTGGACTGTTACACAGATGGTTCGATTCCCGGTGACGACAACATCAATTTAAAAAAAATGATATGTATGAGTTTTCTATCACTTATATGTATCGCTGCGCCCACTTTTGGTGTTCCCATAGCTCTAAACCCCACCGAAGTAAAATAATGAATCAGGGCTATGCAACAAAAAAGCTTCAATAAATTCGTCAACTCTACATCAGGTGGCGAGCCACAACTGTTCTAAGATTTATCTCTTCTTCTTTATTTGCCGATTCGTTTTCCGAATTTTAGCGACTAATACAATTGAAGTAGATTATATTACATTGCATGATAAATAATTTCATAAATTTTTCATAATTTCTGCAAAAGCGTCCTATTTCTTGCCTCGCTCAGGAGATTCCCCACATCTCGGATGCCAGTCCATTCTTGTATGTTATTAGTAGGTCTACCTTCAATATTAGCTTTTGTAATGGTTTGTAGAAGTTTATATTTTGGGTTTCTCATAATGTAACCCAAGTATGCCGCTTTCTTATCTTTATAGTGGCTAAGATCTCTCTATCGCGGTGTACTTGTATTAGTACTTCGTTGTTAGATATAAAGTGGGTCCATGGTACTTTCAGTATTCGTTGGTAGATTCGCAATGCAAAGGCTTCCAGTCTTTTTCGTCAACTGCTTTAATAGTCCACACCTCCGTTGCATATAGGAGTACTGACCATACATATGTTTTGACGAATCTAAGTTTTGTTTCAAGGTTAATGTCATGGCTGGTGAGAACTTTCTTATATTTAAAAAAATGCTTCTCTTGCCATTTCAATACGGCATCTTATTTCTTTTGAACCGTCCCACTGGTCATTGATTGTAACCCCCAGATACTGAAAGCGCTGTACTTTATCGACATAGGAGTTTGTATTCTTAAGGTGGTTATGTTGTGGTTACTTTTTCTGCTTACAATCATATATTTCGTTTTTCGGATATATATCTTCAGGCCATATGCTTGACTGTATGTAGTCAGTTTGTTAACTAGATTCTTTAAGTCCAGACATGCTATCAACCAGTAACGTTGTGTCATCGGCATATCGAATATTATTGAGGAACATGCCGTTCATATATATTCCTTTCCGTACATTACATATGGATTCCTGAAAGATTCTTTCGGAGTATATATTAAATAATAATGGGGACAATATACAGCCTTGTCTGACTCCTCCTGGAAATTTCTATATTTTCTGTCACGTCTCCGTTGACATCAACTTGTGCTGTCTGATGCCAATACAGACTCCTAATGCATCGGATTTCTTTGTCGTCTATACCAACAGATATAAGAATTTCCATCAGTTTATCATGATGCAACCGTGTCGAAAGCTTTTTCGTAGTCAATGAAGCATATGAAAACGTTCTTTTGCACATTTCTGCATTTCTGAACAAATGTCTGTATACAAAAGACTTATCATCTAGCGCAATTACAGTGTTGCCATGTTTGAAGCCCTTCATCACCTTTCATCTATCCACTATTCCCTTTCAAAAGAAAGCAACACATTTATTAATAGGAAGAATTTCCTGAGTGTTGTTTCTCTTTAAAAAAAAACACTTGTTCTTTTAACAGAAAAAAAAATTGCACTTTTGTGCAATTTCAAAAAATTTTCAAGATAAATATTTTAAAATTAACTTTGTTTAAAAAGCTGACTTTAAGTTCAAAACTGAACTTAATAATATTCTCAAAGAAATCATTGTAAATTATTAGAAAAATTTAAATTATTATAAGGGAGGTGGACGAGTTAATTTCCAGGACATATAAAATACATATTATTACCCAAAAGGATATATGAAAGGTACACGTATTCTTGCATCGAATTGAATGAAATTCTACTCACATATTGACTGCTCAATACTAAGTATATATACCTATTTTCGATGGTTCTAAATTTCTCTTAGTGCTTTTGTAAATAATAAACCATAATTTGTTAAATTTTTACCATATAGTAAATATAATTAATTGTATTCCAAGATACATTGGGGGTGAGAGTGTTTTTTGTTTTTTTTTTTTTTTTGAGTTTAATAAAAATCAACACACATAATTTTAGACACATTCTTAACATTAAAATAATTTTTTTATACTTAATGTAATTTTTTAGTTCAAGGACATTTTAAGGCTTGCCGTATCCTTCCTCGGAAATCAACAAAATGTTACACACATAATTTTAACCGAATTTTGTCAGATTCTGACAACATCTATAGCTTATATTGAATTTTTAAATTTCAGGATATATGACAGTTAAGCGTGGCCTTGCTGCGATTTTAACAAAATTTTGTATGTTTACATGTTTAAACAAATTTCACTTACATACGGCAACTCCTTCTATTTTGGCCACTCGTCATTTAAATTGATGACACTGTGCGCTGCAAGTAAGGGAATGTAACATAATGCAGACTTGGTATTTTGTCTATATAAAAAGAAAAATAAGTAAAGTATTTCAAATTCAAATACATCAGCATGTAGGCCAACTCCTTTGGCATATTTCAGCCATAGATCATTTTCTTGTGGCAACTAATTTAAAAAAGTTATATAACAATTTTTAAATAAGTCAGGAGGTTCACATTAGGGAGCATGTACTTTGAAGTGGACCTAAATTTAAAAACTACCTAAAATTGTTAGAAAATGTATATTTTAAAGCTGCTTAAGGGTTACCATTTGGAACCCTAACTTTTTTAATTACGGTAAACAAACTTTATTGTTTTTTTTTTTTTTTTTGCAAATTGCTCAAAATAGACAACCACAGTTAAAGTGATGTTAGACTAGAACTTGAAAAAAAAAAATTAAAAATATAAAAAATATATCAAAGGTCCCCTTTAGGGAAAATTATGAGAATGTAATATTTAGCATTTTTGCTTTATTTATTATGTTTGTTTGGAATCAATAATTTTTATTAAATTTCTACGTACCGTTTACAGAAGCCCGACTTCAAAAATTCTGTAAAACTTGTCTGTTATTCACTTTTTTTTAAAACCAAAATCACACTTTAAATTTGGTTTTTTGCAAAAACACAACAAAACCAAGAAAAACGTGTGCATTCAAGACGAAACTTTTTTAAAATATTAATAGCGGAAATTTAACTTGATAACAGTTTTGACATACATATGCATACAACAACACGAAAAAAAAGAACGAAAGTTCCAATTTCGGCAACACGTCACAATAGGGAACATTCCCTTACTAATTGAGTGGTAGTGCACGTAAAGGTGTGGAAAACTTAGTATTTTCACATGAAGGCCCATTTTATTTCAACTAAGCCCCCGCTCAAATTATTTCGATATCTTAGCTGGTAAGCCATTAAGTCATTACATGCAACACACCCCGGCGTATACTTAATATTATTTCATATTAATATGTAAAATTGTTGGTGTGTATCTTTGTATTTAAATAGTTATCGTCTACACTAATAAACATATCGGAAACCTTCTCTTCAAAGTATTTTAATTTTTTTTTTACCCGGTAGTTGGCGCTGTGGCGAACGTGGGTGCGCCATTGTCCACTTGTAATTTTATATTTTGATAAGATTTATTCAATATTTTGATTTAAAAATCTGTTAAGCATTTTTCAAAAAGTTTATTTCGCATATTGTTTAAACAAAATTTTAATATATGCAGTGTCAAAGTTTTCAAGAAACCGCTCAACATGAGGCTTAACAAAAATATTTAAAACATGTATTATGTCGAAAGTGCAACGTCCCCTTATCTATCAATTCCACATTTTACATATAGAAAAAATAATTTGTTATTAGAGGTTGTGGATTTTCTTTTTAAATTTGTCTAAAGTGAGCGAGCTAGCCCACTTCTTAAGTTTTTGGAAACATGAGTGGTTTCACGCACCTTTGTGATACGAATAATTTGGAACACCCCATTTTTTTTAATCGCTCGCCCTATTGCCACCACTGCAATTCAAGGTTGCATGCGAGGTGCCACGCCCACTAATTTTATATCGTGATTACAGGGATGACAAATGATCCTATAAACCAATTTTCAATATGATTAACATGAGATGGGGGAAAAAATTGTAAAATTAAAGGTTTCATAAAAGGAGATATTTAATTTTTGTATTAAGATGAAATAATATTAAGTATACGCCAGGGTGTGTTGCATGTAATGACGATAGCGATTTTTAATCGAACACCATCGGCTTACCAGCTAAGATATTGAAATGATTTGAACTGGGGCTCATTTGAAATTGATTGGGCTCTCATGTGAAAATACTAAATTTTTCCACTACCACTCAATTAGTAAGGAAATGTTCCCTATTGTGACCTGTTCCCTAAATTGGAAATTTTGTTATTTATTTCGTGTCGTTGCATGCATATTTATGTCAAAACTATCATCGAGTTTAAAAAACCCAAACTTTAATGCAAACGTTTTTCTTCGTTTTATTGTGTTGTCGCTAAAAACGAAATATAAAGTGTCAATCACGTTGTCCATTGTGTAGTGAGATAATATTGAGATAATAATAAAATAATATCCAAAGTAAAAATTAGTTTTTTCAAAAACATAATTTTTGGCAGAAGCGAAAAAACAAGTCTCGCTACATCCCCCTTATCTGTTTGTTGACTTTAATTCCTATAGGCGTGCACAATAAAAAAGGACAATTTTAGGTACGAGGATGCTTTACTTTTATTTAAAGCATTTTTTTAGGACCGATTTCTAAAAAATATGTGATTTTTTAAATTTTTGATTTGAAAAGAAAAATAATTCACAGCAAGCAATGAAACAAAACTGAAAATTACCATATATTGCAATGTATGCAGTGTCCTATATGTTCGGATCCAAAAATTGAGGGCATATGGCCGTGTATAGCTCACACATGAGCATATATCTTCACATTAAGATATTTCAAATATTATTCTTTTTTCTGGCTTTCCGTAAAATCACAAAATTTTTAGGAGAAATTCCAAACGGTAGGGTTTAAAACCTATTGCAATTTGGAAAAAAATACGTATTCTGCTCATTTCTTACAAAAAATTACGTCTGTTTCTTTATTTGATTTAGATTGTAACGTGGTGTGAAAATTTAATTTAATTTGCAATCAATTTGAAAAAAAAAATCAAACAATTATATTCTTATTACAAATAGAAAAAATATATTTCTTCAATAAATACTATTGTTTTTATTTCGACAGAATTTAAAACATATTTTTGTTTTTAAAATTAAATTTTAAAACACAAAATTATAAGTTTTTTTTATTGATATTTTAAATACAGCATTCCCTATACGGCATAAAAGCTTCGTGGTTAACAAAACCGCGTAGTAAAAAAATTCTTAAAGTTATACAGTGAGGAGCACTCGTGAGTACATGTTATTACTTTTTACACCAAAAGATTCATGCCCAAAAATATGTGACACTACAACTAAAGTACACTTTTGTAAAGCTAAAAAGTACCATTAATCGAAATCTGAACTTAGAAACACTCTTCGATCAAGCGTTCGAGTAATATTTTCGGGAAAAGTATAATTTTTTATAATACTTTTACTGGCACCTAAACACACAACTTTTACCTTTTTCCATTTTTTAATTTTTCAGATATCATTTTTAATATACCCATTTTTGTAACATTAAAATCGGGTTTTTTGAAATAATGTAATTTTTTAGTTCAATGATATTTTGGAGCTTGCCGTATCCTTGCTCGGAAATCAACAAAATGTTACACACATAATTCATACCAAATTTCTGATAATATCTGTAGCTTTTGTTGCAATTCTAATTTAGGCGTGTCCTTGCTGCGATTTTTTCAACATTTTCTATTTTTACATATTTAAGCAATATATACTCGTGTACAAGATTCACTCAAACCGGGACATTACATACAATAGACAAAATAAGCTCTATGAGATTCGTTTTATCTACCTTAGTGTGTGTATGAACTGCCTGATCTGGACATTACATAATTTTATATAGTTTGTTTTTTGAACTACCGATAGAAAAATTTAAAAAATGTATCTCTGTGTATTTTAATTAATTCTTCATTTGGAAACAAATTTTAGATATTACTTAATAAATAAACTTTAACCAGTAACATAAAATATATTGTGAGTGTACATAAGGTATTCTATTGGCGAAGTAAGCTTACATCGAACTCTGGTTTCAACACACAACTTTTCTTGGCCAAAATTATTAAAACGAAAAATATTATATTTTAAGGTTTAAAATGGGATTTGTATGGAAATTGTAACATTTTTATGAATTTTTTTTTTGTCACATTAACCCATTAATGCACCTTTGTAATTAATTTTTTATTTTTTTTTTTTTTTGTTTGTGTTTGTGTTATATTAATTCATTATTGGGTTGACATTTTTTTTAGATATTATTATATTTGTATCTAGTAAACCGAACTCCCAATTTAAAGCTTAAATAAATTAAAATTTTTAAAGCAAAAGATGTTCTTAAAAAAAAATAATTTTCTGAAAAAGTTGCAGAGCCTGGCAAAGAGAAAATGATTACTACACTCTCATAAAAAATCAATACAACCGAATTCAAATGCTGCAACCTCGTAAATTCGGTTGTTATAACTAAATTCAGTTGTCACAACCGAATACAGTTGTCACAACCACTAATTCGCTTACAACAACCTAATTCAGTTGCGACAACTGAATTTACGAGGTTGAATCAACCGAAGCATAGGATGGAAGAGGATGAGGAATTTCGTCAGTGCGACGGAGTACCTGGGGTAGGAAATGGGACATGGGACCGATTTTTTAGAGCGCACAACAAGCCGACATTCTGGCTTAAGTGTAAGTCCTCAGGGACTTGAGTCGGATTAGGGAAGCATTTTCCTTCTCCGAATCCTCTTTTCGACCTAACCTAACCTAACCGAATCTGGTTGCTGTTGATTTAAAGTGTTTATTATTAAATTTCAGTAACAATGAAACAGAAAACAAATGTGAAAAAAATTTAATTTTGCCCAATAAAAGATATATTTGAAACCACAGTGCTTCGTCGCATTTACTTTTAAGAGAAATGTTTAAATATAACATGATAGCCCAAATCAATAAAAATAAAATAAATTTAAATGATATAAATATTTTTATATCATTTATGCCCTTATTTTGTAAAACGCTACGCCTCACTTCACCTTGCGCTGGCCTTTTTTGAATTTCTTAAATCACCGCGTTCAAAAAAGTGACTGCTCGCGTTGCAACATCTGATTACTACGTTATTTTAAACTCAAATGTTTGAAAAAAACCAATTGTGTAAAACGCAACGCTTACTTTTTTATCACTTGAACTGTCAAATTAAACACCCAATTTTTTGAAGAGTTAGCTTACATATTTTTAAATAACCACAAATACAAAATAAAAAAAATATTTTAGTTTTCTGTGTTTATTTTCTATAATGTTAACAATTTGCCACTTGTAATATTTATTAATAAAACAAAAAAACAGCTTTTTAATTATCACAATTTAAAAAAATACAGTGGTGTGAAAAATAATAAAGCCACCTCAATTCCAATACTTAAAAATTTGTACAGATAATAATTTTTATTAAACTTTTTCGTTGTTTTTTATTAGGTATTATTGTAATATAAAAAAAAAAAACATAAATTAAATATTTGAATTCATTGCTCTAAAAATTAAAATAACAAAAATTCGGTATATACAATTATTTTCTCTGTGAAAAAAAAATAGAGCAATCTAAACAAACCTCCTAAAATTATCAAAAAGAAAATTGAAATAATATGTATAATAAAATAATTGCTTACATAACTGCTTATACTTCCTCAGTACTTAGTGGAACTGCCCTTATTTTTATTACTGCGAAGCAGCGCTTCGGCATAGAGTCAACTAACTTTCGACAAGCCGTGACTGGAATATTCTTCCATGCAGTCTCAACCATTGTCCACAGCTAATCTTTATTTGATAGATTCTTTCCTCTAAGACATCTTTTAACCTCGCCCCACAAGTTTTCGATGGGATTTAGGTCTGGTGACTGTGAAGGCCATCCCAACACCTTCTCATGGTTGTCCCTTAACCATGCCTTTGCCACCTTCGATGAATGTTTTGGATAATTGTCCTGTTGGAATATCCATTCAAGCGGCATTTCCCACTCAGCATAAGGCATCATGACTTCTCTTAATTCCATTATATTCTGTATGCGATATAAGGGTCCGACTCCATATTATGAAAAGCATCCCCATACCATAATATTACCCCCTCCATGTTTAACGGTTTTAATGGTATATTGAGGACAAAATTCTTTATTTTGGGTCTCAGAACTTGAAGAGAACTTCGATCAGAGTTAAATAAATTTACTTTGGTCTCATCCGACCACAAAATATTACGCCATTAAGATACGGGCCAATTTATGTAAATTATGGAGTCATGTTATTATGGAGTCGGACCCTTATATCACATACAGGATGCAAAATCTTATACAAATTTGCGATTTAATAATAATAAAAAAGATTCGCTTGTAGTGCCCATACAATTTTTTACCTAATGTTATTAGCAGTTTTGCAGCTTTTTGAATGAAACAATATTTCATTTGGAAACAATTATTTTAATATAAAAATCTCCATTATACAAAAAATTTTAATTTTAAATTTACTAAATTCAGTTATACACATTTTTCTACTGGATCGTTACATATTTTATAATCCACCCCTTTTTAATGGAATATGAATTAAAATGCCACAAACAATTTGTTTTTGATAAATGCATTGAAGACAAAAATACATAAATCGATTAAATATACTGTCATTTCGCATATTAAAAATTTTGACACATTTACAAAAACACGTACGTGAATTAATAATGAGCTGAAAGGGGGTGAGGATAAAATCTGTGAGTGTCTGCGAAATCTGAAAAGAAAACTGTGGATTGACAATTTGTATGGCCGTGTCAATTGATGAAAACAATTATGTAAATTACTTTAATTTTATTACAGTTTTGGTTTTTGTCATTTCACGTTAAAACTGTTATAACTTCTTAAAAATTCAGCCATTTTGTCACGTTTTACCATTAAAATGCCATTATGTTGTGTTAAGTTTTTTTTTTTGTATTATTTGTAAATAAAATTCGTGTTTTACTACAGCGTTTAAATTGTTATAGAATCTGAAAAATATTTTTTTTTTGGCAAACTGAAGCCATTACACACACAGAAAAATTTGGCTATTTGTCAACTGAAATTCGGTGACTACGACTAAAATTCTGATATTATGAATTTCAGTCGGTTTGTACAATCAAGTTTCATCAATCAAGTTTCATCAGTTACATCAGTTTTCACAACAAAGTTCGTTTAATTCAACATAATTTTAGTTGTAACACCCAAACTATTCAGAC
Organism: Delia radicum; assembly: GCA_021234595.1. Classification (NCBI taxonomy): domain Eukaryota; kingdom Metazoa; phylum Arthropoda; class Insecta; order Diptera; family Anthomyiidae; genus Delia; species Delia radicum. The sequence goes on from CM037854.1 coordinate 128,607,041, forward strand.
ATCTAATGTAAATATCGCTGTACTTAATTAAGTAATAAGTTGTTACGATTAAAATACACTTTTCAATTCGGTTGTCACTTTATTTCTCTGTGTGTAGATGATAAATATTTTTTTAATATTAATATACTTCAGAGTTACATTTATTAAGTAGTAAGTAATATGCAAAGATGTATTCTCATAACATAAATATAACATTAGTTTATACGAGGTAATTTACACTGAAATAAAATATCAACCTTAAATAAATAATTTGAAAAATTGGTATCGAAACAAATATTTAACTGAGTCAATTAATATTTTAACTGTCTTTTAAATATATAAATACATATATTATTTTAGACATAATTTCTGAAATTATTTTTTCATACACTTAAATAGAAAAGTTTCAATATAAAATACCGAATGCATTTACAGTTTACAAACAACACAAGCGCACACACATAAACAGACACAGCATTACTAAAAACACATATGCATACAAACGTGTCATTCACACAATTTTTTTTTTTTTTTTTTTGGTATCATAATCAACACAACAAGCGCACACACACAAATAGACACAGCATTACTAAAAACACATATGCATACAAACTTGTCGTTCACACAATTTTTTTTTTTTTTTTGAGTATCATAATCAACACAACAAGCGCACACACACAAATAGACACAGCATTACTAAAAACACATATGCATACAAACTTGTCGTTCACACAATTTTTTTTTTTTTTTTTTTTGAGTATCATAATCAACACAACAAGCGCACACACACAAATAGACACAGCATTACTAAAAACACATATGCATACAAACTTGTCGTTCACACAATTTTTTTTTTTTTTTTGAGTATCATAATCAACACAACAAGCGCACACACACAAATAGACACAGCATTACCAAAAACACATATGCATACAAACTTTATAGCTTTTTTTCATTTTAATTTTCAATAAAAATTTTAATTAATATTATCGTTGCCGTGATAGGTTCAAAATCAATTAAAATATTAATTTATTCAATATACTGATTGATTCAATTGAATGAATTTATTCAGTGAATTTAATCCTGTTTTTAGTTTTTCTGTGTACTCAAAAATGTTGATCTTCTAAAAATGGAATTAACTGCTTAATCAGTCACTCAACAATTCGATTAAACCATTTTTTTAATAATTTGGATTAACAGTTTATCTACCTTTTTATCTGATTACTATTTCTAAACGACTCTGCATTCATACTATCAATTGTGAGTTTATATAATTTCGGTTGGCAACGCCAAAAATCATACACACAAAGTCTGGTAAAAATTAACGTTAAGAGGCCGCCGCACAAAAGTGTTGGTGCTGCATAAAAATGTTTGCTAACGCCGACATTTTCCTTGTTTCACTTCTGCCGAATCGCTATCGGCGCCACCTTGGTATTTTAAACTGACAAAGTTAATCATTTAGCTGTCAAGTTAAACTTCGAACTGTCAAAAAATGCAATGTAATCTATGAAGATTAAAAAGGTGTATTAACTTTAATAAAGTAGAATAGTTTTGCCCAGTACATTTAATTCAATACATTAATACATTGCGGAATTTTATTAAAATGTGTAGTCTAAACGCGTTATTATTCTTTCTTTTTTCCACTTTTAGTAAATTTTTCTTAAGCCTTAAATGAAAACAATGAATTTTAAGTAGTTTTTTATGATTTCTTTTTCGTGATTTTTAACGTGTTTACAATATTTTACATTTATAACCAATTTGTACATTCCGTTTTTGTTTTCTTATTTTTTTTTTTATGTCGAAAAACCGGGCGACTGTTCTTTTTGATAAAAATTATTCTGGCTTTTGATACATTCGCGGTATTATGCAAATTAGTACATGTCTACTTCATGTTACTGCTGCTGATGTCGTCGTCGTTTTGGTTTTAAATATTGTGTATGGCTTAAAATGTTATTTTTCATAATTTGTTTGCAATCATTCATATACATAATACTTGTACATTTATTGGCCACCATATTTTTATTCCAAAATAAAATATACAACATGTTAAAAATGGAAAATATGTTGACAGTATACCATAAATTACAACAAAAAGTAAAAAAAAAAAACAACTAAATGATTTAAGACTCCTCCTTTAGTATGTGGTCAAGAGACATTGATGTGAAAATTTATTTTCAAAACCCTGGGCTACAGTTTTTTTAACGTTAAAAGGAGCGATGATATTTTAATGTTTAGTATTTGAAGCCATATAAGGATCTACTAGAATTTTGTTTCAACTAAATATAATTCTTTGACAATACATAATGCATACAATAAAGATAATGTGTCTGCAAAAATATGTTAAATTGTTGCAGATTCAATTGAAGGGCTTATTGTAAAAACTTCAGAAGCCACATTTTATTTTTAATTTGTTTTCGCCTTTTGAATGTTTCAAAAATGCAACTAATATGACCTTTGCAGAACCTTTATACTCAAGAAACTTGCAATAAGTGTTTAAGCAAGATTTCTATCGAATATTAATCAATGGATGCCTAGAAAACAGCGAAAATCCATAAAACTCTAAATGTGGCTTATCAAGTTTTTACAACTAGTCCTTTAATTATATATTAATTTAAAAGAAAATTGTCCAAAACTGAAAAATAATCTAACACACATTTAAGATCCTTTGGCACAAGCGAGAATACACAGATAAAATATTTTGATAATTTTTGCAATTACATCGATTTGTTGAATATTTAAAAATCTGTAAATTAAAAAATAATTGAATTAATTAAATAATTGTTGATTTGGACCACATATGGTATAACCATCACATATGGTTTGTGTCAATAAAAAAGATATGGTATTTTGGAGGGTAAACATCTGTCTTTATAATTCAGTATTTGATAGACGCCAAAGTGTAAACACAATTTTTTTTCATTCGCTATAATAAATTTTGTGCATAAAAAAGATGTTTTGCGGCGAAGTTCGATAACCTTCGTTAATTTAAAGAAAACGGCTGCTGAAAGTTATCGATTGTTGGTAGAAGCTTACTGTCAACATGCAAAAAATAGAATACTCCTGAACGATGGGTTGCGCGATTCAAAAGTGGTGATTTCGACACAGAAGACATGGAGAGGCCTGGTCAGCCGAAAAAGTTTGAAGATGAGGAATTGGAAGCATTACTCCACGAAGATTGTCGTCAAACGCAAGAAAAACTTCCATTATCATTGGGAGTCAAACAGCAAGCCGTTTCCCTACGTTTAAAAGCAGTGAGATTCATTCAAAAGCAAGGAAATTGGGTCCCATATGAATTGAAGCCGATAGACGTTGAAAGGCAATTTGCATGTCGGAAATGCTGCTTGAACGCTACAAAAAGATGTAATTTTTGCATCGTATTGTTACTGGTGATGAAAAATGGATACATTACGATAACCCCAAGCGCAAAAAGTCATATGTAAAAACCAGCCAAATCATCGCCGGAGCCGAATATCTATGACGGTAAGGTAATGCTCTGTATTTGGTGGGATCAGAAGGGTGTTTTGTATTATGATCTGTTGAAATCGAACCAGACGATCACAGGGGACCTGTACCGAACGCAATTGATTCGTTTGAAGAGAGCAATCAACGAAAAACAACCAGAACATTCGACCAGACACGAGGCCATAATCTTCCACCATGAAAACGCTCGGACACATGTTGCAAGACCGCTCAAAAACTATTTAGAAAACAGTGGATAGGAAGTTTTGACTCACTCGCCTTATAGCCCAGACCTTGCCCCATCTGACTACCATTTCTTTCGATCGATGCAGAACGCCCTTACTGGAACAGGGTATCAGAAATGGGCTTGATTCATTCTTTACCGTAGCAGTTAGTTTGGCGCGGAATCCATATGCTACCGGAAAGATGGAAAAAAGTAGTGGCTAACGATGGACAATACTTTGAATAATGTATCAATTCATTTTGTTATTATAATAAATGCATTTTTCAAGACAAAAATCGACATTATAAACTTGTATCGAATTCTAATTTCTGGAAAAATCAAAAAAAAATGTTTGCCATAGTCGCTTCAATAGAAAAAAACTAATTTATGAATTTGTGCACATAAGTGTAAAAAAATACTAACTAAACGAGAACTGCATACAGTGTTGAATTCAATGTTATAAAATTCAAGCTGTATGAAAACATTTGCTATGGCAACAGCACTTTATCTAATTGTTTTTGCTTTTTAAGAAGGTATAAAATATTGATCAATTGTTAATCATATGATTTATTAATTAATTGAGATATAATTCAATTCATTTTGGCAATGTCATTGCATTACTGATGCATTACCAATAACACCATAGCATTTTCTGCATTATCTTGAAATACTAAATATTGACTTGTTAACAAAGGCCTATTGTATTGGTTACGCAGCGCTAAAAAATTAACCCCCAAAAATCGAAAATGAGAGTGCCGACCATTCATCCTAAATGTTTCGGCCACGCTGATTTTAATGATTTATCTAGTTTTTTAAGTTATGGACCAGCTTTTTCGCAAATTTTCCTTAAAGATTATCACATATTTGTATAATTTTCTTAAAACTAGGTTCCCCAGCAGACTTTGTCCTGCCAGACAATTTCATTTAAGGCGAGCAGCTTTAATAAAAATTATCCGGGTTTAATTTTAAAAATAAATATTTTTATATTAATTTCACATACCTATCCAGGACAGCGACTTTCCAGTTAAAAAATATGCAATAAAAATTGCAAATTATGAGCTAAGAATAAGCACTTAAATTAAAATATGTATGTTAAATTATATATGGTACAACATTATTAATATTATGTTTGCATATAATACATAATTATATATTGTTATATATAACACCATACATAATTATATATGCTCAGATGACCAAATTATTTTTCTTCACCCGATTAAAAAAATGTATATGCAGCTTTTTGTAGTCATATAAATTTCTATGTGACGCTATGTGCAATCTTATTACATTTCATATTTTGCATGCGCCCATATAATTTTATCTGTTTCTGATCTGATGCAATTAGATAAATGTCCAGTACAATTTTGTTCGAATTATGGCCCTATAGAATTCTATAATATTGTATCAGTTTTATATCTAATTGTATCAGTTTATATCTAAACTGATAACCTGATTTAATTGTATACGATTTTATGTAAACTGATATACCTAGACATAATTATATCCTAGTTTTATTCTGCTAAAAATTTAAAATTTTACATTTTTTATATTATTGTATGAAAATAAACACAATTTCAAACAAGTTTATGATCATCATATCATCCCAGCAAAAAAAAAGTGCTTCAAAGAAGCGCTTTCAGAAGGCATTATTCAATTGCGAAGCGCTGTCGGAAGGCATTCCAGAAGGCATGATTTTTGTTCGCGATGTCCCACTTGGTATGTCTTTTTTAAAGGGCTTCTTTCATGTGCTCTTACACTCAAAAAAATAAGTTAGTAAAACGTCTTGTAATTCAGGTATACTATTTTTTAGCAAAATTTTTTGCTAAAATCGTGATTTCAGCTAAAATTTTTGTTATACTTATTCAGCACTTAACTGTTTTATACTAATGCTTTACTAATATACTAATGTTTTACTAATTAATTTTGCTAAAAAATAATTGTGCTGATAAGCACATTAATAGTGTGAACGACAACCAGATTGAAAGATATAAGCAGAATGAAGTAGATGTCGCGGCATGTCAAGATGTAGTAGAGAAGAGGAAAATGAAATGTAGACAGAGTAAATTGAAAGACAAAGACACACAGACAGAGTAAATTGAAAGACAAAGACACACATCTTAGGTAGATTTTTTTATGGTTCCTTTTTCTTATTGCAAAAAGGGTTGTTTTTTTCGTTTCGTTTGTTTTTGTTTATTTTTTCATTTCGTTTCTATAATTATCTTCGGCAGTTGCGATAGCATCATTTAAACGATAGCATCATTTAGACAACCATTGATGTAAGTAATTGAAAGACAATTTTTGTTATGTTATATATATTTATTTCTATATATTTTCAGATATTAAATAAATTCATGTCGTCAATGTGGAAAATGAAAATTTTTATATTTCGTTATTATAGTTAATTATTTTTAAAAGAATCACTAAAATATGTTTTATGATTTTCAGCAAATAAATTAACTAAATTACAATTTTTCTACAAATTTTTTGCGTTTTTTTCAGTCTACTAAAATTCAGCAAAAAATTTATTAATTTTTAGCAAGGCTTTTGTATTTCTAATCTACTAAGTGTTAACAAAACTTTTGCTGAATCTACAAATTTTGTTGCTAAAAATCAGCTAGCTGATTTTCAGCAACAGATTTTGCTGACATTAGCAACTTTTTTGCAAGCATCCTCCTGACTAAAATTTTGCTGACTCAGCAAAATTTTTTGCTAAATTTACAAACTTTTTTTTTTGAGTGTAGAAGCAATAAATGCACTAAGAAGCTCTTTTTTGAATGTTGACAACATTAGTGATTCATGGTATGCATACTTTATTGCTTCATTGTATGCATACTTTATTGCTTCAAAGAAGGCATTTTGGGAAGCATTACAGAATGCCTTAAATAATTGCTTTATAATATGCATGGCGGTGAAGCGCTATTATGGCATATAAAAGCAGCAACTGCTTACCAAATCGAGTTTTTTTTTGCTGGGATATCACTTAAGTCCATAAAAAAATATTAATAAACATATTACTTTTTTGTGGTTTTTAAAAAATTTAAGGCATAAAACTTTTTAAGTTTTAATCCACATTAGGGTTTCACGAAAGTGTTTAATTTTACGTAATAGTGCTCCAACGAAGATTCGATCGAGAATACTTAAAGTTCGCTACTCGCATTTTTTAGATTTTTGAACAAAATTTGCCTCAAGTTTGTAAAAACTCCATAGAGTAATTATGGTACACTACATCTTTCTACATAAAACAAAAAATAAATAAAATTTGGAAGATGACAAAGCCAATTGTGACAATTTTTTGTTGTTGTTTTGGTTTTTCTTTGATATTTTAAATTTTGAATCTCGCTCCTAGACGAGGACAAGAAATTCTCATTGAGTTTGTGATTTAACATAACAAATATCTCTAGAAATTCTAATAACAAAGTCCCCTGAAGATTTCCTTAGGCAGGAATGAAATCCGGATAGGGACACGCCTACATCAGATTGCTTTTCACAATTTGTTAAATAAGTTTTGGGATTTTAGCACATTTAATTACTATAAATGCAATTAATGTTTATCCCGATGAAAATAAAATTAAAATTAATTGTTTCAAACTAAATTATGCTGTGGTGGACCAAAGTTAATCTATGGAAATTTTGTAAATGTTTTTCCCATAATATGCTGAACATTGCCAAATTTTTAAACTCTTCTTTGTCCAATAATTTTAAAAATACACTACTACGACCACAGGTAGCAACCATAAGTATAGACCCTTCAAAAAATGTTTGGTTTTTATTTGCATGTTTTTTAAATTCGGGACAGACTAATATACAGCCACCAGACTATTCTAAATGTTTCTGGCATGGAAAAATATATAACTATGAATAGGTCAAGACTTCGTTTTATCTAAAATTAAATATTACACAATATGTTATTATATATAATTTTGATTTGTGTTATATCTTATTATACATGTATTCGAGCATAATTAGATTAACCATATGTAATTGTATATGTTATATACGATCGTTATATGTGTTATATACGGTCGATATATAATAAGATGTAATTATATGTGGCATCGTATTAAAAAAATTAGAAAAAAAAACATTTTACATATAAACATACATAAACATATCTATTTACATATAATAGCATGCAATAACATATATATTTATATAAAACAATGCATGACTATATGACTGCATGACATAAGTTTTTACTAAAGTAACTTTTTTTAAAATTTTATTAAAAATAATATAAGTCGTGGGATTTAAGTAAATCTAATTTAATCTGAAAATATCTCATTGGATCCACCAAAAATTACTTATCTTTTTGGATCTAATTAGATCCAAGTATATCTAAATAAATCCCATAGGTTATTTTGAGATCCATCAGGATCTTTTGGATGCCCCCAATTTTGAGATCAATTTTGTTTTTATTTAATCCTGTAATAAATTTGAAGGATCTAGTCGGATATTACTGGACACCGAAATTTTGATATAAATTTGGATTAGATAAACAAACTATAGATCTATATCAAATGAGATCTGATTTTGTATTTGAGATGTAACTTTTTTTTATCGGGTATATATTTTAAATCAAGTCTTAATTTTAATTCTAAAAATGTTTCAAAAATATGCACTTAAAGGAAATATGCAAAAATATGCATTAATAACAAAATGTGCAAAAACATGCAGCAACAAATCAATGTCATTTTATTACAAACTCTTTGATTCGGAAAGTATTTGGTCAAAATCGACTTTGGGTTACTGACTAGAAACATGCATATGCACAAAAGTCGCAGCCCTGTTCATAACTAAATTAAATAAACTTTGTTTGTTTTAGATAAGTCAGCAGGCCTTAGTTTATTTGTTATACTAACAACATAAAGGCCCTTATCTCGCATAGACGATTAAGTGGATTTTGTGACATTCTTGGATTGCTTTTAAAGGATTTGGGGTTATTGATTTGAATTCGAAATAAAATATTTTAAATTTCAAATGGCTAACCAAATATGTCGATTTATTTATTTTTATGAAATGTTTGCGTTCTCCGATTTGATTGAAATTGTCAACATAGTGTATGTGAAATATTATACTGTGTATTCACTTACGTGTTTGGAGCAAAATATATGTTTTGGAAAAAAAAATTTATTCGAGAACATGTACAAAATGTTTTGTTTCAAAACATGTCAAAAACACCTTCAGTGGAAACGTAGCATTAAGGACGCATCTAAAACCATAAATTCAAAATTTCGGATTTAAAATGGCGGTCATAATTTCTGAGATACTAGTATTTTGGGTTTAAATTAATTGTTTATAAAGACTTTAGAACCGCTGATTACGGATATGGAATCAAAATTTTTAAATTAATAATAGTGAATCCTATATAACGCTGGCACGGATACAGGAAAATTTTTGGGGAGGGAAGTTAGAGTATTTTTAATTAACTTTTTAATCATTTTCACATTTTTGTATTAATTAGGACAATATCCTAATAAAGAAATATAGAGTATGGTCTCGAACTTCAATAATTTTCATTTTCATTGTACAATTAAAGGTCGAAAAAAACATAATTTTTATTTAATTTTTATTTTTTAATAAACACTATCTCAAACTTGTATAAAATACAAAGTACAGTCTAGTTTATTCTCCCTGTTGTTGTTTACAAATGAATCAAAAAATAAAAAGGAGCAAAAAAAAAAACGTGTATTGAATAACCACCAGAGGTGGACCTTCCACATAACAAACAAGTTTTGAATTTATTTTCTGATCTTCAACTTCTAGCTCATATATTAGTTCTCATGTAGTGAGTAAACTAGTTTATATGAATGTTTGATGTTTGGCATGGGATTGTTACCGCTTTAAAAACGTGTTCTCGAAATAGATCTATCAACACATTCCTGAAAGGGTCAAATAATAAATTTGAAAACAAAAAACTTCTATAGATTATTTGTTAGGACAATATCCTAATAAAGAAATATAGAGTATGGCCTGGAACTTGAATAATTTTCATTTTCATTGTATTAGAAATTTGTATTTTTCCTCCTCCTGGATAGTCGCCTGATATATCTCGATATATTATTTCATAATATTAGCCATATTTTATTGTTTAATTTATATTGTCATATTTTATTCTCGAATGCTAGACGCGATTTTGAAATCATAAGTTAGACACTCAATATGGCAGATTAAAAATAGAAGTCAAACATTTTTATAAATGTTACTATTGTTGACTTAAATCAATTGTTTATTTATGATTGAGTTCACTGTATTAAGTTAATCGATTTGGTTTCATAACCGATTAAAGAAGAGGATATTATCTACAAAATGACACCAAATTTTTATTTTCTGTTGATGCGTTCAAAAGTTAGAATAATTCAAACATTGTATATTTCTCATACAATTCGCACTTGTTCAACAAAAGGGTCATAACTCAAAATTGTTCAAAATCCATTTTTTTGCAAATGTAGAGTGGTCAACTCCACCTACTGTCAAAATCTTAGAGCAAAACAACCCGATCTATGATTTCTACAGTGATTAGAGATTCTGTATGTGGCTATCTTGCAAAAAATGCATTTATGACATGTTTGTTGAACAAGTGCGATTTGTTAAAACCCGCAACTTTAAGCAGCGATTATACAAGAACTATAACGAGTTTTGGAAGTGGTCACCCAATATCCCAATTGAATCTCTGGCCCACAATGAATTTGTGGTAGACTACAAATTTCGCTTAACCAATTCTAATAAAAATGTTAAATATGAAACTAACAACATCCAAAAAATAAAATAATCTACACCAATTTCATGTATGATATTTATCAAATTTAGTCGACAATTAAAAATGTATTACATGAACAATGTTATTTTAGTGTTCTTGTTAATATTGATGTTGTATAATATAAACATACAGTTAAAATCGCAAAAGTAGCACACTTTGTAAAGACTAAAAATTCGACAGAATAACTTAAAATTTAAACTAATGTTTTGAATATAAAAATAAAATTATTGGATAAATTATTTAAATTGTTATCGAAAATCTGTAGGCAATTGCGATTTAAATTGACTATCAGTGTTAAAAAAAAACACTGATAGTCAACACAAAGTAATAGTGAAGCTTAAATTTTAAAAAAGTGCGCTCATTGTAGTTTCAGAACACACAGGAATTTGGTATAAGAGGGTTATTATGGCAAAACGGCTTAAGCTATGTACAGATGGTTGTCAGATCTTACAATATTGTAAGATCTGGCAATGTGCTGGTAATGTACTGACAATGAAACATGTTTAGCAAAAGGTAAATTGTCAGTTCAGACGATTGTAAGAAAACCTTACAATTTCATTGTCAGACAAATGTCAAACAATAAATTTATCTACAGTTATATTAGTTTTTTGTTTTTATATACATCGAGATTATTTTTATGTTATTTTCAATTTATAACGAGCTTTCAACCTCCGTATATTTACAAAAATAAAGCAAATCAAACATATTAGCTAGGTTGATACTAGTATTTCGATCTGGCTAAAGATCTCATCAGAACCCGAAGTTTTAGAAAAGCTAGAGCCTATATAATAGGCAGAACTTTAACAAAAAACCTATTAATAATCAATGTTGCTCCATTCTTGTCTTCTTAGTAATCAACCACGTGGTTAGGTCTTTTCCTAACAAGCATCATGACGTTACTAAATTTTGAAGACCAAAAATGTTCTATTTATATAAAAAATTTTTAGTGTGTACTCTGACTCAAGTAATATTTTTTACAGTTATATTAGTTTATCTGCCAACGAAAATTGTCAGTTCACACGGTTGTCAGATTCTTGTATGGCAAAAATTGCAGGATCTGTTGAAAGAAATTATTAATTGTCCGTTGTGTATTTAATTAAATTGAAAAAGTAATAATATTAATTATCATGGAACAAAAAAAGCAATTGCAACGACTTTAGCTGCATATGTATTAAAAAGTAGCGAGGATGAAGACAAAATATTTAGCATATTGCAGAGGTGCGGAGATTTGACCATTTTTCCTTTGCAATCGTTCACACCTTATCTGGATGGCATCTGCGACCTGTTGCCATAAAATATCTTTGGGAAGTTTATACTCAGCCCAACCAGCATCCCATAAACTTCACCCTACCTCAACTTCCTCGATAAGTCTGATAATACTTTCGTGTGACCACACGGATTACACCTTTTTGCGGAAGGATCTTTGTTTGGGTGTTGTTTTTTCCCGGCTTTAGAGCCTGTTGGTGACTGGGAGCCTCTTGGCGACTGGGTACGAAACATCAAGTCAGTTGGCTCATAGCTGCAATCTATGACGCAGGTTTCATTAATGGAAATGTCGCCATCCGTTTTTTTGTTTAATTTGATTTCCTATTTTGTTTCACTTTTGGATTTTTAATATTATTAATATGAACTTTTGTTTTTTTTTCATTATTTATGGCCAGTGCCGCCAATAGAAACATTTCTGTGACAATAATGCCATTGTCAGATGCATTCATTTAAACACATCTGCCAATAAAAAATTGTTTTCAATTTCTTGCAATTATCTGACAATGGCAACGTAGGGTGTTCACACGAATGTCAGATGTTTGACAATATTATTGTCTTACAATGTACAGACAATGCTTTTTCTGACAATGTTGGCAAGACAAAAGTTGTAAGTTCACACTGTTGTTAGACATTTTCTGAACATGACAATATTGTAAGATCTGACAACCGTCTGTACATAGCTTTAGGACTGCTAGAGGGTTATTGTGACAATCATTTTGTTTTTATATTGACCAAAACGAAAATTGAAATTGTGTAAAATTGGTGTATGCTAACTTTAGAATCACCACTGTATATAGAAGAATATTTATTTCCATTGCTCGTAGTCGGTTAATGTTGCTGATTATTTTAATGTGTTTTCTTTTATTTCATAATTTTCTCATTTAAAAGTAATAAAAATTTCAACTGGGTGCGATTAATGGCTAAAAAATGCGTGTTTATTTTTATAATTAAAACAACATGTTGAGGGAATTTATTCAAAGGCCTCCGCCTGAAAAAAAAAAACTAAAAAAATAGAAGAGTTGAACAGTAGCAAAAGCTGGTACAATAATGTCACGTGAATCTAAAGTTTTTTTTGTGTTTTTTATTTTATTTTTGGAACAATCATTCAACCAACCATCAACGTTAAATTTTCCAATCCTTGCACAGTGGGATGTTTCACAAATATTTTGAAAATAATTCAGCCATTTCTTACTGGCTGATAGGACTGCCATGAATCTTGCGTACGGCTGCGCGGTTTTAATGAAACTGGACGACTTTGAATGAAACTTTTTTACTAAACTGATAAAATTTTGTTCACAATGAGAATGAAAAAGTTCTTAAACTTTGTGAAAACGCTTCATAGTTTTGATGAAACTTTTTCATTAGTAGCATGAAATTTTGAAAAAAATAAAATAAAATTTTTTATAAAATTTTATGAAAAATCGTATTAATTTAATGAAAATTTTCAATGGACGAGTTCCAGTGACATTTCATAGATCTTATGCAAAAATTCATTGTTTTCTTGCAAAGAATTCTCTCCAAATAGTCAACGTAATTTCAAAGCTAGATTTATAAGACTAAAGAAAATCCCACAATTCCCAAAAAAAATGTAAAAAAAATTCCAAAAATGATATTTTTGACATGTATTGCCCACATTTGACACGGTACTAAGAAAGACTTATGCTCTCAAATTTGGACTTAATTAAAGCACATGCACCCATTTTTAATTTTTCTATGTCGGCGGTGCACTCAGAAATAATAATTTGAGTAAAAAATAATAATTTGAGTAAAAAAAATGGTTGAATTCGGAGGGGTCTGGACTAATAAACTGTTCATCAGGGCAATATAGTAGCGATATTTGTTAAGAAAGTCCGATTTTTTTCATGAACCTATATATCCAAAAAAGGGGGCGTTTATTGTATCTCGTAAACTAACAAAGCTATAATCTCGAAATGTTTGATTTAGCTTTATCTATTGACCAGAACAAAATCAAATAACACATTTTTGGCTATTCAAATGTTTTGGTTTTAAAAATGGTATTAAAAATTCAAAAAAAAATCGATTTTCGAGCACTTTTTTTTGGTTAGTAGGAGGTGGAGAGGGCTTACGTGTAAACATTTTTCTTTTTAATTTAATAACTTCTAACATGAATCTGAAGTCAAAATAGAAACATATCCACAAACAAAATGTCGGTAGTGAAAAAGATAAAAAGTTTTGTGAAAAACGCTCAATTCGTGATTTTATAACGTCCAGAATATAGCGAAAAAAGCAAGTTTTTTAAAACTTTAAGTTAAGATATCTAGAAAATCTGATGCGATGAAAAAATTAGAGAAGTATACTGTAGTCCCAGGCACAATGGGAAAACTTTTACTAAATTTGGCTACAGCTAAACTCATAATAATAAGTCTGTAAAAATTGCAGAAAAAGTTGCTTAAAATTAGTTAAAAATGGTGTTGCAGAAAAAAGTAGTAGAATTACCAGAATTAATTTGCTAAACATAATTTAAAAAAACAGCAAATAATTACTGTAAAATCTACTAAATTTTAGTTAATTTTTAGTTGTTTGCATCAACATTTTTTTATAAATATAATAAAGCTCTATACATACAGGGAACTTCTGCTTTAAACAATTGTAGTTGTTTAGGTTGTAATACAGTTTCTTCATTTCTAATGTCAATATCAGTCATTTGTAGAACAAAATTAATTTTGTACTAACCTTGCAGTTCATTAAAAAAACAAACCACATCAAATGACTGTTTTATGATTTAACATTAATTTTTGACAGTAGTTTTTTGTTATTTAAAAAAATAAATGTTTGTTTATTTTTTACTCACATATGTGGTTCATTTTTACTACAACTGTTAGTTATTTTTTGAACAGTCAAAAGAAATGGCAAATGTAATTCGTCCTTTCTTCAAGTTAAATTTCATTCATGATATCCTTAGTGTATTTAGAAGATAAACAAAATATGGAGTTGTCTTTATTATCGGGTCAAATACTGAAGCGTAATCTAAAACAATTAAAATAATTGAAAAATAAATAAAAATTTTCTTAAATACACACAGAGTAATAAAGTGCCAACCGAATTTAAAAGTGTATTTCACTAGTAACAATTTATAAATTCAGTTAGAACAACGATAATATCTTTATATTTCTAAAAATCTTGGGTTTTGTTACTGAAATTAAGTTGAAATAACCGAACTTTGCTGTGAAAACTAATGTTCAATTGTACATACCGACTGAAATTCATAATATCCGAATCTGAGCCGTAGTAAAAGAATTTCAGTTGGCAAATAGCAAAACTTTTCTCTGTGTGTAAGCAGTGATTTTTCCAAAGCTTTCAATATGTATTCATTGTTAAAAGAAATATGTTTTTCAATTATTTTATTATTTTTTTAAACATTATAATTAATTTTATAAACACAAAAACCTTCAATTCAGAAAAAAGTTTTTAACTTTTTGACTTTTTCTAAAATAATGTTGAATATTTTTTTATATCTTTAAAACTATTTGCATAAATATTTGCAAATAGTTTTCTAATACGACGTGTTCACTTCACTTGTCTATTTTATAGTAACAAAATATAATAAAATACACAAAAACTGAAACCCAAAAATAACATTACAGCGACCTCTGCTGGTTTTGATTATCAAAATAATATTTTTAGACTTTAGTCAATGGAGCAAAACATTAGTTAAAAATTTAGTATTTCATCAAGTCAAAATAGCCAAATTATGAATTAAAATCTTAATTTGAACTAAAAATTAGCTTAAAACTTCCAAAATTGTATTACTAAAGGCTTTACTAATTTGTCTACTAACTTTTTTTGATGAGTGTATAAAATATAAAAATCGTGGGATACAAACGAAATGTATCTCAGCTTTTAGGTAATTTTATTGTATATTGATAATCGTTATCAAATTCTCGGTCACTGGTTTATTTTGCTTCGTATAAACAAATTTAGTTGGAAATAGAGCATTTTTATTTTTAATACAACATCTTCAAAAATTGATTTTTGGATAACCTCTTAACTGGTTTATTAAATTCAAAATATGCAAAACAATTTTTTTTTTAAATTTACCATAACTTTTGAACAAACAGTACATAATTAATATGTAATGGCTCAAATGAAAGACAAAATTTTATACTTTTAAAAACATCAAATATCAAAGTACATTATTTTTTGCTTAAATATAAATCGTGTGTAAAATAAGCTATTGAGTGTTTTTGCTTGCCGCAGCATATGCGGCAAACCAGTTTTACCGGTTGAACTACTTGTTGTCAATGTCACCTACATTTTTCCAAGCACTCTGACTTGATTTACCTTTTTCATTGGCAAAAACGATTGATTTTCAAATGCGGATAATTTATGAACTTCAAGAGATAACCCACACATTTGTCTCCATTACAAAAAGATTACATAAATGTTTTTTTTTGAAAATCGGTTGATAAATATTAAATTGGCAAGCTCTCAAAATGTTTGAATAGCCGAAGTGTCCTGCTTTGGAGTTGTTTAATTAATCAGCGCCTGCTATATCTAGCGGGCCCTTCTTTAATACTTAGGCAGGAAATAACGTTGATTATGGCTTTGTTATATCAAAAATATATTGCTGAAACACCCCACTGTGCTTTGGTTAATTTAAAATATGTATTTATCTTCAGACGGCCATCTACAACTCAAACTCACAACCATACAACTTCATGCATTGCTCCGACCACCATATTATATATCGTGTTGATTAATTTAAATTGTAATTATTTCATGTTTAGTTTTCAGTTTTTCCTTCTGGAAAATAAAACATAACTAATTTTCATAAGAAACGCATTTGCTTGCTACTGTTGTTGGCTCTAGAGCTATTGGTATGACTGGTCTGACTGGCTAACAATTTGTGGTTAGTTGGTGGTTGGACCTAAAGGCAGGTCTTTTAGTCATATTAAAAGGTTAATAAATTGAGTTTAGTTTAGTTCAGTGTGTACGTAGCATTAAATATGGCTATTCCCAAAATAGCTTGGTTGGTTTCTCATGTTAATACTGTAACGTTCTAGGCTTTCTTCTTGCATGTTTATAGAAAATTAAGTTGTCCAAAGTGTTGTACTTGTTGTTTTTTCAAGTACTCATTGCTGTTGTTGCTGTTGTTTTATTTTTAAATGTCGGAAACGCGTTCTAGATATAAATGTAATTTCCCTTAAATTGCATAAAACAGAAATTATAAAAAATTAGTCTCATTTATTTGGCTGTAGTAATAATATTTTGTTAGTACCGTATATATGGAAAGCTTTTTAACCATAGAGTAGTCGTATTAACCAATGAAATAACTGTAAAATAATTGAGTAACATAATATGGCGGTAGCTACATAGTGATGATTGAAATCCTTGCAATTTAAAGTCATTCGTTAAAAGAGTAAAGGATAATGATTGTTCCTCTATCCCAACTAATATAAAGAATAATCAAATAGTCAACGAAGCAGTTGATAAAAACAATATTTTGGCTAAATTATTAGCAGGATATTCATTTCTGACGCAAAGCGATCATCTAATGTCCGAACTCAAAATGGTAAACATACTACGATTAACATATTCTTTGGAGCTCGTGCCGTAAAATATGTTCTTGCGAATCTCAACATAAGTAAGTCAGCGGGACCGGATGGCACACCAGCGCTGGTACTGAAACAGTGCAACCCTCCTCTCTGTTTAACTTCCCATTCTATCTACTCTGTCTCAGATGACAGCAACATTTTCCTTCAATCACAGAACAAGTCTTGTGGAGGTTTTTTCTAAGAGAAGCCACACTCTGGAAATTCTTCCTATTAATTAATGTGTTGCTTTCTTTGGAAAGAGGATAGTGGAGAGATGAAAGGTGGTGAAAGATGAAGGGCTTCAAATATGACAACACTATAATTGCGCGCGATGATAAGTTTTAGAAATGTTGTTGATCGGCGAGTTTATTGAAGCTTTTTTATTTCATAGCCCTGATTCATTATTTTACTTCGGTGGGCCTAAGTGCAATGGGCATACCGAAGGTGGGCGCTGCGATACATATAAGTGATAGGCAACTCATACATATAATTTTTCTAAATTTATGTTGTCGTCAACGGGAATCGAACCCGGGACTATCTGTGTAACAGACCAATGCGCTAACCAGTACACCACAACGACCATTTAATCAGGCCTAAATTACAACCTCTGAGTGGAGTCGTGTGAATGTGGTAGATTTTAATGCTAGCAAGACCCGCTGTTGTTTGTTAACCCATACAGACGAATGTTATTTGGTACATGGGTGGTAGTAGTATTGAGGAAACGGAAAATCTGTTGTTCTGGGCATGTGAATTCAATGTGTCGTCCTCGGGAAAAATCACGGTACATATTAGGGTATCCAGCTCTAATAACCCGGTGATTCGTCGGAATTTTGATTATGTGACGTTATTCTTTCGATACTACAGACAGAGAAAGAAAGTGAAAACCGAATTGAAAATCGATTATTAATGGTAACAACTTATAAATTCAGTTAGTATAAAGATATTTATATATTAGATTTCTGAATATTAAGGGTGTAGCAAATAAAATTCAGTTGAATTAACCGAACTTTGTTGTGAAAACTAATGTTCAGTTTTATCAACCGACTGAAATTCTTAATAACCGACTTTGAGTCGTAGTAATCAAATTTCAGTTAGCAAATAGCTAAATTTATGTACCAGTATTCTGCTGATATTAATGAACATATTCCAAGAGTCCGTATTTGTGCTCTCGTCCTGTAGATTTCATCCGTTTGTATTCGATAGTCCAATTGATCATACAACGCAAACTCAAACTTTCATGGAATCCTAACACCGAGCACACGGTCAGAAAAGCAACGGTAGCTTCCTCCCAATCGGATAGTTATGGACCGACTGTAGAGGTGAAATTTGATGTGGATTTTATTGAATATACTGGTGCGATAAGGACTTGCCCCTCTGAAGCCACTATGAAGTGCTATCCTTCATATTATCATTCTATTCTTCGGTGCGACACGCTGCAACGGGTTCTTGGAAGGTCAGAACCTGTAAGCATTTGCTGTTCTGAAACATCACATTTTATATATCTGTTTAATACAACCCATTTTTTGTACATTTTGCAAAATTTTTTGGAACTGAACTATAAAATCATGACATTTTTTATGGATGGAAAATATCATTTAATTTGAATAGAATAATGTCGGTGTTTATTTCAAGATATCGTAATGGAATTGCAAAGAATTTGCATAAACTACTCATTTCATTCAACTAAGCTAAAGTACAATTTTTCTACAAATTTGTTGAGAGTTTTTCACTCTACTCGTATTCAGCAAATTGTATTAGCTATTATTATTAACTATTTAATCAACTAAATGTTATTGAATGTACTAATTTTGTTGCTGAAAATCAGCGAGCGGTCATTAGCAATTTTTTGGCAAGCACCCTTCTCACTACTAACTTTGTTTTTTGAGTGTAAATAAGGAAGAAATGAGCCAAACATTTTTTAAGTGGTTCTTTATTTCCAAATCAGCGATTGAAGACGGTTGTAGCGCATTTTGGCGACAAAACAGGGTCCTATCACTGCCTCCAGTATGTCCCACTCTCGGCTTCGCTGAGGAAAGTTTTTTGTGTAAAAGTAATCTATAAATAATAAGTGGCTTTGCCGTGGCCGGCTACGCAGAAAAACTTTGCTCGGCAAAGACAATTACTATTTTTAGATTACTTTTACGCAGAAAAACTTTCCTCAGCGAAGCCGAGAGTGGGACATACTGGAGGAAGAAACCCCTAAGCCCGGCCGAAGGCTGGCTACGCAGGAAAACTTTGCTCAGCAAAGCCACTTACTTATTTATAGATTACTTTACGCCCACCCCACTCGCTCCTGCGATTGCACCATAACTGTTCAACACTTCACAATGACAACTCATTATTTTGTCACTATGTAACTAAAAAAAAATACACAACATGGGTTTATTTCCCATTTTGTTGCAAAACGACCATGGCCTTATTTCCCAATGAGTTGGAAAAGACCATATGGCCTTACTGCCCATGGCTTTATCGCACTGCGCCAAATTGTACTTGGCCTAAATTAAACAATCCTCTGGTGGACCAAAATTACTCTACAGAAAATTACTCGAAAGAAATGCGAACCTTTTTTTTTTGGTAAAAATGCACTAAAGCCGGCAACTTTAATCGCTGGTAGGGAACAGAATATCCAATTGATTATTTTTTTTTTACTTATTTTTAACATATTCAGCTCTTTAATATGCATCGTCTTCAAACAATTTGAAAAAGTGACATATTTTGGACCCCTTATGTATGCATGAGTATGTGTGAAGCAATTTTGCATTTTTCATATGAAGTTAATTCTAAAATACAATAAAGCAATATTCAAAATATCGCCAAATGTCATAAAAACCCTTTATCTTTTAAAAACATCCACCTGAGAATGGCATTTTTTTGTACGTATTTTCTATTTAATTTTTTCCTGCATCCTCAATTTATCAAAATATTGTTTTATACAGTAGCACCAAAACGTATTTTATTTTTGCCTGCATTTTCAAATTTATCAAAATATCATTAATTTTTTAAATTAGTTTAGTTTATTTAATTTATTTATTGTTTTATTTATATTTTTTTCAATATTCACAATTTGTATGTGCACATGCGTAAGTTTGTTTAATGTGTAGTATACAAAAGAAAAAATTGAATGATCGAAATCAAACGCGGTTGCATTTTGTGTAAGTCTTGTGTGTAATGGCTGTGTTTGTTTGTATCAGGCTGCGACATCTATATCTAGACTTTTTACTTTTTCTCCATGATATTATTTTGTTTGACAGCACAATTTTTGGGACAACATAAATTAGTTCTACATTAGTTTTAAATTAGTTTAGTTTTAGCGTTTAATTTAAATTTGAGCTGATAACGCGATGTCAGGAAAAAAATGCTGAAAGTTAGTTAAATATTTTAAATAGATTTTTAACAAAATTTTCAACTATCTTTTTTTTTAGTATACAAGTCACATCAGAAACAAAAAATATGAATATGGTAAAACAGTAGAGAACATCGAGTTCTCAGATCCTTGAGGAAGCTTTAATCGAACTTCACCTGAATCTTCGATATCCTCAAATGAGGCAAACGTTATTGGGATACAAATGACATTGCTTGTGAAGATTAACCTCCATCGGAGTAAATTGGAAACACAAGCTGTGATTAAATAAGCTAATGTAGTCACTCACATAACCAGAGGTTATTCCTGGCATCTATTTATTTACCGTCTGACTCTGGAAAATCAGAGCAGTGCCACTTAGAGGTTAGGAAATCTTTATTGGATGCGATGCAAACTCTCACCACATAGTTTAAACTAGTTCAGACTGCATGCAAACAATGATTGAATTTGATAATACAGATATAATTTTTACCCTAAATGTTGAAATACACCTGCATTTTTTGACAAATTAAGAGAAGCGGCTATAGACATTACCATTTGTTCAGACAACATTGTTAACGAGATCTAAGACTTGCACACCATGAAAGTACACATTATTTTTCGAATCATAGACACAACATGTACACCCACCAGCGGAAACGATATAGTTCCAAATCCAGTTCCTAGGACAAACTGACTACACCGTTTTAACTCTGCTCAGTCCTATTTTCAGAAGAAAAATTATATCGACGGGATAATAGACAAATTATCAAATAAACTTATTAATTTGTTAAGAAAAGAGAAAATCTTCTCGGCAAAAGCTATGGCAAACGCGGAATCCGATCAATCAGGGGAGAGATGTCTGCACACTCTTTTATAGGGCTCGTCGATAGAAAGATTTGGAATACTAGGACGACTATCACGTAGGCTCAGGGATTACAACGGGAAAATTCGAACGCAACTCGTGAAAACGTTTCTATTATTACCAAAGACCCAATTACAACTCGAAACCCTAACGGAAATAGGGCCGACTTGACGTACAAGTCTTTAAGAATACTTATTTAAACTTAATTTCGTGTTGAAAAGGCTGGCTTCTACACAGATAAAATTATAAACTTAAAATATCTAATTAAAGATTTGATTTCAATTAAATTTATTTCTAAAAAAGTATTTAATTGAATCAATTAATATTTTAATTGATTTTTAAATATATAAATATATATTTCATTTTAGACGTAATTCTCAATTTTTTTTTTCGTACACTGTAGCTTAAATAGAATATTTTCAGTATAATATATTTTTGTATTTGTATATTCAGTATAATATTGTTTTGCCGCCCTTTTTTGTAAACATTAGTCTTGACAGTTCATATTTGGCAGTCGTGAAGTAGACACGTGCCAAATTCAATAAACCAACGTGTTTTAATCGTTAAAACATTTTATCAAAATCAATCATCGATTACTGTGACGATGAGAAAGTTACGTGAAATTTTTGGGAGAAACAACGTGCCAACAAAACGCACTATTTATCGTGTAGTGAATGATTTCGAAGAAAGAGTGTAGGTGATAGGCCCAAGCAAGGACCACAACATTCTGCAAGATCGGCTGAAAATATTACTGCTGCTCAAGAAAGTGTTCAAAACAATCCATCAACCTCAATTCGACGCCGTGCTAAGGAGCTTGGTCTTCAAAGAACAACTTTGGCCAAAATTTTGCAGAAGGATTTCCATTTGTTTCCATTTAAGATTCAGTTTACACAAGAGCTTCTTCCACAAGACCATTTACGCCGCCTTACATATGCCAATAGGATGTTACAGCTCGCCCATGACAACCCCGATTTTCACGAAAAAATCATAATGAGTGACGAGGCACATTTTCATTTGAATGGATATGTGAATGAACTGAATAGTCGGTTCTGGGCAATGGAAAACCCTCAAATTATTCATCAGTCACCTTTGCATCCATTAAAAGTGACAGTCTGGTGTTCAATTTGGTCAGGAGGAATCATTGGAATTTACTTCTTTGAAAATGAAAACGGCGTAACGGTAACTGTGAATGGGGAGCGAAATCGTGATATGATTGAACACTTTTTAACGCCACAACTGCATGCTTTGGGCTTGATTAACATGTGGTATCAACAAGACGGTGCCACATCGCATACAGCCAGGATTACAATGGAATTACTGCGAGACCTCTTTCCACAACAAGTTATTTCAAGAAATGGTGATGTTGATTGGCCTCCACGGTCGCCTGATTTGACTGCTCCGGACTTCTTTTTGTGGGGATATCTGAAAAGCAAGGTTTATGCAAACAAACCAGAAACGCTTGAGCAACTCAAACAAAATATTCGTGATGAAATTAATGAAATACCGCGTGTAATGTGAGAGAATGTAATGAAAAATGTGCTCAAAAGGGCTAGCATTTGTGAGGCTAACAGAGGCGGACATATATCTGATATTGTAGTCCATACATAATTGCCGACATTAAATAAAACATTTATCAATATACGATCCATTCTCTTTCATTTAATCAAAAATTATAAAAAAACAAAGTAGTGTACCTTACCGGCGGACACCCTGTACATTTGAAGTTGACAAACCAAACAAGCATACACTCAAACACACGCAACAATTAACAAAAACATACATTCCAAAGAGTCGTTCACACACTTTTTTTTGTGTCATATTTTTTTGTAGACGTTATTTATAACTTTTTTCCTCTTTAATTTTCAATAAAAGTTGTTATTAATATTATCGTTGCCATGATAGGTGCAAAATCAATTAAAATATTAATTGTATTGAAACATTTTTTAATTGAAACCCGTTTTTAGTTTTTTCTGTGTATGCGAAACAACAATGTTTAACTTATTTGGGAAAACTTATAGGGCCCTATATAGAACAACAAGTTGGGCCCAATGGTATACAGCATGCTGCACCAAATGACTCACGACAGATGGAGCCAAATGAGGAACAACAGGTTGAATCAAATTAGGGCCAACATCGACCAGGAAGTGCGCCTGACCAAAGCATAAATATAATTAACGCCATGGTTAGAAAAGCTGTTAAGAGATTTCCCCGCAGGACCAGATATGGTATTTCCTGATCTTTTAAAACAGATCATTGATCTGATTGACGCACATCTGGCAAATATATTCACCCGCATACCCCTGGTTATGGCAGGAATCAAAAGCTATATTCATACCAAAGTTTACCCATGTTGTCAAATCGGATCAAATAGGAGAATAAATACAGTAAGTTTGTCATTGATACGATTTACTTTTTCCAGTATAGGGGTACAACATTTACAATATGTGAACAGTAACTGATTGCAGTTTGTTTAAAATATAATCAGTAAACTTTGTTTTTTAAGGGATATACATTTAAACTACAAAGAAATATTTTTTTTTAACTTATTTTACAATTTATACAAAAAACATCAAGTGTTTTTCTGTACCAGTTATTATTTTCATTTAAAATTTTCTTTTTACAAAACATTCTTTATTTGAGCCAAAACGTTGGTGGTACGAATAGAAAAAAAACTGATGCTTTTAATAATTTGAGAGTTAATTTTTGATGCCTTAAATAAAATAGTATATTTTTACGCATTTGGGAGTTATTTTACATTTGTCATTTTATTTTTGATAGTAAAAATAAAATTAATTATTTTATATTTATGGAATTTGAGTTAATTTTGTAATAGTTAACACAAATTAAAAATATATTTGATTTAGAAGACTGGTTTTTATCTATATTTCTAGTAGTTTTAAAGTACATAGTTATTCCTTTGCTTTTAACAAAAAAAATATTGTGAGTGTAGGCAGGGAAAGAGAGATATAGGATCATTCGAAATAATAAAGCCTCATATATGGATCATTCGACATAATGGAACCACCATTTTTAACTTCAAAAATCTAATATCAGAAATTGTATTTAGCGACAGCCGATGACTTCCTGCTAAATTATTTAAATGAATTCAAGCTAATTAAAAAAAAACTATACCCCATTTTGGACTCACTTTTTAGAATATAAAGAGAAACATAAATATAATTTAAAGAACGAAATTAAGAACTGTCAATATCAGCATTGTTATGTTAATAATATCGTACATAATACATTCATAGTTTCTATAACAGAAAATTTAATAAATAAATTGATTGAAAATGCACAATTTTTATTTTTAATTATTTTAACTTTATTTTTAAGCGTTTTAGATACTTTTTGTCATATTAAATTGTTTCCATATTTCAGATACATTTTTAATGACGATTTTAATTGAGTTGTGTGCAACCGGTATTTTCGGGTAGATCACAAATGCCCTTCAAAGCATTGAAATATTTATCACCACAGCTAACAGGTAAAGCTACGCCATTGCTGCAGATATAGTATTCATTGCATTTCTTTAATGAGGCCAACATAAAACCATTGGGTTTGTCACGACAAGCGAAACGCATATACAAATCAATGTTGGATTGTAAAGTTTGAAGTAAAATGTTATGAGCCGGATTATTTACAGGTTGGATTGATGCAACAGCTACATTATTGGCAGAAGCACAGGGAGCTTTTGTTGTTGCAGCGCAAGGGGTGGTGGTAACGACGCAGGGTTTTCTAGTAGTTGTAATACAGGGAGTTTGGATATTTGTTGGTGTAGTGGTGCAAGGAGTTGTAATTTCGTCTGTAGTGGTAGTCGAAGACTTTGTTTTTGTGCTGCGAGGAGTTGTTGTAGTGGTAGTCACAGACTTTGTTTTTGTGCTGCGAGGAGTTGTTGTAGTGGTAGTAGAAGACGTTGTTTCTGTGCTGCACGGAGTTGTTGTAGTGGTAGTCGAAGACGTTGTTGTTGTGCTGCGAGGAGTTGTTGTAGTGGTAGTCACAGACTTTGTTTTTGTGCTGCGAGGAGTTGTTGTAGTGGTAGTAGAAGACGTTGTTTCTGTGCTGCAGGGAGTTGTTGTAGTGGTAGTCGAAGACGTTGTTGTTGTGCTGTCAGGAGTTGTTGTAGTGGTAGTCGAAGACGTTGTTTCTGTGCTGCAGGGAGTTGTTGTAGTGCTAGTCGAAGACGTTGTTGTAGTGCTGCGAGGAGTTGTTGTAGTGGTAGTTGAAGACGTTGTTTTTGTAATGCGAGGAGTTGTTGTAGTGGTAGTCGAAGACGTTGTTTCTGTGCTGCAGGGAGTTGTTGTAGTGGTAGTCGAAGATGTTGTGTCTGTGCTGCGAGGAGTTGTTATAGTCGTAGTCGAAGACGTTGTTGTTGTGCTGCAGGGAGTCGTTGTAGTGGTAGTCGAAGACGTTGTTGTTGTGCTGCGAGGAGTTGTTGTAGTGGTAGTCGAAGACGTTGTTGTTGTGCTGTGAGGAGTTGTTGTAGTGGTAGTCGAAGACGTTGTTGTTGTGCTGCAGGGAGTCGTTGTAGTGGTAGTCGAGACGTTGTTGTTGTGCTGCGAGGAGTTGTTGTAGTGGTAGTCGAAGACGTTGTTGTTGTGCTGCGAGGAGTTGTTGTAGTGGTAGTCGAAGATGTTGTTGTTGTGCTGCGAGGAGTTGTTGTAGTTGTAGTCGAAGAGGTTGGTTTTGTGCTGCAGGGAGTTGTTGTAGTGGTAGTGGAAGACGTTGTTGTTGTGCTGCAGGGAGTTGTTGTAGTGGTAGTCGAAGACGTTGTTGTTGTGCTGTGAGGAGTTGTTGTAGTGGTAGTCGAAGACGTTGGTTTTGTGCTGCAGGGAGTTGTTGTAGTGGTCGTCGAAGACGTTGTTGTTGTGCTGCAGGGAGTCGTTGTAGTGGTAGTCGAAGACGTTGTTGATGTGCTGCGAGGAGTTGTTGTAGTGGTAGTCGAAGACGTTGTTGTTGTGCTGCAGGGAGTCGTTGTAGTGGTAGTCGAAGACGTTGTTGTTGTACTGCGAGTTGTTGTAGTGGTAGTCGAAGACGTTGTTGTTGTGCTGCGAGGAGTTGTTGTAGTGGTAGTCGAAGACGTTGTTGTTGTGCTGCGAGGAGTTGTTGTAGTGGTAGTCGAAGACGTTGGTTTTGTGCTGCAGGGAGTTGTTATAGTGGTAGTGGAAGACGTTGTTGTTGTGCTGCAGGGAGTTGTTGTAGTGGTAGTCGAAGACGTTGTTGTTGTGCTGCGAGGAGTTGTTGTAGTGGTAGTCGAAGACGTTGGTTTTGTGCTGCAGGGAGTTGTTGTAGTGGTAGTGGAAGACGTTGTTGTTGTGCTGCAGGGAGTTGTTGTAGTGGTAGTCGAAGACGTTGGTTTTGTGCTGCGAGGAGTTGTTGTAGTGGTAGTCGAAGACGTTGTTGTTGTGCTGCAGGGAGTTGTTGTAGTGGTCGTCGAAAACGTTGTTGTTGTGCTGCAAGGAGTTGTTGTTGTACTACAAGGAGGGCTTGGTGTTGTTGAAACGCATCCACCACTACCACAGACAATTGGTGAAGCACATTCTAACTTTACCAAATCAAACATTTGATCACCTGGACATGTATTCTTCGAAACAACACAATTAGCTTGACATTCATAGTACACTTGGGAATTTAAAGGATCCAAAACAAAACCATCCGGCATACCACAGCATGGACCATTACAACCAGCTGGAGCACTTACTGCAAGCTTCATAGTTTCCACACAACCAGGATTTGAATTAACACAAATACGCTTAGTTGAATCATAATAACGTGGACAAGAACGTAACTGAGATATTCCATTTTGACATTCATAGTATTGGGAACAGCTGCCGGGTACCAAGGCCCTATAACCAGCCTGCTTATTACGACACAAATATTTTGCATATAAAACATTATTCAATTTTGATGCTTGGATCGATGTGGCCGCCAATGCCACTAATAAGCATGATAAAACTAGAAAATTGTTAGCAAATTAATAAAACTCCAAGTCAATGTTACTTCAAATTATTAAATTCTTACCAAAAATGGTCTTCATACTAAAATGTTGTTATTTGTCAAACACCGTTGTTATGAAACGATTGCTACTATTCAATAATTTTACTTTCTTTTTATATAAATATTGCCTTAAATATTTGTAGACTAGTGAAATTGATAGCAATTCTGTCTAGAGAAAATATTTCTAAATATATAATCATCTTAATATATTTAACATCATTTTCAACTATAACTATATATTAAATAACTTATCATTCAAAAAGAAGTAGCGCCAGTTATCAGCTACTGATATTGTTTGATTGATTCTTATCTCTTATACTGTTATCGGGTTTTTTTAAATTACACTATAAAACACCAAAAAACCCCTCCTCATGTCATACATAAGTTTTCGCTTAATAATGACACGGTGATCATAGATTTTTGTTGACACCTTGTTTTGGATAATTTTCCCCTAATATCGCGGAATTAAAGTTAAAATGTTAAAAAAAACTTGTATTGTTTTGGGACATACGGAAGTTAAACTTTCATTTGATTGTAATAGTGTGATTAAATGCCCAAGAATGTTTTCAGGATTCTGTAAAGAACTTAAAATTTCTTACTTTTTAATTTACTCCATATAGGTTTTACAGCAGCATATGCATTTTTTTTTGTTTATAATATGCAAACTAGATACTTCAACAAAAAATGTTTTTTGTAATAAAATTGAAAAACCAGACAATATTTCTTGAAATATATGCAAAACTACACTGAAAAACGTATTTAATGGCAACGGGACATTTACCAATACATGAAATTAGAAGAAACAATTACCAGCCGCTACTAAATTTTAGTGAAATTGTTGTAGGAATGTTGTAGAATCAGCAAAAGAATAAAAAAATTTTAATAAAATTAGTACAAAGAAATTAACCGGTTAAAATCAACATATATGCATCCATTTATGAATATGTATGAACTTATTCACGCTCATATATGAAATGATTGGAGGTCATTCATGTCCATATACCACCATATAGGATTCATATATGTTCATAAGAGTTCATATGCGATCAATATTACCTCAATTTTCGTTAATGTACACATATGACCATTAGAGCGACTCAAGTTGTATGGAAGCGAAATTCGTGCAAGGTGTACCCCCATCAAAATAAACATTGGTATTTTTTATGATGACATTTAAAATTTCGGCTCCAGCTTCGACCTTGTGAGCTGGACCATTTCGAAAACCATTTTCTTTCTTTAGTCCTATTTTTATCCATACATGATCTAGAAACTAAATCCGCTATCATATTAGAGTTACCACAAAATTGCATTTATATATATTCCAGAGCACCGTGTAAAATGCATCTAATTTGCAAAAATCTAAATTATTTACATACAAAGATGATGTACTTGGCAAAAGAAAAAATGTGATACCCATATTACTCTATTAAAAACGAAGAGTTACCACCCCATTGCATTTTTGTCAAAACGCCAACTAGCAGGAATTTAAAAAAAAGCTGAGACCCGTATTTAATTAAATCGACTAAAGATTAAAATATGTTAATTTGCCATTTTTATTACAAACAACCCCGTTTGTAATTTTTTTTACAGAATATCCTTAAAAAAAGGACATGGATGATCGTCCTTGGACAAATTGTATATACAGTTGGACGCGCCTTAAACAAACCTTTCTTATGATAAACATATTGTATATGTTGGTAAGGAAACAGATTCTCAAATTAACAAAACATGCAAAAATATACCCATTTTCAAAATGGTCCAGCTCACGCGAGGTCAAAGCTGGAGCCAAAATATTTTAAATGTCATCTTAAAAAAGTCCAAGGTTCATTTTTAGGAGGGTACAACGAGCACTTTTTTTGGTGAGTCGCTCTAATGACCATGTATGAAAATGCATAGACATGTATGATTATATATGATTATATATGTAAATTTTCGCTAATGCACACAGATGAACATATATCATCCTTCAAATGAACATATAAGAATAGTTTATGAACACATATGAATCATGTATGAACGCATGTGGACATGTATAAAGCATGTGTGTACATTAGGCATGGGATAGTGGACAATGTTTCGATTTCGATGCGCTAGAACCACTTATTTTGTGAGGTTCATAAAAAAATGCATCAGCCAAAAATTGAAGAGGTGGAGTGGGGGCAAGTGGATTCTCATCGGAGTCAAAGTTGGGGGTAAAGTGAAAAAAATTAAAAAAAAATGGATATGAAGAGACTTTGCTGCCCTGGAGTCGTCCCTAGAGAGGTAAAATGTATGACTGACCCCCCTTTACTTTTCCCCCCAACATTTGTCCCGAACTGACCTATCCCCTACAAGAATTAAATATTTATAAAATATATTTCCACTGCTCTAGCTGTCCCCAGGAAGCCCCCAGTGGAGTCAAATGTATGACCAGATCCCAATATTTTTTCAATATCCATATTTTTTCAGAACAAACCTACTTCCAAAGGGGCTTCCATACAAAATGACATTTGATAAAATTTGCTGCGCTCTAACTGTCCCTAGACAAGTCAAATGTGTGACGCGTCCAACGCGTTAACTCTCGCAATGGTGCCGCTAGAGGAGTCAAATAAATGACCAGCCTCCAATATTTTTTTTATCTCCAAATTATTTGAGAACATATCTATCCCCTTTCTATACTCTATAAGGTAGCTTCCATTGAAATTTTTAATTTTTTTTATACGTTTTAAATGAAATTTAAAATTTGTCAATAAATTGGATGACTTTTTGGTGACCTTAGCGTAAAGAAAGCATTGCCGGTGTTGGCGAAATGTTTGCCAACAAGTGAAAAGAAGGTCGGAACGAGAAGAACAAGAAGAAGAACGGGGAAAACGCGCAAAACTACACAACGAACTATTATTATTTCTTTACATATATAATACATAAACATTATTTTCAGTTGACAACTTTTCATCTACCGTTTCGAGTGAATCAAACACTGAGCAAACAGTTGCCAATTACGGAATGTTTACGAGGGGATAAGGGCAGCTTCGAATACATTACTCCGGAACTGGTGTCAGTTTTCGACATTGATTGCTTCTCCATGTGCTTTTCAGCGTGACCCACGAAAGTATATCATCAATCGGAAGTCCCTTCGAGAAGCCCGTACACAAAATCGTCAGCAGATTGCTGAATTTTTGAAGAAAAACCCTCAAGTACGCAATTTGAAATTAGAATTATATAATTGTGAAATATATAATGAATATGTTTGATTTATACGTTTTTAGTTGTCTGAAGCGAAATTTTTCAATGTGCACTGGGATGGCAAAATGTTGGCGGACGGTAAAAAAAAGTTGATCGACTTCCTTTTATCGTCGCATATGATGGAACCGCTGTTATGTTATCGTCACATATGACCGAAACCGGAAGTGGCATCAAGAGAAAGAGGAATTCGAGGAAGAGTAATCTGACGATGAGATGGACGAATCCTCCGACGAAGTCAGCAAGAAGAAATGCGACGTGAATGGTATCGAGGAAGAAGAAAACGAAGATAATTTTGAGGATTTTACATGTTTTTAACTATACTGCCGAAAGAGGTGTAAAATCAATAGAGGATTATGGCAACGTGCTGTACCGTAACGAGGAGGAAAAAATACATTTGACATGTCTAGGGGGCACACCTGGGACTGCTAGAGCGGTAGGAGCTAATTTTACAAAATGTCATTTTGTATGGGCGCCCCCGTGGGGAGTTAGATTAGGGGTAGGGCAGTTCGGGAAACATTTTGGCCAGGAAAAGGTAAGGGGTCGGTCGTACATTTTACCCCTCTAGGGACGACTCCGGGGTAGCTGGGTGGCTTTTTGTAAATTTTTTTCACTTTGCCCCCAACTTTGACCCCAAAACCCACCTCTCCCACTTTTTGGATCATGTATTTTTTTTACCAACCTCACAACATAGCGGGTTCTAGAGTATCCAAATCTTGTTACTAAGAATATCAATATATCGCTATCCCATGCCTGGTGTTCATGTATTCCATTTATGTCGATTTTTAAAAGTGTAGTAATAAAAACTAGCCGCTACTAATTGTTGGTAAAATTGTTGTAAATTGCAATTCAAAAATTAATAAAGTTTATATGTGATCATATATATTTTTGTATATGATCATATATAGAGCGGCATTATTTGTATGAAGAAAAACTTTTATTAAATAATTTAAATTTATTATTCAGATTATTCTAGTATTAGGTTAACAAGTTATTTGGTGGAAATTTGAGAAAAATTGCATAGCTTTAACCCCTGCGCGCCGCTACAAAAGTTTTTGATTTTTGAAATTTTTTCTTAAATTGCTTTAATAAAAATATGTCTTGCAATACATAATTATTTGTTAATTTTGGCATGCTGAACACGAACATCAAAACCATAATTAAAGTAAATTATTTTTTCGAAAATCTGATTCGATACTCTTGCAAGATAGGATATCTTCCTAGAAAATGTTGTATAGTTTCTGCTTCATTAATATTATACAATGTACAACGACGTTGACTATTTTAATAGCTTATAAGCCACACTCTTGCTTTAAGGATCCACATAATTTTATGACGGTCATAAGTCTCGTTAAAATAATTTCTGCCCCGATATTATAGTCTAATGTTTTATACATTATATAACTTGCACTTTCAAAAGATCTTCTTCAAATATTCTCGTGATTATGGTTATATAAGTTTACTAGAAGATTTGAAAGTTGCTAGAAGCTCCAATGGGAGTAATGTAATTATATTAATTATAAGTACATTAACTAAAATAAAAAAAAAAGATTTGAAAACTTAAAAGTTCATTCAATGTTATTTAAATTCAAGACATTCCATCCCATGTTTTAATTGGTACCGAGGTTATTTGGACGTTTAGCTCAAAATACTTGGTTTTGGAGTACTTTTAAGGCTAATTTATTAGGTAATCTATTACTAATTTCATTGTACTAATATTATGAAAATTTGGTAATTTTTTTTTTGCTGATTTTAGAAAAAAGGTTTTAAATTACATTTTACAACAATTATACTAAAATTTACTTCTGGCTACTAGTTTTATAAATTTTTTTTTATTTTTTTAATTTTATTTATTTATTTGCAATGCAATAAGCCACTTAGAACATTTAGTATATATTTTTTATTAATTTTGACAAATCCGTTCTGAATTGCATTTTACAATTTTGTAGTGGTTACTAATAATTTCTACTAATTTTGTTCTACTGCAGTTCAGCAGCGATGTTTTGCCAAATTTAGCAAAAAAGAACACAAGACTGAAAATACCCAGCTGAAAAAGATCATATATTATTATATATGGCCCATGTATGAATATATATAAATATATATGGATCCATACATGGAAATGCATGGAAGCATATATGGAAATTTTTGTTATATATGGAAGCATATATTGAACCATATATGAACAATTGTTGCATATATGTTTTCATATATGGAACCATAAATGTAAATGTTTACCATATATGGAACCATATATGAAAGTGTTTTCAATATATGGTTACATATATGAAAATCTATCAACACATTCCTGAAAGGGTCAAATAAATAATAGTAGCGATTCCTATTCTCACTTTCACCATTCACCTCAATTTTCGAATCTCATTATTTCCCGAGTGTTAATTATTAGTTCCATTTTGATTTCAGATTTTAAATATTTGTTTATTGTAAAGACGATTGGACAATAAAAAATTTATAAATTTGTATTATTTGAGAGAAAATAAGGTTCGAAAACTGAGGTGAATGGTGAAAGTGAGAATAGGAATCGCTACCAATATAAAATATACATTTTTTATGTATATATAATAATATATATGTAAGCAATAATTTTGTTAATAAAAATTGAATTTTCAAACTAACAATTGTTTTTATTTTATGAAAATATACGTAAGGAGGATAATATATGAACATATATGGGTAGGATATATATGGACAAATGTATGGACATATATGGACATATATATCCATATATGTCCATATATCCTCAATTTTCGGATCCAAACCATATATTTAACTCCATATATGTATATATATGGGTCATATATGAACTTTTTCACCTGGGTAGCTAAATTTGCCGTAAATCAACAAAATTTACCCGTAGACATTACACAGTTTTTTTCTTAGTGTACTATATATATTGTATTGGCATATAAATTTTCAATAAAATCAACCATTTTCGAGAAAACGTCTATATTTCGAAATTTAAAAAATAATAGTTTTCGGGGTACTTCCCGTACGTCAAATGAAGCTTTGAAATCCACAAAAAATGCAGTCTTTTTAAATGTTTTCCAAATTCAAATGCACTATATATTAGGGTTGCCAAAAGGCACTGATTTTTACAAAATTTTTAGGGATTTTGGGACTGACTTTTTTTAATATTATGGAGATTAAAGCATACAAATAAAATAAAACATTTGAGATTTTATTATTCAAGCCTTACAGAAAAATAAACAAAACAAAAACTATTAGCTAGAGATAGACACGTGAGCAGAATTTTTGATTGATCACTTGCGAGTGACACCTAAATGTACTCACTTCAACATGAGCGAGTAGAACAAATACTTCCCGAGAGAGTGTGAGTGAGTAAAATTTTTGTGTAAGGGAGAGTGCGTTATTCGAACTTGAGCAAAAAATGTTTTGCTCTCAATTAAATTTTTTTGCCCATTTAATATTTTTCGGTTATTAAAATACAAAATACGTGATCAAATCACATATTCATAGGAATTTGAAGTTTAACATTCTCAAGTTACCTTAATTTTTGCATTAAATTTTTTCCTTTAAGATTTTATCGGTAGAAACTAGAATGCTTAAACTGAAAAATGCGAAATTTGCCAATTCCTTACAGAATCCT
Source organism: Delia radicum (assembly GCA_021234595.1). NCBI lineage: Eukaryota > Metazoa > Arthropoda > Insecta > Diptera > Anthomyiidae > Delia > Delia radicum. Next base: position 128,641,332 of record CM037854.1, read on the forward strand.
GAAAACATCATTGAACATTAAAACAAATTATTATCATCAAATGAAAGCTTAACTGCCGTAGATTTCAAATTTTAAACTAAGCGTACGATTTGAAATTTGTTTCCACATTTGAGATCAGCGTTCCAAGACTATGGGTAACTGATGTAATTAAAGAGGAGGTCTTTGCAAAAATTTAAATATTTCGAATAGTGTTATATTAATTTATTATTATTGTCATTTTACGGAAATGTATGATTGCATTTTGAAAGGTGTTTTTCCATTGTAAATCCGTCCATATTTCAAAATTGTCTTTTTGTCAGATCTTGCACACTAAATATTAGAGTGTAAAAATGCCCTTAATGGTATCACTTGACGCATGTTTCTATGTTTTTTTATTCTTATTTAATATTTTTTAGAAATGAAAAATGAAATTTAACTATCGATACAACTGATAACAAACTATACTTATCTTATATACTTTCTAGATACATTTTGTCTGCAAAATTCAATTCTAAAAATATTTTTTTCGGAAGCATGTGCATTAGAGTGGTCCAAACAAAGATGGATGTTGGAGTTGGCAATCTTCACAATGTTGCCCATATGCCATAATATCCAAAAACTCGATGTACAAAGTTTCCGCTAAATTCCTCAACATTTAGATGTCGCAGAAAAATTTAGCTTTTAAAATTAATTTGTAAAAAGTTTGGCGTTTAGAAATTTTATAAAAAAAAAAGTTTAAAAAATTTTTAAATTATTTATTTTTATACGAGTAGTTAACCCCACGCACATAGGTTTGATGTTGAGATATTGTAGCAAACACTTCAAGAAAACAAAAACAACAATTTGTTTTTGCAAACTTCAATTAACCGTTATTCTGTGAAGCTACAAAGTTCAATATTTTAAGTGCAGTGATAAACTAAGACACGTGTTGTGATTTTGTTATATTTTTGTGACACAATTTACTATAAAAAAAATATACTTTTTAATTCAATTAATAATGGATATTGATGACAATGGTAAGTATTTAAAAATTAGAAAATTTCATATCCTCAAAATTAGTGATTTTTTGATTTTTTAAATTATGTTATAAGATATAACTAAAAATGTTCAAAAGAGTTCAACGAACCAAAAACTCCATAAGTTGCAGTGATTTGTGGTGCATCCGAATCAGTAACAACAATCTGCTAAAAGTTGCATGTTTTTGAAAAATCTATTTTTTTTTTCAGGCAACTTGTGTTTCAAAAATTCTGACCTACTAAAAGTGTGGCAGACTGGACAAAGCAAAATTGAGGAAATCGAAGTTCTTTTTAACTATATTCTTAAAAATATTGGAATATAGTATTAGAAAACGAATTTACTGACTAATTTATTATAAGTAGACTTATAAAAATGAATTAATGTAATCAAAAAGATATATTTTTCAAAAATCTTAAATTTAACAGATACTTACAGACACCTTTGGCTAAAGATGGTTAAAAACAAATTTCCTTTTAAGAATAATAAATAAAATTTATGTTTATTTTACAAATTGTGTTTTAATTTTTTATAGATTGCACGCATATATGAAATTTTGTTAGTTTTGGCTGTAGCTCACCATATGTTCCATATGGATTCCTGGCTAAAGTGTGTTAATAATATCCGATGAGGTCAGGATTGCACATCTGAATAGTTTTGAGTATATTAAATGAATAAGTAAACGAAAAAAATATTTTTTCTTAACTTCGAATTTTGGTAATTTGTAATGATACATTTTATTCCCAAGATGGGTCATTTTGGGCCGTCTTGCGGCACGGTTTAACATTTTCCAAAAAAAAGTGTTTTTTCTATTTGGAACCTTTTGTAATAAAACTGCTGACATATACATATATATATGTGATTTTTTTATTTTTGGCCAAAAAAAGGAGCTCGCCAGACCTATGTGCCATGTTCTAAACACCCTACAAATTTCTGAGTGGAATCATTACTTATTTTTGAGATATCTTAAAAATATTATATACTATGCCACCAGAATTTAACTGATTTTGCTAAAAAAAAAAAGCAAAAAAAAAAAAAGATTTTTTAACTTTTCAAAAAACAAAGTTAAAATTGGATGCTCTAAACTATTCGTATAGAGTAAATGCCACCTTTATATTATAATTTACGTCAAATATGTTCTAATCATGCCAAAAAAAAACATTTTTAAAAAAATACAAAATTTTTTGCCAGGCGACAATTTATATTTATTTTTCTTTTAGCTTTTCCAGGATTAGGGTATCAATCTCATCCTTGGAAGATTCTATAGCTGATTAATGCATCAAACATATTTGTGGGTGGGGTATCAGGGGTTAATTAATTAATTAATTAGAAAAGTAGTATTTTTTATCGAATTCTGCTCGGGATGGCCATATCTCACGAAGTAGGAGGAGCTTATCCAAGATAAGGATATCAATCTCTTCCTTGGAAGATTCTGTAGCTGATTAATGCATCAAACATATTTGTGGGTGGGTAATTTTGAAGCAATATTATTAATTTGCTTCGATTTGCGATTTTTTGACCAGGATCGATAGATTGTAGTAGAAAGAAACATCACGTTTTGAGCATGCGACTTTTTACTCCCATATAGCGATTATAACTTTGATCGCTTCTAAGTTTTAAACTATAAGAGATTTTAATAAAGTTTAAATACATTTTTTGTTAAGTTTGCTAAAAACATTCGATGTGTATAAGAATTTTTTATTTGTAATTAAAATCGGAACCTATCGAACAATTTGTCGTTGAAATTAATTTGAAAAACTCCACATAAAAATATATGTGAGGAATTTTTAAAAAATTTTCGACACTTTGAGGCAAAATATTTTTAAAATTGAAAATGAAAATTATTCAAGTTAGAGGCCATACTCTATATTTCTTTATTAGGATATTGTCCTAACAAATAATCTATAGAGTTTTTGTTTTCAAATTTAAAAACTCTGTAGATTATTTGTTTGGACAATATCCTAAATAATAAAAACGCATCCGCGTTAATAGTTTATCTTTATGGCGGTTTTAAGTTCAAAGCAAATTAATAATATTAAAATTACAGGTATTTCTTTGATTTAATTAAAGTAACATAAATTTTTAGATTTCATTGTATTTATCACATTTAAAAATATATATTAATTACATTATCAAAAACTATTAAAAAATATACTGAAAACATTGTTTTTGTCATATTTTAGAACTTAAAAAGAATTCCGCGATTATTTTAGAAAACACTCATTTTTTGCGGTTTTATAATATTTATAATTGGGTTTGGGTTTACTTTTTTTCAGGAAATCATAAAAAATACTTTTATATTTGCAATAGTTTTGCTTGTTGAGGATATAAAAATTTTGTTTGCTATATAAAATTTCGATTTTAGCTTTTATTTGATGTATACCCAGGTAGAAATTTGGGATGGTACAAAAAACGAAGAGTTTTCAAAACGTTTGTTTTGATGGTACTAAAATAAAAGCGTTTCCAAAGCGATAATTGCAAATAATACGAAAAAAAAGCATTTAAAAAACATTATTTTGGATTGCTATTCGAACGTTCGGACAAAGTATTTTAGGAATACTTTTTATACAAAACTTACAAATATTTGTGAAATAAAAACACTGTAAAACATTGGTTCAAAGCGTTTTTCCAACGTTTGTAAAAAGTACTTTAGAAGTTCTTATCGTACAAAATTTACAACGGTTTATAAAATAAAACCAATGTAAAACCATTGCGTTAAAGCGTTTTTCTAACATTTGCCAATAGTACTTTAGAAATAATTTTTTTTTACAAAATATTTTACTGATTAAAAAACAACACTGTCATAAGGGGTCTATCTATATGCGAACTCGGTTTCTTATGCAATTTTTTTATATGCTTTTCTCTTCATGAACCGAGTTCAATAAATCACTCAATATGGCCAGCCCATAATGTAGCGACTCTATAAAGTGTATAGTCCTTGTATATCTTTCATAAAGCACTATATTTTGAGGACAGATAAAGCAATATTTTAGAGGACTTTTTCAAAACTTAATAAAACGCTAGTTAAACTATTTAAAATTACAATGTTTTGTTACTTTATTTATATTATTTTAATCATATTTTACATGTTTACATGTTCAAAATTACAACCCTCAAAGCGGTTATCATGTGGGTCGTTTTCATAACGCTTAATAACTGTAAGCCAAAATGTTCTGCAAATACTTATTTAACGATTGAAAAAGCATTTCAAAAATTTTGTTTTGCAATGTTTTGAGAACGTTATAAAATACCATCCTCAGACCGTAAATTTGGGTTATCATTTTGCACATTCTCAAAACGCTTTAAATTTGTAACTTGGTATGTTCTGAAAACGCTTGTACCATCATGAAAAATGCTTTTAAAACGTTTTAAAGATTGTATTTTTCTACCTGGGTATTTTTCTTAATTGATACAGCGTTTTAGTGTTTGGCAAAAAACAACTGCTGTTGTACTTGCTAGAAACGAAAATTTTTATTTGTTTGTATTCCGCCGTGAATTTTTACTCTAGATACCTAACCATATTCTCAACCCATGCCTTTTTTAAAAAAATTAAAAAATGAAATTAAAAAAATTTCCCATATTTTTTTTAAATTTATAAAATGTATGCGGAGCTGCTGTTTATTAAGGAACTCAGTTCACGCGGTACGCTAACCAATTTTAAATATAATTGTTAATGACAGACTCAAAACAAATAAGTTTTCAAAAATTTTCAAATTTCTTATTAGTTTGTGATGTTCGTATCCGGTTATTGGTGCGCTAAAAAATACATTTAGTATGCCTTAAACTGTATAAAATTAAGCCGTTTTTTAAATACCGTTCATAAAACTCAATTTCATTAAACGGCACAAAAACTTCATACCACCGTACAACTTTTCACCAAGCAGCGATATGGAAATTAAATTTTCAGTGAATGTACATATCTCCCAAGTCTTGTTACTCCATTTTTATTGGCTTGGATATGAGAGCTAAAAACTATGATCAAGACTTTTTAACGTTAAACTTTGCATGTTATGGTTTTTGAAGAAACGATTGGCGGAACTCTGTTCATCTAAAGTCAGTTTCAACTGGTGTCGAAAATGTTTGATGCAGCTCATATACGAATTTACCTTCCACAGCACGGTAGATTAAAAATGGATTTTTTTTAAAGAGACGCAACACTCAGGAAATTGTTGCTTTCTTTGGAAAGGGGTCGGTGGAGAGATAAAAGGTGGGGAAAGATGAGTTTCTTTAAACATGGCAACACTGTAATTGCGCGAGATGATAAGTGTTAGAACAGTTCTTGCTCGCCATATGGTGGAAAATTGGCGATCTTATTGACCGATTTTGTTCATAGCCCTAACTCATTATTTTACTTTGGTGGGGTTAAGTGCTATGGGAACACCAAAGGTGGGCTCTGCGCTACATATTAGGAATACAAAACTCATATATATTATTTTTCTAAATTGATGTTGCAGTCACCGGGAATCGAACCCGGGACCATTTGTGTAACACTCGAACGCGCTAACCATTAAACCACAACGCCACACAAGTGGCGTTTTTTAAGTTTTGTTTTTCATACTTCTTTTAATGATTTTTTTTAACAATTGATATATAAATAATTTTGCTTCTTAATGTAAATGGCGTTTTGTAAATTTTTATTTATAACTGAATCTGAATTTTATAGCAATTGTCTATGTATTAATCAATATTTTATTTTATTGTGACGCGTGCATTTTAATTGTGTTTTTAAACAAGTCAGGCAATTCAAAACAAAGGACTTATCCTGTGACAGGTCAATAGAGCTCATATCTCTGCCACTCAGCTATGTTTTTTGTTGTATTATTAGCTTGTTCTTTTCCAATTCTTTTAGTGTATGTTTTATTGTTGGTTTTTTCTTTTGTATTTAAACCACATGCAATAAATATGACTTTGCTGTTAGCCAGTAAAGTGTTTTCTTTGTAAGAAATGCATTCTGCGATTGATTTCTACTGACGCCTTTTAGGTTTATTATTCCTTGTTCTTTTTAATTTATTAGAAGTATAGTTTTAGATTTAATATTAAAACATCACAAGGCGTCAATTGATCCCCTCCTATGACAAAGACATGTTCAAGTGACCGGTTCATTTCATATGGAAATTCTGACCAATAATTGGCAACTTCCACTTTGGGACCTGTCCTGCATGTCACCTGGGACCGGTGCTTTTAGGGCAGTTTCATAAATTCTTGCCTGGAGATGCTCTTACCCATTAGAGTGTCAAAATTCGATCTAATATAAACGAGCTTAAATGCATGCAGCATAAAATCTCTAAATTTGACAGTAAAAACTGCTAAATTTAATTTTAGTGTAATTGCAGTTTAAGTGGCTTTCTGTTATTTTTTGGTATAAAAATAATAGTAATTTCTGAATTCATCTTTATTATTTTATTACTTATTGCAATATATAAAAAGTTTACGTTAGATAAAGTGATCGTTCAATTTAATATTTAGTTTTTTCTTCAGTTTTGCAATCAACCTGTATGGCCTTTTGATTATTAGTTATTAAAAACACATCAGCCAGAATAAGCATGTACAATTCTTATTCATAAGGTCATAATCATTTAATATTTCCTTAATTCACTACTACTATTAATGTACTCCTCACTCACTATTCACACCGTACTTTTGTTTTATTAAAAGGCCTTTTTTTAAAAAATAAAATAACATCTACCCAAGTCACAGAGAGTCTACACTAATAGAAAAAAATTTGTTAAATTTTTAGCAAAAACAACTGAAAATTCTTTAAATTCTTACGCTGCGGAAAAAACTCTAGAATTAGCAAATTTTTTTTTTTTTTGCTAAATAATTAATCTATAAAATCTACAATTATTGAGTTATATTTGTTAGAAATTGTTGTTAATTGAAAGAAGCAATTAAATAAACAGGCACAACAAATCAAAAAATGTGAAGTTTTTTTTTAAGATTTGCTTTTAATGCGAATAAACATCTGCCCTTTTAAAATCAGCAATCTACAATTTTTAGCAAAAATTTCTACTGATTTTAGCAAAATATACTGTTATTTGCATTATACTAAATTTAAGGTAAATATAGCAAAAATTTTGTTCGATATTACAGTTTCTGCAAAAAAAGTTTTTGCTAATTTTAAGTGATTAAATTGCAATTTTCAATTATCTAAAATTCAACTCAAATATAACTATAAATTTGTAAAGTTTGTAGTTTTATTTTTGATGTTCTTCATTCACAATATTTTTTCCGTAAAGACTACTGAATATAAACATTAAATTAATTGAAAATTATCTAAAAAAAAGGACTACTTACTTTTCGTTTAAATCAATTTCATTTTCAGTTTATTTGCAACTGTAAAAAATTAATTGACAAAATCGGTAAAAACAATAGATTTTTTTTGGTTTATTTCACAACTCAATACAATAAAACACGTTTTTGTTGTAAATACAAAATATTAACTGAATATTTTAGCTAATACCGAAAGTGTGTTTTCTGTATTAGACAGAAAAGTTAGAAAGTCTATTTCTTTGGTAATTTAACTACATATTCAATTGAAACACCTTTACTGAATAACTTTTTAAACAACTGCTGAATTTGGGTGTGTTGTTTTAAAAATATTTAGCAAACAAAAAAAATCTGCTAAACCTAGCAGTTTTTTCTGCAACGTCATTTTAAACCATTTTTACAGTTTTATTTATATGAGTGTATTTCTCAACGATTGTCTGTCCTTAGCGCTGTCTGTCTGTTTTGTTAGCCAAGTCAGTAAGCTCTGCTATAGACAGACGGGCAAAATTTGATTGATCTTTATGATCATGTGTATGAATAATTTGAAATAAAATGTTTCTACTTACTTGTCTCAATGTTTGACCATTTCATACAGTTTTCCAATAAACAATGGGATGGAGTCTTAAAAAAGTGAAAATAAAAAATAAGAAAAACTTAAAAAAGAAATTATTGTCTTATCCATAGTAAACTGGTGATCCAAATTAGTAGTTTGGTAAGTTTTCCAAATTCCATATCTTATTCAAACATTTCTTTTATTTTGCAATGAGATATGAGCTAATTATAAAATTTTCGACACCTGTTGGAACTGATTTTATACGAATCTTATAATCAAGTATTTATGAAGTGAGAGGGACGATAGACGGGGTTAGGTTGACCGTCAAAAAAATAGTTTAGTGGAAGGATTAGTAAATCGTCTTGTAAATCAAGTATAAAATTTCTCAGCAAATTTTTTGCTGAAATTGTGTTTTCAGCTAAAATTTTAGTTATACTTATTCAGCACTTTAGAGTTTTAAACTAATGTTTCACTAATATTTTACTAATGTTTTACTAATTTATTTTGCTAAAAAAAAATTGTGCTAATAAGCACATTAATAGAGTGGACGAAAACTGAAACATATACGCATAATGAAGTAGCCAAGATGAAGTAGAGACGAGGAAAATGATACTTAAAAGTACAACTCTTGTTAGACATATAAAAAAATCAACCATAGAAGATTTTTTATGTTTTCCATACAAAAGGACGTCAACAATGTGTGTTCATATAAAGTGTTGATCTAATAGACTCAAATATTGTGTTAATTCAGGCTTGTCAAAAAAATTTATTATTGATTAAATTAACGACAAAAAAAAATATTTGAATTTAATAAAAACAAAATGTGTATTTTTAAACTAAATTTTTATAGTGGTAATTTATGGAATGTGGGAAAAATATACCTTTAGGTGTACAGAATAAAGCCAAAGAGAAGGACATATATCATATTTCCTTTCTCTATTTCCAAATAAAAAGGGTTGTTTATGTGTATGCATTTTTTGTAATTTTTTGTTTTGTTTCTAGGACTATCTACGACATTTAGCTTCAGTTCAATTATCACCATTTAAATAATATATGTTTGTTTATGTTATATATAATTATTTCTATACATTTTGAGATATTGAATTAATTCATGTCGTCAGTGTATGGACATTTTTATATTTTTTAATGTATGTATTGTAAATTTTTTTTTAAAAATCACAATTTTTTTTTAATCAATTAATTAAAGTATTATTTTTCTGAAAATTTGTTGAGTTTTTTTCAGCCTACAAATATTCAGCATAAATTATATTACTTTTTAGCAGGAATTTTTTAATTTTTAATCAATTAAGTGTTAGCAACACTTTTGCTGAATTTACTAATTTACTGACTAAAATTTTGCTGACTTTACTGACTTTTTTTTGCTGACTTAACTAACTTTTTTTTGAGTGTACTTAAAAGCTATGTCATGCAAAATTTCATATTGGAACATCTTCAAGAGTTTTTATCTCATTTTATTGTTTGCCCATAGTTTTTAACTTTCAGACCCAAACAAATACAACATGGAGTCACTAGATTTAAGAGATACATACAGTCACTGAAAACGGAATTTCCATATCGCTGCTTGGTGAAATGTGGTATACAAATTTTGCGATTTTAAAAGATTCGCAGTTTTTTTACATGGTTTTTGCGGCAGTCGATGGAATTGAGTTTTGATAACTTTTTTTTTTCTCAACTTCATATTTTATTATTGAATGTTTCCCTGGAAATTCACAATAAATATTCCGATCTCAACTTAATTTAGTAATTTATTTGACCAGTGCAATAACCAATATTTTATATTCAAATCTTAACCTAGAAATGTTATTATTTTAATTAATTGACGACCGGACTACCCTATCTGGCTAGGCCCAAATTATCACTTCTTCTTCTTAGCCGCCGATGCCCTTTAAATTGCAATAGCTCTTGAGAAAGCGAATTAGGATGAACAATTAATTTCCTCACGTACTTAGTTGAGTACTTTTCAATTTCATCTCGAACAGTGGGAATGCTCAATGGGACGCCAACGATTAGTCATAAAAGTCGAGAGGCCGTTCCTCATAGCTGAATGCCATATGACCATATTGGTTTGATTAGACTTATATAAAACCACTTTGTCTTCCAATTCAAGAGGTGATTGTGGACCTATAAGCCACTGCAGCTGAGCAGATTTCAATTTAATCCGAGTTATTTTCCATTCCATGTGGTTGGACCATGTAACACGGCGATCTAGGTGAATCAGATATTTGTCGTAATTATGCTCCGGGATACTCACATTGTCAATTGTAACTGGTTGACAATTTTGTCTCCTAATGGAAAATGTTATTTGGACACATTTTGTAGTATTAAATTTGATTCTCCACTTTCTTAACCAATCTTCCAGTTCATGATTATGAAACTATAGTTGCTCGGATCTTTTTAATGCTCACAAACATATACAGAAAAGGTTATGCACGTCATAAAAAACTTTTTTGTTTAAATATTTTACCTCATGAGATCTTTAGCCAGATCGAAATACTAGTAACAACCTATCTAATATGTTTGATTTGCTTTATTTTTGTAAATATACGGAGGTTGAAAGCTGGTTATAAATTGAACATAACATAAAAATAATATCGATGTATATAAAAACAAAAAACTAATATAACTGTAAAAAATATTACTTGAGCCAGAGTACACACTAAAAATTTTTTATATAGATAGAACATTTTTGGTCTTCAAAGTTTAGTAACGTCATGATGCTTATTAGGAAAAGACCTAACCACGTGCTTGATTACTAAGAAGACAAGAATGGAGCAAAATTGATTATTAATAGGTTTTTTGTTAAAGTTCTGCCTATTGTGGAGGCTCTAGCTTCTCTAAAACTTCGGGTTCTGATGAGATCTTTAGCCAGATCGAAATACTAGTACCAACCTAGCTAATATGTTTGATTTGCTTTTTTTGTAAATATACGGAGGTTGAAAGCTCGTTATAAATTGAAAATTACCTCAGAATGAAGTTTTTGAAAACCGTTTATGTATTTATTTATTCCAACTGTATTCTTTTATCCTTAATTAATTTTTTATTTATTATGCTAACCACAACTAAAACATATTTCTGCCCCATAGTACTTAATCAAAAATACTTAATCAAGTTTTGCTGTTGCTTTTCCTTCAATCAATACGCAGGTTCATCATAAAATATCCCCTCATGTTATTTTTTAATGTATACGAGCAATGGGCAACACCTCCTTACGTGCAAACAACAGACCAAAAATGATGAAATGAAAAGAAACTTTAAATATTATTTTAAAATAAAGAAAGAAAAAAAATTAAACAAAATAAATTTTATAGTATTTTTCATTTTCTTCATTTCTTTCGAAAATTCTTGTCACGTACATAAACTTTTAATTGAGCTCATTTTTGAATTTTGTATTTTTTTATACAAAATGTGTATATTTATTTGAAATTCATACAATTTTATATTTAATGTGGGCGTTTACCAAAAATTGGGGTAATAAATATAAACATTTCTCAACATAAAATATTAATAAAAACTCAAAAATATCATAAACACCCTATAAATATGGTTACGTAAATTTCAATTGCATATTTTAAATTTTTTTAATGAAATTATCTTGGAGAGTTTAAATGATCAACTTAAATTACGGCATAGTCAATTTTAAATTGAGTAAGCATCAGGGCGCGAGTTTTCATTCGTAATAGTAGAGCAAATCCGTTTAGAATCGATTGTCCAGTGAGTAGCACAGCGCACTACAGAGTAATTAGTCGTAATAGCCGTATGTGGAAAAAAACTCCCCGCAGAGGTTTTGCCTGTCACTAGAGAACTCAAATAAAATATTCGCAAACACTACTCCCTCTTTTTTCCTTCCCATAACCTATTTTACTACAATCGACGCAATGCACTGCATTAGTAGGAGGCATCCCCTGAATAATGGTCTACGATTAAAAAAATATGTGGAGGTAATGACGGTTTAGCCATTATAGAGGCTTGAGTTGAGATACTACTTACAGAGATGCTTAAAACATGTTAAGAAGTAACTGAGTACGCTTAAAAATTGGTACTCGGGGGTTTTGGGTGTCGCTGAACTGAAATCATGAATGAGATTTTTAAAGTTTATAATGGCAGATTAATTATTACAAAACTAATCCAGAATTTGCTTTAGCATTGTCACTCAATAGTTTTTGGTATCGCTGAATACGAAACTGATATTAGAAATTCTAAATTCAAAATGGCGGACTATTTTTTTGAAAACTGATCGGTTTTGTGGTATAATATTAAAGGCAAAGTTTTTAGGGTCGTTGAATACAAATTTGAAATGAAATTTTTTATTGACGGGAGACTGAATGTGACAAAACGTGAAAACTTACTATACGAACATCGTTTACGTTCTTGCTGCTCAATGGGGTAGTATGACATTTATCCCAACTCTTATACAGGATGACCAAATATTCACTGATCTGGTTTATAAAGGAAACCTTTTGGCTGGATTATTTGTAGAAAATTCACTTCTGCTAGAAAGCAATCAAGCACTGCCGAGCTCGAGCTCACATACAATTACGTGCATTAAAATAGCAGTACCTTCCAATCGATATTCAGTATTAGGTACTGATATTTTATAGCACGCAACTGTACTATGCCTAAGATATACTTTCGAACACGAGAAGTTAACAGGATCCTTGCGAATCGCGACGCTAATAAGTCAACATAAAGCATACCAGCACAGAATTACCGCAAAATTGCATTCTGTTTTGAGCTCCCAAGGGTTAAGGAAAGCTCAATCAGTTAACAAATGTCTTGTTTATTTTCTAGAACCAAAGAATTGTTTCATGCTCGACAGTAGGGATTTGTTAGAATCCGTTCTACGAGAGACTTGGTGGTGTTTCTTTCGGAGCGTTGGAGTCTGCCCATTCACAGATTTGTCTAATTCAAAGTGTTTGCTCTAGATATTTCCAAGGTGTTCAAGCGTATTGTTTTGGGTGTCGGTAATAACTTCTCTCAATTCATAACCGAGTTTCTCAGAAATGCAGGTGTACCGCAAGGTTCCGTTCTTTTTCCTTTTCTCTTTCCTATTTTCTTTAACGACTTTCTTTGTCATGTCTATTATTTTGCATTTGCCATTCGCATTTGCCTTCGATCACAGGCCAAGTCTTTTAGATGTTAATTGCGAGAGGCAGATTATGAATGACTCAATTAGTCAGGACCTAATTAAAATCTCTGAGCGGGGTCGTGCAAATAGGGTCGGTTTAAATGCTTGCAAGACCCAAAGTTGTTTACTGACCCATAGGGCCGCGGTGTCATCAATATCATCTGTATACGTGGGTTGAGCGATCTGGAGCTCTTAATATTCTGGGCATGAGTATCCAATGTGATGTCCGCTTTAAAAATTACGTTATTAAAATGTCAAAGGAAGGTTTGTTAACAGAATTACTCTACTCCTTCTGATCATCTTACTATTTATACCACCTATATCTGGCTGAAGATGGAATGCAACTCCCATACAAACACTCAGGAAAAAAGATAGTAGACAAAAATTTCAATCGCACTTTACAGTTTTTGTATTAATTTTCAGTACAATTTTTATTTAAGCAACATTTTTTGCTATTCTCATTTCACAAATTACTGAATTCTGTACTAATTACTGTTGCTGAATTTAGCAAAATATTTTATTCAATTTTGAAAACCAGTTGTTAAATTTAGTAAAAATTTTGCTAATTAATTAAATACTAAAAAATAAAAAAAAAAACTTTTTATTGCACAGTTCAAATTAAAATATTGTTCATCTATTACGAAAAAAGTGTAAACGATTGGAAAATATTGTATTTCTCTTTTACTTTTTTTAACTTTATTCTATGAAGTTCTATTGGATGGACTAAAATATTTTGCTGATTTTAGCAAATTTATTTTGAATTACAAATTTTAGGTTAGAAAGTGTTTTGCAACCGTCAGACAATGACAATCGTAATTAATTTTTTTTTTTTTTTTTTATATTAATTACTGTAGAATATTTCTTTAGTTAGTCTCTTTACAGGAAGAAGAAGAAGAAAACATTTTTATTGAAAAATTTTACGGACACAAGGGATACACCAGACTGCCGCAGTTTCGTCCCCCTCCTGGGACTCGTCAGTGGTTAATTTATGTGTCAATTGAACAAAGTATTTTATATTGTTAATTTTGCTCTATATGAAAAACTTTTTATTTTTATTTTTTTTTTTTTTTTTTTTTGTGTCGTACTGTGATTTGAACTCACAGTCTTAGCATCAAAGCTATGCATCGTAATCTCACCTCTTAACCAGTTGAGCCACGGTCGACACAGCGTTGACTGCGACTAAATTGGAGTTTGGTCACACTACGTACACACAAGTATTGTTTTGATCAGAAGAGACAGAATTAGCTAATACCAATGCACAATTCATTTCTCAACTAGAATGCTTTTTCTTCTTAATCCTATCTCTTTTTTCACAAGTAATTATCACGTTTTATGATGCGCTTTATTCACATACAATAGTTGGATACCAAGTGTAGGTTAGAGATTGAGTCGCCGTTAAGCAAGTTTATTCAAATTTTATGTTAGAAAGTGTTTTGCAACCGTCAGACAATGACAATCGTAATTAATTTTTTTTTTTTTTTTTTTTTTATATTAATTACTGTAGAATATTTCTTTAGTTAGTCTCTCTACCAATTTAAATTTTACTATATTATTGGGAAATTTGCTAAATTTTGAAAAAAATACAGCAAGACTCAAAATAGTTAAACGTCCCATAATAACAGCAAAATGTTAAGTAACCGTTACCGATTTTTTTTTCTTAGTGTACATACAACTCCCAGGGCTTTAAAGTTTGTTTTTGAGATTCGGGATTTTGTGAAAAGGAGGTAGTCGGCGCGCATTAATGATGGTATCCAAATCTATTGATTCATCATATCATCGTCGATGTGTTTGTTGTGTAACATTTTTCTATCGATACTAATATGTCAAATGTTTTGCTGAGATAAGTGAACTTGTCCCTAGGGCCTGTGTTTTTGTTCGTAACAAAGAATGCCCCATTTTATTTTTTGGTAGCATTAAAACGCAACTATTAAACCACAACTTTGAATTATTGAACAGTAATTTTTTGATTCACCACCCCACAAAAGTGAAATCTGATAGAGATAAAGCAATAAACACTTTCTAATATCTCTATTTCGAATTATATAACAATGAAAGTCTTCCGATCGGGCTTATTCGATCTTAATAAATTCATATATGTGACAGATGACAAAACAATAAGATGATAAAACAATATTCCTTTATTGGCAAACACAATATACCTTTATAGGTTAAAATGTGAACTCATAACTAATATGTTATCGTTGGAAAATGTCTAAAATTAACGAAATTCAGATTTATTCGTATTTGTAATCGAAAAAACCAAAATTCCGGGAAAAGTAGCATAAAACAACTAATGCTCAGACACCCTCTCGATTAAATTTAATGTTTATAAAACGCTAGTTTTATTGCCACTCAAAACATATTTTATTGAGTAACAAAAATGCTTGAAAGTTATCGGTCATGTTTCATATACCATTTCATATTTATGTGTCTTTTACCCTATTTGTCTAAACTTTCTCCGACACAATGCGAAATAAACCAAAACTTTATATCCCACTTTTTAACTTCTAAACATGAGATTCGGCCGCTCATCTATCACATTTCGAATTTCATTAAGATCGTCGAGAATCCATCGGGAGACTCTCCTTGTTACACTAAAAAAAATTCACCACCTAATATCCACAAAAAAATTAGTAAATTCAGCAAAATTTTCTTCTGAATTTAGCAAAAACTTTGCTGATATTAGCAATTTCCTGCCAACAAAAAATGTTGCTAACTTTTTTTAGTGTAGTTTTTGTTACCAGGTGTAGGGCTATACTAGGAAACATTCCCTTACACTATTTTAAAAAAAAAAATTATGGCGAAAATGTAAAATAAGTATATTAAAATGAGAACAAAACTATTTAAATTCTTTAATTCTTTATTACCCCAGCAAAATAAGAGCTGAGGAAGAAGTAGTAAAAACACCACATCTACTGAGTCGGATGTGGTGCAAATTTAGGTGAATCATTACTGATTTTAACATTGTCGTGTCATTGGGCGGATGGAGTGAATATATAACTTCTTTAATAGCATTTTAAACAGTATTAAAAAAAAAATCTTTTGGTGCCAGCGAGTATTGAACACACGAATCTGAGTTACGATCTGCTGCATTAAAGTAGACCGCGCTACCATTTGCACCAAAGTTACTTATGCAGTACAACAAACTTAAAACGAACTTAAGTTGAAAATATTGATATATTTTCATGAAAACAAGAAAAATATGCTACACAAATATATAATAAAAAAGATAAAATAATGATTTTTAAAATATTTTTATTATTTGATTTCGTATCACTGAGATATAAATTATTTTAAAATATTTTTAAGTTTTGATGAGGTTAAAAAAAATATTAAGAAATAATAAAAATGCTCATTTAACAATTTTGAATTCATTGCAAATTTTAAAATATTTTTTTAATAATTAATTTGACGAGAAGTGTCTTTAATAAGATAATGACAATGAGAAAAAAAATATTTTAGAAGTAGTTTAACTACAGATCGGAAAAAGTGGCCTGCAATGAAACGATTGTGCCTTGGAACGTAAGATCTTTTAATGTTTCCCGTATTTTTTTCTAAAGATTTGAAGAAAGAGGTCGGTAAAAACTCTATAGGTAAATTAAAGTGATATATTTAAATTAAGTAAAAGGTTTTAATTAATTAATTTACTAATTAATTATTATTATTAATAACTAGCTTTCAAAATTTGGCTTCGATATTTTTCGTTTTTGCTAATTTTTTGCGATCCGAAACAATAGAATTAAAAACTCAAATAGATTTTTGAAGCCAAAATCAAATTTTTTTACCTAATTTTTTTGAATATTGCACACGTTTCAAGGCACACCTAAAAAGTATATCTTGAAACAAATATGAAAAATTCGATGAACTAATTTTTAGCAGTGAAATACATCTTTGCATTTTCTTATCAACATAACAATAAAAAATATAAAACCTTACGTTTTTTTATATTTTAAATAAGTTTTACAAAAAATTCCATCGCAAAGACAAAAAATAGATTTTTATCAAATAATTATTTGTCCACTCTGGATAACAATTTTCTAATTTAATTTAATTTAATTCTTTATGATTAAAGTCAAGATGTTAATTATTTTGTAGTTTTTAAATTACTTAATTCTCTTAAAATACTCAGAAAAACCAAATTAAATAAAAAATACTAAAAAAATTAATTAGAATTAAAAAAAAAAATAAAAAAAAAAATTATCTCCCCGGCCCGGAATTGAACTCGCAACCTTCTGATTGCAAATCCAACCACTTACCACCTCAACCTCCATATAAAAAAAAGTATATATGAACTTATAAAAAAGTACTTCTTATGATGTTATTAATTTAAATACCAATTAATTTATATGGTGATGCAAATGCTGTTGAAAATAACTTTAATTTACCATTTTTGGCAGTTGTTAACAATAACTTCTATTAAAGTGAAAAATGTGCGTATGCTAATGCTTTGGAAGTCAAGTTAAAGAGGTTCTTAAAGCACTACTTCCACTTTATTTTGCTGGGCAATTACTAAAATTTGATGATTTTTTTTTTCAGGAATAACATTTTTGGTGACGGGCCGTAGTCATTAGGTTGTAGAATAAAATTCTATAATGGTAAATATTAATTTTACAAATTTTGTGTTTATTTTAACTGAATTACACTAATCAGTAGAATCTATTGAAAATGACACTTAAAACAATTGTAAATGCAGTTAAAAATGCGAAAAAGGCAATTACCGTTAAAATAATTAAAAATGTTGTTATTTTTTAACGTCTAAACTGCACTTTATGGTGCGTTCTCAAAAAAAAAAAAGGTAGATGGTCCCCTTCAGAATTAAAAAAAGAAATTTTTTTTATATTTTTGGTAAAGGGGGACATAGCCCAGGGCCCAAAAACCGGTATGCGTAGTAACATACAACTATTGCTACTCTAATGAAAGGAAATTTCCTCAGGATTTCAAAAATTATATTATTTTTAGGACCTGTGATACGTACCGCCCTTAACACCCGTTTACTGCAGGGCTATTTACAATAAAATACTTGTTTTAGATAACATCGCAAAAACGGAAAACTTTACTTTGCGACGCCGCTAAACTGCCTATCACATTGGAGAAAACCCCTTAGCCCGGCCAAATGCCTGTCGTACAGAAAAACTTCACTCAGCGAACACAGAGAGAGTTCCTTGGACGAGTTTTAATGAATTATTTTTCAATAAACTAATGAAGCTTTCTTTACAATGTGAATGAAAAATTTCTTAAACTTCATGAAAAGGCTTCATAGTTTAAATGAAAATATTTTTAATGAAACTGTTTCATTCGTCGTTTTTTTTTTTTAATAATATGAAATTTTTCATTAAATTTTATGAAAACAGCATTAATTTTCAGGTTCGAGATCATAATTATATATTAATATTACAAATAGAAAACACTAATTGTTAAAAAATGTAAGATAAGATGAAAAAAAATTTGTGGGAGAGAGAGTGCCGCACTTTCGACCTAATCGACTTCAGCCTCGTTCTAACCCACCATCCAAAAAAAAACTTAAGGTTTGAACAGGTATATATATCAGTCTACCACAGAAAATCGATGATGTTAATTGGTTCTACGAACAACATGAGTTATTTTCGTCTTTTCTTACAAGTTTAGGCAACATCTTTAATTCTTAAAGCTTTTCATTTGGCAGGGTTGTCAATAAAACTCCTTTACTCGCGTAACTTCTGCTTTAAACATTTGTAGTTGTTTGGATTGTAATACAGTTTCTTTATTTTTAATGTAAATATCAGTCATTTGTAGAACGAATTTAATTTTTTACTAACATTAATTTTTTTACAATCGTTTTTTTCTTTTATTTAAAAAAATAAAAAAATAAATGTTTGTTTATTTTTTACTAACATATGTGGTTAATTTTTACTACAACTGTTACTCATTTTTTGAGCAGTAAAAACAAATGACAAACGTTAGTTTAATTTAATGAAATGTAAGTCGTCGTTTCTTTAAATGAAGTTTCATTTGTTTTTGAAATAAAGTGCCAACCGAATTGAAATGTGTATATTAATGGTAACAACTTATAAATTCAGTTAATACAACGATATTTCCATTCGATTTCTGAATATTTTGGGTATTTCAACTACAATTCAGTTGAATTTACCGAACTTTGCTGTGAAAACTAATGTTAAGTTGTGCCAACCTTCTGAAATTCATGAAAACCGAATTTGAGTCGTAATAACCGAATTTCAGTTGACAAATAGCTACATTTTTCTCTGTGTACAATTGCTATCGCCTTTACCCACATAATACCCACAACGATAGAAGCTTAAAAGTCATATTTTCATGTAAAATTCATTATTTAAACAGTGAACTTTACAAAAAGAACTAGAAAAAAAAACTTCCTTCCCATTTTGTACTTAAAATATGTTTAAAATAGCTCTAGAGGGCGCTATGTATCATGGATCATAAAAATAATATAATTTTTTAAATCTTGAGGAAATTTACTTTAACTTAATTGATTACCCATACTTGTATGTTTTTACGCATACCCGGTTTTGGGCCCTGCTAGCCCCAGTTGCCCCGGCCACAAAATTAAATTTGTTGTTATTTTAACTGCAATTTTTAGTGATTTCTATCTACATAATTATCTGAGTAATGCTAAAATCCTTGTCCGAATCGAAAAGTTGAGTTTTATTTACATATTTTTGTTTCGATAAATTCATCAAATAATGTTCTTTCTACAAAAAGTTCAAATATATCTTAAACTATAGCTGACTTCAAAACTCAATACTATTGATCTGCGACTCAAGTATATTTGAAATAATGGGTCGCAGCCCCGATACATTAAATATCTCATATTTTATTGTACTATGTAATTAATTTAAATACCCAGGTGAAAAAGTTCATATATGACCCATATATATACATATATGGAGTTCCATATATGGTTTGGATCCGAAAATTGAGGATATATGGACATATATGGATATATATGCCCATATATGTCCATACATTTGTCCATATATATCCTACTCTTATATGTTCATATATTTCCTCCTTACGTATATTTTCATAAAATAAAAACAATTGTTAATTTGAAAATTCAATTTTTATTAACAAAAGTATTGCTTACATATATATTATTATATATACATAAAAAATGTATATTTTATATACATTGAAAATGGAAATTATTCAAGTTCGGGGCCATACTCTATATTTCTTTATTAGGATATTGTCCTAACAAATAATCTATAAAGTTTTTTTGTTTTCAAATTTATTATTTGACCCTTTCCGGAATGTGATAGATGATAGATCTATCAACACATTCCTGAATAGATAAAGTTATAAAGTTTGAAGATATACAAAGTATACATCCTGTAATGCAGGTTGGAAATTACGTTTGTAATATTGTAAAAACTTTTAATACAATTTTTTGAAAAAATATTAATCAAAACTTTAATAAAATTAAAAGATAATACCAAAATGTAATACTTTGTTTTATTTGTCAATATATTTGTATACATCAAGATAATATAGAACAGAAGATTCATACAAAAATCTTTTAACTATAGTTTAATTTATAAATTTATTTATAAATTAAACCACACATATGGGAAAATGATGCATATATGCTTCCATATATGGTAGTATATATGGATAATACATTCATATATGTTTTCATATATGTAACCATATATGGAAAACACTTTCATATATGGCTCCATATATGGTAAACATTTCCATATATGGTTCCATATATGAAAACATATATGCAACAATTGTTCATATATGGTTCAATATATGCTTCCATATATAACAAACATTTCCATATATATTTCCATGCATTTACATGTATGGATCCATATATATTCATATATATTCATACATGGGCCATATATAATAATATATGATCTTTTTCAGCTGGGTAATATTTTTTTTTGTTTCAAGTGTGAAAGTTAGATGTTAATCAACATCGGCATATTTAAATTTTTATATTTAATAATTAGATTTAATTGAATAATTTTTTCAATAATAATAAAATTATTATTTTATTTATATTAGAAATAATTGAAAAAAAAAAGAAAAAAAACCCCACATAAAATTCAAACACTGTATAATTAAATATTTACTAAAAACAAAATACAGAAAGAAACTAAACTTAAACTGAAAAGAAACATTAAAAAATTCTTAATAACAAAATAACATGCAAATTAATAATTAGATTTCATTAGTTTTGGCTATTTTGTAAAAAAAAAAAATAATATAGTTAATTTTCTTAACAATTTATAAAGAAAATTATTATTATTAAGTTTTTCTATATAAGTAAAAAATATAATATTGACTGCATAAGTTGTTAAGCAGTTTAATTGTTTGCGTTTGTTGCAGTAATATCATCAACGGCAGCAACAACAACATCGACAATCGCCAGCAATATCAACAGCAGTAACAACAAATAAATTGTATTTAAAACTGAACACACTCATACTTCAAATTTCGAAACCCTTTCAAATGTGAATTTATACAAAGTATTTATTTAGATGGCCGGCCGTTAATTGCAACTGTCCCGATTCTGAAAGAACTAAAGTATGTCGATTACACAAAACCGCTGACAATTTAGAGGCGATTTAGACAACAAAATAAATATTCTCGTTTAGTGATTGATTAAACAGTTTAATTCACTTTTAAGTAGATTTACTTTTCTGTGTACATTTCCTATTAAAATCATCAATATTTAGTTATTGACTACTTCTTGACTTGTCCACTCGGATTTCTCACATATTATATTTGTATGTGAATGTGTTTAACTTTTTCATTACACATTTGTTGCTAAAGTGTGTTTTTTATACAGGTATAGAACTTTAAGTTGTCAACACTTTTTTAACTGGCGGCCAGTTTGTCAGCTGTCAACTGATTTATGTTTAGTTTGGTTTGGCATTTCAACATGAATAGGCTGACGCCTGAACAATGCTGCTAAATTGTGCAAATTTATTTTGAAAATCATGGTTCTGTTCGAAATATGTATCGCACAGTACCTCCAATTACGGTCAACATAATTGTACATCAGATTCGATTAACTATGGAACGTTTTCGCACCACGTTTACTCTAAATGACAATATGCATAAACAGAAACGTCCTACAGTGCGTACAGAAAAAGTCATTGCTGATGTAGAGCGTAACATAGAGGAAGACCCCAATCAGTCTATCCGTCAATGGTGACCACTATAGAGCGGACTTTTTCGTTAATCAATTGAACAACCATGATGGAGGAATTGTGGTTCCACCACGATGTCGCAACATGTCACACAGCTGGTGCCACAATTGCTTTATTGAAGAAAACGTTTGGTAACCGCATAGTCTCACGTTTCGGACCCGTGAATTGGCCTGCAAGATGGTGCGAACCAAGATCGTGCGACCATATTCTGTGGGGATATGTGAAGTCGATAATTTACGCCGATAAGCCCGAAACGATTGAGCACTTGGAGGACAACATTCGCCGCGTTATTGCCAATACACGGCCACAAATGTTGGAAAAATCCTCCAACATTGGACCTCCAGATTAGATTACGTCTAAGCCAGGCGTGGCGGTCATATGCCAGAAATCATATTTAAATTATAATGACAGAAGGTTATCTTTCGAATAAAGTAAATTTTATGTTAATTTGGAAAATTCATCTTTGTTTTCTTCCATTCAAACTTCTATAACTCTATAAATAAACACCCTTTACTTACAAGTGTTGAGTTGGATGTTGCTTTTATATTTTAACATTTGCGTTTTATTATGATATTAAATAAAATATTAAAAATGTTTTTTATGTTATTTTTTAAATATAAAAATAAAATAATGCAAAAAATAAATTAATAAACGCATAATATGCAAACGCCAGCTCTTTATATTTATACTCATGTACATTTAAATGAATGTGACTGTATGTGTTAAGCTTTTAAATAATTTTTATTCATAAATATAATAGTGTTGATGATATTAGAGTGACCACAGTTTTTAAATATTTTATAACTAAAACATTTTACTTTTAAATTTTAAAAAATTTAAACCAAAAGTTAATTTTTCAATGTTTTATCATAAATTATAATGCTAGCAAGATAATTCAAGTTCAAGATTATTTGTTTTTTGTTAAACAAAAAGTCGTATAATGTTTATTTATTAATTAAAAATGTCTGAATTCCCTAATTTAATGCAGACTTTATCTACTGACAGGTCCTTACATGTTTCATTTCTCATCACCGAATCTTGATCTTTTTCCTTCAAAAATTATAATTTGGCTAAATCTTCTAGCACTTCTACATTTGTCGACGCGAAATGAAGCAGGACCTGTCAGTTGATAAAGTCTGCATTAAATTAGCGGCTGAAGACAATTTAAATTAATAAACGTGCTTGATTACTAAAAAGACAAGAATGGAGCAAAATTGATGATTAATAGGTTTTTTGTTAAAGTTCTGCCTATTGTGGAGGCTATAGCTTTTCTAAAACTTCGGGTTCTGATGAGATCTTTAGCCAGATCGAAATACTAGTATCAACCTAGCTAATATGTTTGATTTGCTTTATTTTTGTAAATATACGGAGGTTGAAAGTAGTAGTAGTAGTAAATCTTTATTTTCCTTAAAAAAATTATACAAAAAAGTTTACAATTATAATAGATTTCAATTTGTTTCTGAAAATGATATTACGACATTGACCATAGTCGTCTGTCGAACAAGAGAATTATTTTCTCCTAAATTTAAAAATCATAACGTGTTTAGTTTTGGTTTACATAATAATTAAAATTTTGTTGTTAATAATTATATTCATCTATTAATATTTTCCTGTACTTTAAAGCATTGATAACACAGGCCTACAAAAATTTTTTTTTTGTTTGGTGCCGCTAATTCTTTGTTATAATTTGGTTAATTAGTCCGCAAGACGTCATGGTTAGCTGTCAAAATCGCGAAGCTACGTTCAGGTTTGTATCGATCGGTCATAACCTACAAAATGTATTTTATTATACTTAATGTCATTATAGTCAATAAATTTCTTTGATGAAATGATAATATCGATATGCCGTCGTCGAGAAGGTGTTGTGTAAATAATCCAAATACATTTTGTTATATTTGTGGTGAATATGTAGTAAAAAAGTTTAGAAAACCTATAACAGATGCAGTGAAGAAGACATACGTTGATTACTTTAATATAGAGATGAATCTCGAAAACTACACGTAGCATTAAAAAAGTAAGCATCAATTTTTTATCAGGGTACCGAACGTACTTGAAATCTGTTTTATTTTTAGCGGCACCAAAATCATTGTAGGCCTGTGTAATATAATATATAAGATTATCCCAACCTGCGTACCTGCCGTCCAAAATTTCAACGATTGTATCTCGATGTAAAAATGTTCTTACAAAATAACGGTATATAAACTGTTTTAGAACTGGACATCGACCTATGAAGTGATATATGCTTTCTTCCTCATTTAGGTTACATAAAGAACATATTTTTGATCTTGAGCCAAAACGCGTAGCATTTAACTCAATAAAATCACATCTTGCTTTGAAGATCCACATTATATTATTTTGCGAGTTTCCATCTATCATGTAATATGATCCTTTTGAAAAATCCAGGTTCTTGTAAAATCTGTCAGTACAAATTGCA
The DNA here is from genome assembly GCA_021234595.1 of Delia radicum. NCBI lineage: Eukaryota > Metazoa > Arthropoda > Insecta > Diptera > Anthomyiidae > Delia > Delia radicum. Next base: position 128,665,907 of record CM037854.1, read on the forward strand.
CTTTGCAGGTAATCTTGTTTGAGATTCTTAACTTTTCCATTAATTTATTACTTTGGCAGTTAAAATAATAAATATATTTTGAAATTCCCAAGTCATGTTAAGCTGTGTACAGAGTTGTTGAATGTATTTTACCCATAATATTTTTTTATGAATAAGTTGAAGAGATACCTTGTGGGGTAACCTATTTGAACCGTATTCAAAAAGAGTACGACATACATATCGCAGGTGCAGATCTAGTGTGTAAAGGTGCCCATCTGTCATATTAGTTTCCAGCATCAGCATATATGTAGGTGTGAATTTGGGCAAACACAATATCTTCTTAACAAAATAACGTTGAAGTTTGTCTGTTTCACCGAAGTATGAATGCCCCCACACTTGTGCCCCATATGTTTGGATTGCTCTACACGCTGCTTGAAAGAGTTGCCATTTTGCTCGTAATGGGAGGTTAGCCTTGCTTAAGAAACAATTCCAGGTAGAGTTTATACTATTTTTAGCAGAATTATTTCTACTTTCAATATGTTGCTTAAATATCATTTTTGGAGTCAATGTCATTCCCAAATAACAGAAACTTGGTACTATCTTTATCTCATTCCCCTTAAACATCCATCTTTCTTCTCTTGCATTTTACCACCATTTCTAAATACCATAATTTCCGATTTACTCAGGTTAACTTCTAGATTCCAGTCTTCACAATACTTTTCCAATCTTTTAATCATGTTTTGCAACGTGTCTATATTGTCCGCCATTACCACAATATCGTCTGCGTATAACAGTAATCTAATGTTTTCATTTTCTATAGATAGGCCTCCACCTAACACTTCATGCAGGTCATTAATGTACAACGCAAACAGCAAAGGAGACAGAAGACAACCCTGTTTTACACCAGATTTTGTTTCGAATATTTCTGACATCTCTTTTCCAGTCCACACAACGGATTTGGTGATTCTATTACCCGATTCTAGAAAAGTAACTATCTTCGTTGAAACGCCCATTTCATGAAGTTTATAGAAAGTAGTCTCCGAGATACTTTATCGAAAGCAGCTTTGAAATCGACAAAGAATGCATATACTTCCTTTTTCTCGTAAAACTTTAAATTTACTATTGCCGAAAGATTGTATATGTTATCCACTGTTGAATAATTTTTTCTGAATCCTTATTGATATTCTGTCAGAATTTTGTGTTTTTAGACCCAGGCAAATAATCGTTCATTTATTACACCCATAAGAACTTTCGCATTGAAAGTAACATAAAAATAATGTCGATGTATATAAAAACAAAAAACTAATTAAGCTGTAAAATATTAATAAATAAACATTGCACGGTTTTTTGTTTAACAAATAACAAATAATATTGAACTTAAATAATCTTGCTCACATCATATTTTGCATTTAATTAATTTCACTCGCTGGCGAAAATTTATCATACAGAGAGCATTCACTTGAACGAGTTCTAGTGAAAGTTTGCACTAAACTAATGACATTTTCTTCGCAATGATGAGTTCCAGTGACGCTTCATGGAAAAATTCATGAATATTATGCAGATAATTCTCTCGGTGCATGACTCAAAAATTCCAATAAGAGAAAATTGTACATCCTACAACCTATCGTAATATGAAGGAAGGCATCAATATTATCTTGATCGCTATCAATAACTAAATGGGTTACGCCATATAAATCATTCCCTGTCAAATGGAACGATTTTTTACATCACGATTTTTTTTTTTGCTTTGAAATTCGGCAGGCATATTCTTATTTTTATTCTTATCGGTAGAATTATAGTAATTTTGTATACAGATTTTACATTTGAAATTCAGAAAATATCAATTTAAATTCAGAAAACACTATTTGAAATTCAGAAAATATCAATTGAAATTCAGAAAATATAATTATAAATTCAGAAAAGACCTATTGAAATTCAATACCAGTAGAAATTCAGAATAGACTCATTCCATATAGAAGCATCAAAAATATTATATTTTCGACCTCATCCCCTTCAATTTAACCAAAATTGGTACTTTAGGTAAGTGTCATATAGATATGTTATCACCCAAGTTTTGGGTTGCTAGCTTTTATGGGTTTGAAAATATTGCGTTTTAAAATATGAAAAAAATCGGAAATTTGACAAAAGTGGTCTTACATAATCTTTTATATCTCTTTAACGGTTAAAGCTACGTCATTGATTGATACTCATTTGAAAGCTACTACTTTCGAGCTTTAAATAAAAAATAATTCTTTTAAATGAAAAAACATTTTTTTCTAAATCCTCTATTAAAACGCTGTATTTCACAAAACTGTTTTCTAAAATTCTTAAAAAAATATATGTTAATTACAAATTATTCCACCTTGCTGTTTCCAAATCCCAATGTTGAGCTCTTACTTGATCAAAAGTTAAGGACAAAAATCTGAAAAAAAGATACTAAATGTAATAGGAAAAAAGATTTACATAAAAAAATATTTTATTGAAAAAAAGAAAATAACAGTTTTACAATAGTAGTTGCACATAATTGTCATTATCTCTTCCCTATGGGTAATGGGACCGGTCCTGAGTGTGCCACAGGATCGGTCCCTTCGTGCCAGAGACCGGTCCTCTGCTAAACCCTACCCTATGTAAACAACTGGCAACTTTAATATGGGCTTGTCATAGGAGGGGGTCATTTGTCCTGCTTTAAACCACATAGTGGCATGCCACACGACTAACCAAAGATGGGCATAAAAATAAACGAAAACTAAACAGCTTCCAATGGTAAAATTCTGGCCAACTGGCTTTTTCTTGTTAATATGCTTTCTGGTTAAGTGGTATGTCCTCCCTTTACCAGACACAGGATTGGTAATTTTAGGACAGTTGACACTGCTTAACCCACTTCAGTATTAAATTATACCAGTCCAGTGATAAGGCCTTCTTTAACCAGTCACTTTTAGGTCAATTTACTCCTCATTCCCCATAGGGTTTAAACTCTCGGCTAAAGCTACACGATTCATTAATACCTTATTTTAAAGGTACGAGTACTTAAATTTTGGTTTTATTGATATACATAAGTTATACTCTTCTTGACGGAAAAATAATTTTTTTTCGAAATCCGTGGCTTAAACCAATGTATTTCAAAAACCTGGTTTACTACCATTTTTAAAACAAAATATAAATCGAATATTTGATTTCATATGTTCTCAGCCAATATATCAATTGATATTAAGAAAATATCAATTGAAATTCAGAAAATGTCATTTGAAACTGAGAAAATTACATTTGAAATTCAGAAAATATTAAATGAAATTGTTATGAAATTTTTCTAAATTTCAATTGATGTATTCTGAATTTCGAGTGATATTTTCTGAATTTCAATTGATATTTTCTGAATTTCAATTGATATTTTCCGAATTACAATTAATGAATTTCTGAATTTCAATTGATATTTTCCGAATTTCACATCGAGTGGTTGATTTAATATGTTTTCACGATATTTAGAAAATGTCATCTCAAATTCAGAAAATGTTAATTAAAATTCAGAAAATATCATTTAAAATTCCGAAAATGTTAAATCAAATTGATATGAAATTTTTTCTGAACTTCAATTGAAATTTTCTGAATTTCAATTGATATTTTCCGAATTACAATTGATATTTTTCGAATTACAATTGATGAGTTTCAAAATTTCAATTGATATTTTCTAAATTTCTAATGATGTTTTACTGAATTTCAATTGCTATTTTCTGAATTTCTAATAACATTTAGTGATTTCCAAACGGATATTCTAAATTTCAAATGATATTTTCTGAATTTCAACTAATATTTTCTAAAATTCAAATGAAAATTCTGAATTTCAATTAATATTTTCTGAATTTTCAATGGAAATTCTTAATTTCAATTGATATTTTCTGAACTCCAATTGGACATTCTAAATTAAACTTGATATTTTCTGAATTACAATTGCAAAAGGTGTAGAAGTATGCCACCTTAAAACTGCATTTAAAACATTGTCAAATGTTGTGTTTTCAAACGATATTTGGAACAGAATGTGGATATATGCTATTTTGGTGAATTTTCAATTCGTTTTTTTTAGTGTAACTTCTTCTTAAATTTTTTGATTAATTTAGTTTAGATATTAAAATATTTCAAATTTAGTTAATTTATAGATTTTAAATCTAAAACTACAAAATTACATCATTTAGTGCTTATTTATCTCTTACGATCTCTAATAAATATTTATTTTACTTGTATTGTTTTCATAATTCTGGCCACCTTATGCACAATTGATGTTCTTTTTGTGTTATTGTAATATTATTTTTTCTCATTTTACAATGTTAACTTTTTTTTCAATTCATGTCAAAAAGACATTTCAATTCAATTAAAGTTTAAAGGAGTGTTGAACATGTTAATGTTGAAGCCTTCATTCAAGTAATTTCCACAATATATAAACATTTCAAATTAAACTTTACAGCAATAAAGTTTTTGTATTTTTTACGCCACATCCCCCAGAGGGTTCCCTAACTATTACTAGGGCTCATTGTAAAAAGTAATTTTTGCAAAGGAAAAAAAAAGTAATTATAAACTTAAATTTATGTAAGTTGTTGCTATATGTCAAGCATCATAATATCTGTGTTTTATGGGACATGTCAAATTTATATCAGCTCTTCCACGATATATAGGCCAAAATCTGACCTTGGGTCGTCCGATTTCAATTATATTTTGCACGCAGATATTGGCGTTTTTATTTTCTCGAAATGAGAAAAAAACACTGTTTTATGCGAGAGGCTCTTTTTTTGAAATATTAAAAATATTCAAAAAGTGTGTATGTTTCAGTATTCGCAGTTTCGTAAATATTTATCGGATCAATACACCTTAAATTGCACTGGCATGGCACACTCAGCTACTTTAATATCTTCGTAAATCTAAAAAAAAAAAAAAATAACAATTTGTTTTTTTTTCTAAGTAAACACGTTACTAACTTTTTTTAAAAAATCGGTAAAAATAGTTAAACCACGGTACTCAAAATAGTGAAAATGTATATTTTTAGTAAAAACTACTGTATTTTGCAATATGCATTCACGTTTTCAGTCAGGAGTGACCTTAATTTAGAAAAGTGTATTTTAAAAATAAATTGCTTAAAAAAGACCTATTTTAAAATATAAAAGTAGAGGAGTAAACCATGCCAATGCAATTTAAATGGTAATGATCCTATTAATATTAATAAATATTATATTACTGCTGAAACGTACACACTATGGTTATCACTTGTTTGTTGCGAATAAATTACTGGGCACGACTCTATGGACAATTTTGTACTGTTAATAAATACCGTTCTTAACGTCAATTCGGATCAAACATTTTCCGCGCCGAAGATTATTTCTAAAAGTTTTTTTTATTTGATTATTTGTTTTAAATAGCCCGCCATAAAAAACGATTAGATTCAAACAAATGCAATTTGACTAAATTATATCTGTTTAAATTTTGTAGCGAATAACATGATACCACGTAAGATGTGATTAGTATATGCACAGAAAAAACGAAAATCGACTTTCAATTAAAATATTTGTGGATTCAATTAAAAGTTCAATTGAATTCGGTCCCATTAAACAAATTGTAATATCATTTAAAGTAATTTGTAACTATTTAATTGATTTTATTTTCAGTTAAGGTTTTAATCATAATAAATTTAATTAATAATATTGTTTTTAATTTCAAAGAAATTTTTTGTAGATACTATTAAAACTTTAATTAAAATGTGAAAAAAAATCTCCAAAAAGTTGGACAAAAAATTACAAAAGCAAAAAAGTTTCAAAAATTTAAAATTATTACCATAATTGTAAAAAGAATCGACAAAATTTAAAAACTCCGTCTGATTTAAAAAACGCAAAATTTTTTAAAAATCAGCAAAATTGACAAGAATCTCTAAAATTTAAAAAAAAAATCAATTAAACATTTAATATATACTATTAAACTGTTAATTGAAAGTGAGTTTAAAATCAAACGAAAGTGTAATTGAATCTTTTTTGTGAATATTTTTTTTGTGTATGGAATTCTGAGTTTTATATGCATTGTCAAATAATATTATATGCCATATAAAATCAGATATTCTTGCCTAAACTCTATTTGGTTGCAAATAAATGTACATATTGCGGAATACAAAAATATATAAAAAAAAAAACATCTGATCCAAGACCAAAAATTGTTTCTATTTCATTTTAGATATTACAATTTAGGAAATTATATATTACACCTACGAATCAATACCATTAATTTTTTGATAAATTTAAAACTTACAACCTTATAAATTAGATTATCGATAAAATACAAAACGTCAGGTCCTACAAAAAATGTTCTATTAAAAGAAGATTTTTCGTTAATAATAAATTAGAAATAGAGAGAACTTCTTGGACGAGTTTTAATGAAATTTGTTCACTAAGCTGATGAAGTTTTCTTCACAATATGAATGAAAAATTTCAAAAACTTCATGAAAAAGCTTTATAGTTTATAGTATTTTTAATTTGTCCAGTGCCATTTCATAGACCTAATGCAAAAATTCATTGATATCATGCAGATAATTCTCTCAGTGTAGTATAGTAGATGCATTTTGTGATTTTGTGAAAGGACGATGTGCAAATTATGTTTTTATATATGGCTTTTTTAAAAAAGTTAACAATTTTTGATCCAACCAATGAATAAGTATTATGTTCATAAAATATTTTTACCACAAGGCAAACAAAATTTATTGTTTATTTATATACATACACTGAAAGAAATGTGTGCGTAGTATTAATGAACTCCGTCATAAATACAATGAGTTTTTTATCATAAAAAACGTCCCCAAAGAAATGTTTGATTGGATCAATGAAACAAGTTTCATTAAATCAAATTAATAAATAGTTTCATTTATCCAATGAAAATTTCATAAAGTATATGAAATGTTATTCATTAATTTTAGCATAAATGTTATCAAAGCTTCACGTCTTTAATAAATTATTATTTCTTTTTATTACAAAACAAAAATTTCCTGGTAACAATTTTCCAAAATTTAATAAAATTATGGGTTTTTTATGATTGAATAAATTAGATCTTGTGCCAGATATGGACATATATGATCAGATATGTCCTTTCTGATACATTGTATGGACAGATCTGATCAGATCTAGTATCAGATCTGTAAATGCACTGGGGCCATAAAAATCGTTCCTTATTTCTGTTTTATTTTATTTATTTAAGTCTATGGAGATAATCCGTGCAGACTATGAACAATTAGTAAATATTAAAATATTTTACAATAGAAATACTAGAATTACTTATTTAATTTAAGGAATTTAAATGTAAGATAATATCTCTCTTTACAATATCTAAACTTTTATTAAAATCAATTAACTGAAACAACATATTAAACTCATCGCAAGTTCTACGAAATGGATCAAAGTTTGCAAAATTAGATTTATGATATTTAATATTTAAAAAATCATAATTTCTTGAACAACGAAAGGGAATATTCATATTAACTTTACTTAGCAGATATGGTGAATAAAGACTTCCATTCATCAACTTAAGCAAGAATGACACATTCAGCATTAAATTAATTTTCAGCGTAGGTAATTTAATAAGTGCTAGGCGATGTTGATATGAGGGCAGATTAATATTTGGATTCCAATCCAAGCCGCGAAGGCAGAATAATAAAATTTGTTTTTGAACGGATTCAATAGAATTTGAATGGATAAGGTACTGAGGGTACCACACGACAGAACCATATTCTAGAATCGGTCTGACAAGCGTTGTAAATAATTGTTTTGTAGTATATGGATCACGAAATTCTTTGCTCCAGCGTTTGATGAATCCAAGTACTCCAGTAGCTTTATTTATTGTTAAAGATATGTGAGATCTAAAGTCTAACTTTCTATCTAAATGAATACCAAGAACGTTAAATGACACCACTAACTCAATAGTAGCATCATTCATCACGTAGCGACCATTAATAGGAGAGGATCTAGAAAATATCATGTACTTGTATTTTTTAACATTAAGGCTTATTAAGTTTATTTTGCACCAGGTAGTAAAACGATTTATATCATTCTGTAGTAGCATTTGATCGTTGCAATTGTTGAATGAAAGATAATTTTTTACATCATCTGCATACATTAAAGTATTAATAATAACTGAAGGAAGACCATTTATAAATAATGTGAATAATAGAGGTCCAAGATGACTACCTTGTGGGACACCAGATAAAACATCAATATATTTGGAAAACGAATTTCGAAATTTAATATGCTGCTTTCTGTTGTATAAATATGAACCAATCCATTTAAGAAATAATATACTAAAGCCAATGTTATCGAGTTTGTACAACAAAAGTTCGTGATTAACTTGGTCGAACGCTTTACTGAAATCAGTATAAATTACATCGGTTTGTTTTTATTGATAAAGCCTTCATTGACATAAGTAATAAGTTCCAGCAAATTTGTAACTGTAGAACAAGAATTGCAGAAACCATGTTGACTCGGAGATAAAATAGATGAAACTTGATGTGCCATAGAATCATAAACGATTGTTTCAAATAATTTTGGTATAGTACTTAGCTTTGCTATTCCTCTATAATTAGAAACAACCGCTTTAGATCCAGACTTGAACAGCGGGATAATAAATGATTCCTTCCAAATAGATGGAAAATAACCAAATTGAAGCGATTTATTGAAAATTACTTTCTACAAACAAACAAACATACAAACATTACCTCTTTATAATATTAGTATAGATAAATGTCAGCGGAATATATAGTAGATGAGAACACTGCTTTAAGATGTAACTAGGAATACCATCCGGACCAGCAGCATAGGACCATTTTAACTTATTTAAATAACTTAGCACAGCTTGTTCATTAATAGGAGGCATATTAATTCGCGTTGATGCAGAAATTGTATAAGGACACTGATGAGAGTTGTATATCGATGATAAGTAAGTAGATGAAAAAAAATCACCAAACATATTACTGACATTTAAGTCATCTGATGGCTCGCAATCCCCATTCTTCATTATTGATGGATAATCAGCGGCACGCCATTTAGAGTTAACAAATTTATAAAATGATTTACGATCGTGTTTCAAGCTATCCTTAACTCGTATTAAATAATTTTTATAGGCTGTTTGGTTCGCTATAGTGTAACGACGTGTTTTCCACCTAATGCTGGGGTAGAGCTCGCGGCTCCCAGGGTTCGTTACAAAGTAATTTGTTTTTCTAACGATGAGAGAGAATTAAAACACATTTCATTACCGCTTATTTGATCATCTCACTACTTTATTCCACATAGACGTTATTTATTTATAACAAACTAATGATAATTCAATATAACTAGTCGCAGAAATAGCATAAATATTAACACGAATCGACGGCACACAGCGACATTTAGAGGATGAACGATTTGAGAACAAATAACGAGGGCGATCGGTTGATGGTAAACTCAACAACTTGTTCTGAGAATAGGGGCAGGACGATCAATGGGACACTTACAATAGCTACAGAGCACTGCTTGGCGGAAAGCTCACCAACAAAGGAAAGAGAGGGAGCGTTCGGCGGTAAGCACGTAAACAGAGAGGGAGAACGGTTGATGGTAAACTCAAAAACAGTTCTGGGACTATGGGAGAGGGTAGGGGATGAATACTCCGAATAAAAGAGAGTCTGGTTGGCGGTAATCTCACCAACAAAGAGAGAGAACGGTTGATGGTAAACTCAACAACGGTTCTGAAAATTTGGGAGAGGGCGGTACAGAAATGCTCAAAACAAAGAGAGCTGATTGGCGGTAATCTCACCAACAAAACAGAGATAGAGGTCAGCGGTAATCTCGCCGACAAAGAGAGAGAACGGTTGATGGTAAACTCAACAACGGTTCTGAAAATTTGGGAGAGGGCGGTACAGAAATGCTCAAAACAAAGAGAGCTGATTGGCGGTAATCTCACCAACAAAACAGAGATAGAGGTCAGCGGTAATCTCGCCGACAAAGAGCGAGAACGGTTGATGGTAAACTCAACAACGGTTCTGAAAATTTGGGAGAGGGCGGGACAGAAATGCTCAAAATAAAAGAGAGTCTGGTTGGCGGTAATCTCACCAACAAAGAGAGAGAACGGTTGATGGTAAACTCAACAACGGTTCTGAAAATTTGGGAGAGGGCGGTACAGAAATGCTCAAAACAAAGAGAGCTGATTGGCGGTAATCTCACCAACAAAACAGAGATAGAGGTCAGCGGTAATCTCGCCGACAAAGAGAGAGAACGGTTGATGGTAAACTCAACAACGGTTCTGAAAATTTGGGAGAGGGCGGGACAGAAATGCTCAAAATAAAAGAGAGTCTGGTTGGCGGTAATCTCACCAACAAAGAGAGAGAACGGTTGATGGTAAACTCAACAACGGTTCTGAAAATTTGGGAGAGGGCGGTACAGAAATGCTCAAAACAAAGAGAGCTGATTGGCGGTAATCTCACCAACAAAACAGAGATAGAGGTCAGCGGTAATCTCGCCGACAAAGAGAGAGAACGGTTGATGGTAAACTCAACAACGGTTCTGAAATTCAGGACGTTTAGTGGAAAAACTCACCAAAGTTAAGCAAAGTCGATCTTGTCTTAACGACGTCCGTAGACTGACTCCCTTTTGTTCGCTAGTGCACCGCCTTTTATATGGTGCGATCAGCTGCTATGTTACACATTTTACTCCTTTTTTATGTTGCTTAATATCGTAGTAACTACATGGTTGTCTATATAGTAGTAGCCTGTGATTAGTTCTTATGTCTACCGCTTGGGTTATTATAAAATAATCCGTTAAGTTCAAATGTGTTTAATTTTATTAAGTACAAAAAAAAATAAAAATTACAATGCAAATTCAATAGCAAAATATAACAATTCATTAACAAAAATAATTAATATGTAGCCAAAAACGAGCCACCGCGACTTTTGGCGTCACATTACTTCCTTACGGGGCCCAACGAAAAGATTTTGATTTCACCTGCCGGCGTAATTGTCACTTGGTAGCGTATATCTGCAACATCCTTGCTTGTGGATGGAACCTCATCCTTCAGAAATATGGTCCGACGACCTTTCTCCATCGCCTTCTGTAGACTGGCTCGGAATGTTTCCTTAGTCGCATTGAATTTACGTTGGTCGGCCATTTCAGTTTTTTAAATTATTTTAGACCTATAATAAACCGTACACAAAGAATGCGAATTAGATTTTAAATAAAATTTTTGAAAGAAATGGTTGCTTGCTAATTTAAGGAATGTAAGGTTTAAGGTCGCCTAGGTGTGCCGTACGATTGAGATTCCCCTCCCCCTGTACACGAACAATAACTGGTGATATAAATTCTTGTACAATAAAGGGTCCTCCATATTTAGGTGCTAGCTTCGCTGCGAAATTTTCACTAGCTTTCGAGAGTGGATGCAAACGAACTAAGACTTGGTCCCCAATCTTTGGTTTCCAAGTTCGGCGACGTAGATTATAATGTCTCTTCTGATCCTGTGATGCCCTAGCTAAATTTCTTCTGACTATTTCAAACATTTCCTTCATTTCCTTTTTCTTTTGTTCCGGTGTTAAGTTACGTGATCCTGTACCGACAGTTACTTCATCATATAGTGCACCTGGAGGGCGAGGTTCCCGTCCTTGAGTTAAGAACGCAGGGGAATACCCCGTAGATTCCGATGTGCTGGTATTCATTGCTAGCATTATTTCGGGCACGCATTCGTCCCATTTGGTATGCTGTGTTCCAGTAAATTGCGCGATCATTGTTTTAACAGTCCGGTTCGCCCTTTCAGTAGGGTTCTCCTGTGGCGTATATGGCGCAGTGAGTTGTTGACGTACACCTACTTCCTTCAGATATCTTTGGAAAATTCTCGACGTAAACTGCGTACCGTTGTCTGTGATGATGACTTTTGGAACTCCGTATCGCGATATAATTCTTTCCCGAAGTGCCTTCACCAGACCCTCTGCGGTGGCTTTCCTTAGTGGTACTAGCTCTGTCCACTTTGAAAATTTATCGAAGAAGACTAGTAACATGGTACATCCGTGTTTTGATCGTGGTAGTGGTCCAACAAAATCGGCACACAAAGTTGCCCAAGGCTCTTCAGGAATTTTCGTTAACATTTCTCCTGCAGGCTGCTGTTGACTGATTTTGAAGCGCTGACAAGAGGAACAGCGACGAACAAAACGGCTGACGTCTCTAGACATCCCCGGCCAGTAGTATCTATTTGTAATTCGGTTGATAGTTTTTCTGACTCCTAGATGTCCTGTTACTGCACTTTCATGATTTTCTTGCAAGACACGATTTCGAAGTGGCTGTGCAACGCATAACTTCCACGGCGTACAATCTTCATCATTGAGTTGGCGAGGGAAATGACGGTAAAGTTGGTTATTGACTATAACATAATCTGGAAACTTCTCTGGGTTTTCTCGTACTTCCTTAGTCCGCTTCTGGATCCAAGGGCATGTGGTGTTAGGCTGTGATATCTTGTTGACCAAATTGAGGCTCTCAACTGGCTGACGTGACAAAGCATCGGCGACAACGTTGTGTTTTCCTTTTCGATATTGTACAGTAAAATTAAACTGTTGTAGCTCCAAGGCCCATCTTGCTAATCTCCCGGTGGGGTTCTCAATAGAATTTAGCCATTTCAACGACAAATGATCGGTTAAAACAATGAATTGGTAGCCTTCTAAATACGGCCGCATTTTCCGAATACCCCAGATGATGGCTAGGCACTCTTTCTCTGTTGCTGAATAGTTTTTTTCTGACTTGTTCAAATGTCGGCTCGCATAAGCGATCACACGTTCAGCTCCATCTAATTCCTGCGTTAAAACTACTCCTAGGCCATAATCACTTGCGTCCGTTTGTAAGGTAAATGTTTTTGAAAAATCCGGGCAGGCTAGAACAGGAGCTTCGGTCAGTTTTGACTTCAGTATTTCAAACGCTTGTTGTTGTTCGTCTCCCCATTTCCAATGTTTACCCTTTTTTAAAAGTAGGGTGAGAGGTTGGGATATGTTGGCAAAATCTGGAACGAAACGCCTGTACCACGATGCGACTCCCAGAAACCTTCTAACTTCTTTCACACTTTGGGGTGGCTGCATTTGTGCTATGGCTGCGATTTTATCAGGATCTGTCTTTATTCCTTCCCCACTAACGACATGCCCTAAATATTTCGTTTCGCTTTTAAAGAACTCACACTTTTCTGGATTTATCTTAAGATTGGCTGCCCTCAAACGTCGCAATACTTCTTTAAGATTCAAGAGATGCTCCTCAAGAGTCTTTCCAATAACTATGATATCATCTAAATATGCGAACGCATGTGGCTCCATATCTGGACCGATTACAATATCCAATGCTCTCTGGAAGGTGGCAGGTGCTGAATGTAAACCAAAAGGCATTACTCTCCATTGGTATAGTCCGTGACCAGTTACAGCAAAGGCTGTATATTTTCTGCTGTCAGGCTCTAATGGGATTTGCCAATAACCATCCTTAAGGTCCAAGCTGCTTACATATTTTGCATTACGCAGTCGATTTAATATTGTGTCTATTCTGGGCAGAGGATAAGCATCGGGAACAGACCTTAAGTTTAACTGACGGAAATCCATACACGTTCTCCAGGTTCCATTTTTCTTTTTCGCCAGAGTGATTGGGAAACTATAGGGACTGTGGGATGGTTCTATACATCATCGAGAAATAAGTTTATTCACTTCTGCGTCGATAATGGCTTGCATTGCAGGATTTCTCTGGGAATAGCGTAGTTTAATCGGCCTATCATCTTTCATAATTATTTTGTGGGAAGCAATCGTTGACAATCCGTGGATTTTCTGGAATTTTGGTAGCTCGCTTTCTAAAAATTCTTTAATTTGTTTCTGTTCATTGGGCGCGTATTTACTTATATGGTTCTCATTTTCGGAATTTTCGTCCAAAGGGGAAATGTTCTCTTCGGTAACATTTGTTTCGACATTGTTAATTTTTGTTGTTATATCGTGAATTTCTATCTGTGTTTTGTTTTTTTCTTTTTCATTCGCTGCCCCTCTGACGCTTAAACATCTTTCGGTGCTTGTTGGTTTTGTTTCGCAGGTTACCGTGATACCAGCGCAGATAATTGTTGCTTTAAAACTTCGTAGAAAATCAAGACCAAGAATTACGTGTTCTTTTAATTCTGGCAGGACGAGGAAAGTCCAATTAGCAGTAGTATTTCCAAGTCTCACGTTGTAATTTGCACCATGAGAAACTTCTCTCTTGGTCCCATCTGCCAATATAACATCTAGGTTTTCTTGGATATAAGTGGCAACGAGTCCTTTTTGTGTAGCGAAAACTGGTTGAATGAAACTCCTAGAGGCCCCGGTATCTATTGTAGCTATGATAAGTTTATTCTGGATGAGAAGAGTAGCGGTTAATCGGGCTTCGTCACATTGGAGAGAAGTTAACTTGACGGAGGGAGATTTTTTTGGAGGACCGACTTAACTCAGTTCCGACGACCTCCGAAAGCGTTTCCCGACCCACGTGCATTATTGTCATCTCGTCTAACCATACTAGTAGAATTATTTGTTCCGGGTAACATACGATGATGCTCAACACGACTGGATTGGTTTGGAGCCGGTATACTTTCTAGTTCATCAGCTAACGAAATTAGTTCATCCCATGATGTAAAGTCTCTTCTTTTGATGAATAATTGATAATCAGGGTGTCCGTTACGGAAGATTCTTTCCAGTTTCTCTTCTCCGGTCATATTTGTGTGACGCATCAGGGTTTGGAGAGCGAGTGCGTAATCTTTAAATGATTCTCTTGCACGTTGGGTTCTTCGCCGTATTTCATCGTCCAATTTTTCAAAATATAACGGGGGTAAGAAAAATTTACTAAAACTTGATTTAAACTGATTCCATCCGGTCCAGTGTTTATTATTATTTCGAAACCATGTAAGGGCTTTGTCACGAAGGAACTCAGGCATCAATCTAGGGAGTTGGTTCAAATCGACATGGTACATTTCGGCAAGTTCTTCAACTCTCTCAATGAATCCTAAAGGGTCGTGTCCTCCATCATATTTCAAACCCCATTTCCGCACCTGGTCAATGATAACTGTTCTGGGGTCCTCATACGTTTTGGACTCATTGCTCTTTTGAGATGTTTCCTTTTTTATGGGCGAAGAGGTAGTTTGTGTCATCCCACTGGGAACATTAAGAGTTTGAGTGTTCTTCGGGGTAGTGGGTGGCACCGCATTTTGAGGGTCGTAGATGGCTTGTATTGTTAATAACCGCTGGAAGCGATCTGGTTCATGCGTCAAACCGAGGAATTTAGCGAACCTTTTTCTGAGCTCTTCGACCGATCCTGTGCTTTCCAGGCTGAACTCGTTGAGATACGTAACCAGGTCATCACGTTTGAGTGAATACGCCCACGATGTTTTCAGCATTCTAAATTTATGGTAATGGCAGATTTTGGTAGGAATTAATACTTTAATTTTTTTAAATTAAGCCTTCGATTTTTTTTTTTTATTCATAGGGTTTGTTACCACAATGCTTTAGAGCACGTTAATTAAATATTCTTGTTTAAATGTTAGTTTCTTTTTTCTTTTTTTTTTTTTTTTAACTTCTCTTTTCCTTAATAGAACCGCTCTTTACTTATTATTAAACATTAAACACGCAAGTAAAAATTTTTTTTTTTTCTAATTATTGTAGTCCTTCTCTAAAATTGGCTTTTTTTTCTTAATGTCTTAATTCTTCTTCTCATCTAGGACAGCTTAAAACTGTCCCTGCTCGGGCGCCATTGTAACGACGTGTTTTCCACCTAATGCTGGGGTAGAGCTCGCGGCTCCCAGGGTTCGTTACAAAGTAATTTGTTTTTCTAACGATGAGAGAGAATTAAAACACATTTCATTACCGCTTATTTGATTATCTCACTACTTTATTCCACATAGACGTTATTTATTTATAACAAACTAATGATAATTCAATATAACTAGTCGTACAAATAGCATAAATATTAACACGAATCGACGGCACACAGCGACATTTAGAGGATGAACGATTTGAGAACAAATAACGAGGGCGATCGGTTGATGGTAAACTCAACAACTTGTTCTGAGAATAGGGGCAGGACGATCAATGGGACACTTACAATAGCTACAGAGCACTGCTTGGCGGAAAGCTCACCAACAAAGGAAAGAGAGGGAGCGTTCGGCGGTAAGCACGTAAACAGAGAGGGAGAACGGTTGATGGTAAACTCAAAAACAGTTCTGGGACTATGGGAGAGGGTAGGGGATGAATACTCCGAATAAAAGAGAGTCTGGTTGGCGGTAATCTCACCAACAAAGAGAGAGAACGGTTGATGGTAAACTCAACAACGGTTCTGAAAATTTGGGAGAGGGCGGTACAGAAATGCTCAAAACAAAGAGAGCTGATTGGCGGTAATCTCACCAACAAAACAGAGATAGAGGTCAGCGGTAATCTCGCCGACAAAGAGAGAGAACGGTTGATGGTAAACTCAACAACGGTTCTGAAATTCAGGACGTTTAGTGGAAAACTCACCAAAGTTAAGCAAAGTCGATCTTGTCTTACCGACGTCTGTAGACTGACTCCCTTTTGTTCGCTAGTGCACCGCCTTTTATATGGTGCGATCAGCTGCTATGTTACACATTTTACTCCTTTTTTATGTTGCTTAATATCGTAGTAACTACATGGTTGTCTATATAGTAGTAGCCTGTGATTAGTTCTTATATCTACCGCTTGGGTTATTATAAAATAATCCGTTAAGTTCAAATGTGTTTAATTTTATTAAGTACAAAAAAAAATAAAATTACAATGCAAATTCAATAGCAAAATATAACAATTCATTAACAAAAATAATTAATATGTAGCCAAAAACGAGCCACCGCGACTTTTGGCGTCACAATAGTATATGATGATCTAGCAATTGAGTATTTCATATTGTTTTGGATTGTTTATATTTTTTATACAAATTATTTTTTTTTTATTTTTGAAGCGCGAAAGATACTTAGAGTTCCAAGGAGGACCAATTACAGCATTTGGAACCTTCATATGTATAGAAGCCGAAAAACATTCATTGAGACGACAATAAAAAGTTGTTAAGCATTGATCAAGATCGTTGATAGCAGATAATTCTTCTAACCAATTGATACTAGAAATATGCTGTTTTAAGATGTCATAATTTGTGCCTTTCAAACAATAAATTTTACTTATGTTGTGTTGTTTCCTTTTATGGTCATTATAAATGATGTTTGTAATAACAGTGCTCCACTGTAATACACTTTTTAAATTAAAAAAATCTGTTGAATTTTTACAAAAGCACTTATGGCAACTTAAGATAATTTTTTTAAAAATTTTGTAGTTATTTATTACACAT
Source organism: Delia radicum (assembly GCA_021234595.1). Lineage (NCBI taxonomy): Eukaryota > Metazoa > Arthropoda > Insecta > Diptera > Anthomyiidae > Delia > Delia radicum. Next base: position 128,683,237 of record CM037854.1, read on the forward strand.
CAACACTTTATCCGCTAAATTTTATGAGACCGCCTCAAATATTTTTTTTTAGTTGGTTCTTTTTAACGAAAAAAACGTATGTCATTTGTAATATTAGGCGTTTAATTTCAGCCATTATTTTTTTAATCCAAAATGTACTATATAGGAAATAAATACAAAAATTACACTAAATAATTATTTTTTGCATATTACAAGTTAAAATTTTTAATAGAAATTTTCATTGATTTAATGAATATTTTTTAAGAAATTATGAAATAATCATAAAAATTTGAATGAAAAAGTTAAAAATATTAATGTATTTTCATTCACTTAATGAAATTATTCATTAAATCAAAGAATCCATTTTAATATCATGTAAGAACTGATGAAGATTGCAGGAATTTCATGCTCTCAATACAATATTCTTAATTGTTTTACAAATTTATGTAGCAAGTGGTACATTTGTTTTAAATCTTTAGGTGTAATTTGTTGCTGAAGCAATTTAATCATTAATATATAATATATAAAAGCAATATACAAAGTTATTATTAGAAACTGTAAATCAATTTCAATGTTTTAATTTAATAAAATCGAGAATTTTAAGGCTAGTATAAATGTTCTTCCTTATATTTTTTTTTTATATGGAAAAAGTCTTGCAGAATTTTTCTTTTAGAAGAATGTTTACAAATGAAAACGAATAAAACAAACTTTCATAAACTTCCTCACTGGTTTATTATTAATTTCAAAAACAAATTTTAAAAAATTTACCAAAACTTTTGCACAAACAGTCCCAAATTAGAATGTAATGGCTGAACCGAAAGACAAGATATTCGTATTATACCAATAAAATCATCAAATATCAAAGTACATTTCTTTTTTTCTTATATATAAATCCTGTGTAAATTTAGCTGTTAAGTTTTTTTTTTGCCTGTTAACCTGTTAAGAATTTTGTTTTAAATCGAAGATTTTTTCATTTAGGAAACTTTTGAAAAAAAAATTAAAAATTTACCAAATGTATATGTTACCTTAATAAAATAATGTTTCCGATAAAAATAAATATATGCAAATAAAACATTAACAATTCCTTGCAATTTCTAAATGGGGAATGGACTAAGGTGAAATAAGGAAGTTTGGCAGTGTGGTTCACTTCGAATTGGTATATGATAGACGGAACAGAAAAATTGGTGAAAAATTGAGGTTAAAAATTAATTCGTTTTTTGATTTTATTTTTAATAGAATGTTATAAAAAAGCTGTGCAATTTGGGATATATACACCGAAAAAATATGCATGTGTTATATATACGAAAATTGACGTACATTGTACGAAATATTTAGTTGTTTCGCACCACGAAGCCTTGGTGTAAATTAAACGAATATGTACGAAAGTCTTTCGTATAATTTGCGAAATACATTTTCTGTTTTACGAAATGTTGTTTTATATATTACGAAAATTGGAGCAATTATAAAAATCAATGAAATAATATATTTGAGCTAAATGTATAAAAATAATAAATTTTGTAAATTTTAAAATGTTGTTAATAAAAATTTATTTCGTAAAATAATATTAATAATATTTTACAAATAAATATTATTCGAAATTATTTCGTAAATTGCAAAAGCCTTTTTGTTTCGTAAAATAAAAGAAACTCTTGTATGATTTCGTTATCTTCGTAAAATTTTAAAACTCTGCACTCAATTTATTTTAGTAAAATGTAAGAAACTTTATTGTATTTTACGAGAAAAGTAGTTACGAAAGTTTTTTTTCGTAAAAAGTTGCATGCATTTTTTTCAGTGTATACAAGAGGGTTCAAAGTCTATTTAATGGAGCACTAAAAATATTAAAGCGATTTAAAAGAAAATCGAACACTTTCGAAACAAATTTTTAACTTCAAATATCGTCTTGGGCCGTTGTTATTATTACATACCTTAATTTTATCGAAATCTGAGAGCTGACGTGAAGACACGTCCTAAGTCCATTTTATACCATCATATATTTTTTAAGTATCAGAGCTGCTTGTTGTTGTTTTCACATTACAAAAACTCAGAAAAGAAACGTTGAAATTTAATGAAAACATGCCAGTAATTAACTTTTTTGCATAAATTGTGCAAATAAAAGAAGAAGAAGTAAAAAAACTTGGCAAAGCGTTACTAAGTTTTACATAATTTCTGGGAAAAAATTATATTCGTTGACATGTTACCAAATAATTGGCAACCATTTCTTAAGTAAATTTCTATAGTGAATGTGCAAAAGGGATTGATAATAATTTCTACATCCATAATTTATATATTGGAAATTTTAACTATGACAAAAAAAAGAACTGTTAATATTAAAAAATGATTTTACCAATAATGATTTTCATGTATTCGCTTGTTATTTCATTTCACAAAATCTGTATGCGCAATACTATTATTTTTCAAATGCAAAAAGTGAACTTTTTAGGTTTTAGTGATTTTGTGTTTCTTGTAAAACATAAAAATGGTTCACTCAATAAAAAGTTTACAAATTCTTGGGTAATTTGAACTAAATTTAAACTAAATTTTTAGAAATTAGAGCATGATTCGCCTTCAAAAATATTTAACCCAAATCAAGTATACAGTTTCTTTAAAACAAGTAAAAACCATTTACTTCAATTAAGAGGGAGTTAAGGCATTTAAATTTTTTTTTTATTTTTTTAAATAAATGCTTAATATGTTAAAATTTCAAGTCGATTGAAGAAAAATCGACGAAGATACGAGTATCAAGTGCTCATGACTAGCCCTCGAAGTGTCACATGGTTCTGGCCAGACATATTTCATTTTCATGCTTCAATTTAGCATACTTCTATTTTAGGTACATGGCTGTAATTTCAGGTAATCTCCCAAAATATTGTTGGCTTTCGATGTATAAATTAATAATTGAAAAAAAGTCCTTGGAACAGGACAAAAAAGCCAAATACAAAATCTTCACCTTACTTTTGGTACATGGTGTCTGGACAGACCCCTATGCATTTTGTATGAACGCATAGGCAAAGCAAAGGGAGTATAGTATTAAAGAGATCCCAACTCTCCCAACCTCCTCTCCTCTCTGACTTTTGTATAAATCAATGTAAATACCATTGATAAACTTTGTATATACAAATTTTCGGTATACGAAAGAGCGAGTTGGATAGCCGTTGGGCAAAGCACATGGCACGAGTTTTAAATTTGTATTTGCTTTATTCTTTTATGCTTCTTTCTTTCTTCTGATTTTGCGGTACGCGGGCATTCCGACAGCAAACAGATAAAGCAGCTCCTATCCGGGACCTTTGGAATTTTCTCAATGAAAACCTGCAAAATTATTATGAACCTTATGAAAATATCACCATCGATGAGCAGTTGTTTCCGTATCGTGGGCGCACAAAGTTCACCCAATATACCCCATCAAAACCTGCAAGGTATGGGATCAAAGTTTGGTGGGCATGCGATGCTAAGACTAAATTTCCATTGAAAGGAAAACTATACACTGGAAAGGAAGGAGACAGTCGGGAGATAAATCAAGGTGAAAACGTTCTAATGTATTTCGCAAATTGTTACGCAAACAGCGGCAGAACAATTATTTCTGATAATTTTTTCACCTCATTGAACGGCGCTAAACGACTTGCTGCTATGGGACTGGCATTTTTTGGCACCATTCGAGCAAACAAAAGATGTCTTCCTAAGGAAGTTATGAAGAGCACCAGACGACCAATTCTTTCAAGTGTGATTGGTTTTCATGAAAATCTTGTTGCACTTTGCAGCTACGTGCCCAAAAAAATAAGGCAGTCAATTTAATTTCAACCGTGCATTACACGAAACATGTTGAAAGCGTAGCCATGAAACCGGAAGCAATTTTATTTTATAATTCAACTAAAGCCGGAGTCGATACGATGGATCAAATGCTAACTCATTACACAACAAAAAGGTCAACCAGACGCTGGTCATACGCGTTTTCCTGCAACATGATTGATGTGATGGCATTGGCAAGTTACATTATATGTAAGCTAAATGATGAAAATACAAGAAAAGAAAGAAGACGCATATTTTTATATAAACTTGCAAAGCAATTGGTACTGGCCAACGTTGAAAATCGCATCAATAATCCGCACATTGTGGCTCAACCAACAACTCGTATAGCATTTGAAGCGTTCTTTGGGAGACCTCTCAATTTAGCAAACCTTAATGTGGCTTCACGCAGTGGTCCAGACACATTAGCTGCCAAAAAAGATTGCAGAATTTGCCTGCAGCACGGTGACAAAATACGCCGTAAGACACGCTTTTTTTGTTGCAAATGCAACAATCCTGTTTGTCAGCAACATTCAAAAGTAGATTATTTATGTTTTTGTTGCCTTCCGCAAAATTCTGAATAAAAAAATCAATGTATTCTTCATAATAATTTTCTATTTTGTCATAAACATTTATTACTTTACCCATAATAAAGAGAAATATATATAGAACAAAAAAATTGTTGCCCTTTTCATTCCAAAGATTTTTTCAGGTCTACTTTTTTCTTCCTCAGGTAGCTAATAACATAGTAAAAAGAAATAGAAACACAAAATATAACAAATATTTCCCTATCTTAGTAAAAAATTTAACGGCAAACAGCCCTTATTTCCATACAAATGCATGTAAATGTATAGGGGTCTGGCCAGACACCATGTGCCAGAACTAAGGGCTCAAAATATGTGCCTGACGAAGGGCTAGGCGTGATCAACTGACTCCATACGTATAAGCGAAGCAGAGCAGGAAGCTGAAAGACAAACTAAAGAAGGCAGGATTCATCGTAGACAGGAGCAAAAAGGTGCTTTAGACATCATGGATGATAGCAACATCCTTTATGGCATCCTGGCATAGATGATTCAGTGTGAGGTAAACCGATAAAATTTGCTAATAAACGTTTAATACCAGATTTTTTAGTGTTCAAAACTTTAAAGCGTTTTTCCCACAACTCACGTTTTCAAAGTCGGTGCCCCTAATAACTTCAAAACAACTTCCTTTTGAAATTTTGAACACTATTTCCGTACATAATTCACGAGGTAACGCTGGAGAGTTTTTTCAAATTTGTTAATAATTTTTATTTTACAATAACAAATTAGCCGATTTTTTCGCTAAAAAATCGCGTTTTTCCAAAAAACTTAAAAAAAGTGAAAAATGAAAATTTCGAAAAACGGAAAACTATTATCTAACGAATAAACTTTGATTTTTTGATTTCAGATGACCCAGCACCAAGTTATGAGCGGCACCGCAATTCTACTTTTTTTTTAACATGTCTAAATAATTGCTGCCATTGCCGTTTTTTTTAATATTTCTTCGTGAAAATTTTATACAACAATCTTGAAATGTCATGCTTTAATGTCCTCTTAGTTTTAATAAAGAGATTTTAACTGTGTCGTCACAAAAAAATGCCTTTTTTTCTTACGAATTAATTTTGATATGGTCCCATATATAGTACACTCAAAAAAAAAAGTTTGTAAAGTCAGCAAAAAATTTTGCTGAGTCAGCAAAATTTTAGTCAGGAGGATGCTTGCAAAAAAGTTGCTAATGTCAGCAAAATTCAGCAAAAGTTTTGCTAACACTTAGCAGATTAGAAATACAAAAGCCTTGCTAAAAATTAATAAATTTTTTGCTGAATTTTAGTAGACTGAAAAAAAAACGCAAAAAATTTGAAAAAAAATTGTAATTTAGTTGCTGAAAATCATAAAACATATTTTTGTGATTCTTTTAAAAATAATTTACTATAATAACGAAATATAAAAATTTTCATTTTTCCACATTGACGACATGAATTTATTTAATATCTGAAAATATATAGAAATAAATATATATAACATAAAAATTGTCTTTCAATTACTTACATCAATGGTTGTCTAAATGATGCTATCGTTTAAATGACGCTATCGCAACTGCCGAAGATAATTATAGAAACGAAATGAAAAAATAAACAAAAACAACGAAACGAAAAAAAACAACCCTTTTTGCAATAAGAAAAAGGAACCATAAAAAAATTTACCTAAGATGTGTGTCTTTCTCTTTCACTTTACTCTGTCTACATTTCTGTATATGTTTGTTAGCAATTTGACCACACATATAAACATTTAGTTTAAATAAATAAATATTTTATTTTGTCTTTTATTTAATTAATAGACATTTCAGAAGCCGGTGACAACGCAAAATTTAAGTTATTTTAATCCTCAATTTTGTTTTATGTATGAAAAACAGATACAAAAGTCTTCCATGGTTGTTTTTTTATATGTCTTATTAGAGTTGTACTTTTTAGTATCATTTTCCTCTTCTCTACTATATCTTGACATGCCGCGACATTAGTATATACATTAGTATATTAGTAAAGCATTAGTATAAAACAGTTAAGTGCTGAATAAGTATAACAAAAATTTTAGCTGAAAACACGATTTTAGCAAAAAATTTTGCTAAAAAATAGTATACCTGATTTACAAGACGTTTTACTAACTTTTCTACTAACTTATTTTTTTGAGTGTAATATCTAAAAACATATCAACTGATGTATATATATATATATATATATATATATATATATATATATATATATGTATGCACAGCGCATAGTCTAGAGACATTTATTCGTTCCCCCGCATAGTTTAGGGACATTTGCTTACTTTGGGGACTGTCCCTAAAATTTTCGCGCCTTTTCATACATCTAGCGTATTAGATGAGGACAATTTTTTCCATACACCGCATATTCCGGCGACAATTTTGGGCGTGTCCCTAAAGTATGCGCTGTGCATACATATATATATAATAACTGTCTCTAGACTATGCGCTGTGCATACATATATATATATATATATATGATATATATAAATTCCTAGTTGGAACATAGGGCCAGTACAAAAGCTTTCCATTGACTTTTATCTTCGGCTAGTCTTTTTGCTTCTCTCCATGAAGTTCTGGCTGAAAGCAGTTTATCTTCTATTTGGCGCCTCCATGTATTTGCGGGTCTTCCTCTACGTCGGCTGCCCTGGGGATGGTAATCAAGAGCTTTTCTTGTGACGTCGTCATGGCTTTTTCTAAAGGTATGACCCAGCCAGTTAAACTTTTTCAAGCGGATATCTAACATGATTTGATTTTGTTGGGGTTTTCACAGAAAAAATATTTCCCTAGTTTTTTTAATTAAATCGATTTGTTGAACATTTTGAAACTGTCAATTAAAAATTAATTGAATCAATTAAATAGTTTCTCAAATTCGGAACTTGCTTATGCTCGAGCTCAAAACATATTGCTGTGTTTTTTTTTTGTAATATGTATATATGAAGTTTTTATTTTTATAAATGTTTGTGTATTAGTAAAAAAAATTCAGTTAGATTTTATTAATTCTCATTAGGCTTATTAGTTTCTTAGGTAAAATAATTAAATTTTAGTGGTTTAAATCTGAATAATAATTTATTCTAAAACATTATCATAAAATTGATAATGTAATTTTTGAATACAATTTTGTTTAATAAAAATGTAACCAGTTTTTTTTTAACAGAAAATGCTAAAATTAAATTTAAAATTATTAAAAAACAATCCAAAACAAATGTTGCCATAATTTCTGCCTTTCAATACAAAGAAATCACTAATTTCTGTGTGAATTTGTTCACATAGGTGTAAATATATCTGCTAACTAAATGAGAATTACATGCCATTTAAAATTCAATGTTATTAAAATTCAAGCTATGAAAATAAATTTGGTATGGCAACAGCACTTTATCCAATTGTTGTTTGCTTTTGAGAAGATATACAATATTGATCACTTTTTTAATCAAATGAGTTATAATATAATTGAAAAACAATTTAGTTTAAGAGCTATCAATTTCTATTTAAATTTGCAGTTAAATTGGTGAACTTCGTGACTTTTTTGTGTGCAAGAACCAGCCAACAACAATTTATTTTTCACAATCTGTTAAATAAGTTTTGGGAATAAGTTTGCAGTTTTGCATTAGAACTTGCAAATACTATAAATTAAATTGTGATTAACTTAAACTTTAAGTAAGATGAAAAAATATTAATTTCAATTATAATATTCGAATTATCGCTTGCAAATAAAAAATAAATCTTTAATTAATTTATACTTCCTTTGATTGCAAATGAAAATTTGTCAATTGCAAATTTTATGCATTTCAAATAGAAAACTTTAATTTAAAACTTTTCTCGATTTCAACTGAAATGGTAAATAAAGAAATATAGCTTGAAAGCTATAATAAATGTTATGTTTTTCATAGTTTTACCATATTATGAAGTTATATGCGAGTTTTTATGAATTGACTTAATATAAATGTTTTTAAAACTGAAAGAAAATATAAGATATCCACATTTAAAAGAATATGTATATTTAATTAGATATGATAGCATACACTTAAAATACTATGTAGGTAAAGACCACTGCAAATGTGGTTAAAAACAATGAAATTTCACTTGAAGAAAGGACGACTTACATTTCAGTAAATTCAACTAACATTGTCATTTGATTTTTACTGTTCAACTACAATTACTGTTGATCTACAATTCTAATCAGAACTGAAATTTCTTCTAAAAATTACTATTTTTTCACTTAAAAATAAAGATACAGTATAACAACTCAATCAACTACAAATATTTATAGCAGAAGTTCCCTGAGTGTATAATTTAATAAAATTGGATGATTCTAATTGTATATAAATTAATCTGATATGATACAATTTGATACAATTTAATTGGGACAGTTTTCGGATAAAATTTTTATAATTAATTGTAGGGTCATATTAAATAAGATAAAAATATATAAAGCTACATATTAGGTTTTTTTTTTTTAAACGGGAAGATTAAATTCGTTATATCTCAAAACAACAAATTTCGTCTTAATCCATTTTGCTAAAATGACACAGATATATAGACCGCATAAAACTGAACCAATACGTTTTCATCCTTAATATAAGCAGCCATCTTTGACATATTAAAGAGAAAAGTTTTATGACAAACTATATTATTCTCAATTTTTTAGATAAAAAATACAGATTTTTAAGCAATTTTCTTTTAACATAATAATTTTGCAGCTGGAATGGTCAAAACATGCAAAAAATGCAGTTCACAGAATAGTAAGAGTTCAATTGTTAAATTTTTCGGTTTTGTAGAAAAATTTTCGTTTTTCAGAATTTTTGACTATAAATTTTTCTTACAACTTTTTACATAAATTGTTCGACTTTTTTATCAACGGGGATCAAAAAATGAGTTATATTGCGAAAAACGCTAATTTTTTAGTTAATGTTTTCTTTTCGCAAGTGTGCGCCCGGGGGAGCTAAGTCCGTTTTTGTGAACCAAAATCAAGATTTTTTTATATTAACTCCGAAATGATTCTCAGGATGTTATATAATTAGAACTAAAATCACTTCGAGAATAATGTTATAAATTTCTATATAATTTCATATGGAGCAATATTTGCGTCGCTTTCCAGAAATTAATATAAAGTGAAATTTCATACGCCTCAATACAAAAATATCCCTAAAAATAAGATCAAATATAATTTAGAGCAAATATGCAATATATCATTTAAGAAATCTATGAAAGAAACAGATAAATATTTTTTCAAATTGATGGCAAAATTCATAAAATTTTATGTTGGTGGTGCAAAAAACTTTTACTATTTATGTATTTAAAATTTTATTTTATTCGTTTGATGAAAAAATATTTGATAGTTTATTCGATCAAAATAAGAACCCGAATAAATGACAACTCTAGTATATTTTATAATTTCTGATATTTGCAAAAAATGCAATACTATACACTTTTTGTATATTTTTAATTTTTGAAAAAAAGAACATCCCGAATTAAACAGCCACTTACAGGGCTGCCAGGCGGCCTTGATTTCGCTTGATCTACAAGAACCTTTAATGCACCGAAGTGAAGTTAGCCTACTTTAACTGGTCCAATTTTTTAAAAATCGAATATGTACCAAAACCTATACAATAATAAAAAAATACAGTGAAATCTGTCAAATATATTTAATAAAATTTAATTAAAATGACATTTAAAGCTGCCATGGCTCTGTATACTTAGGAATAAACTAAAACCTGCTTTCTTAATATTTTCGAAATATTTGGGTATTTAGCATATGTTTTTAAACCCTAAACGAACTTTTTCTATTAAGTTTTTACAGCTTTGAAATAAAGCTGTATTAAAAACTGTGAAAAAAATACAAGGACGAAATCAGAGTCCAAGGACATCAAACTGAACCGTGACTGTATTCTTCAAAAGAAGAAAATTTAAAAAAAAAATATTAAAAATTTAAGAAACACTTCCTCACTCCAGTTTTTATATATGTTACTACAAAAGAATGCAGAAAAATGTGAAAAAAATTTCAAGGACGAAATCAGGATACAAGGATATCAAACTGAACCATGGGGTATCCATCAAAAGAGGGGAATTTCAAAAAAAAAGTTAAAATATTTTGGAAAATATCCTCACTCCAGTTTTAATATATGTAATCAAAAAATACATCCCACATTTGTGAAAAAAATTTCAAGGACGAAATTAGGTTACAAGGATATCAAACTGAACCATGGGGGTATCCTTCAAAAGAGGGGCATTTAAAAAAAAATTTAAAATATTTAGGAAAAATATCCTCACTCCAGTTTTAATATATGTTATCAAATAATGCATCGCAGATTTGTGAAAAAAATTCAAGGACTAAATCAGGATGTTTCAAAAACAGGTAAATTTCAAAAAAAATTTTTAATCTTAGGAAAACTTCTTCACTCCAGTTTTTATATATGTTACTACAAAAGAAAGCAGAAGGATGTGAAAAAATTTCAAGGACGAAATCAGGATACAAGGATATCAAACTGAACTATATGGGTATCCTTCAAGAGAGGGGAATTTCAAAAAAAAAGTTAAAATATTTAGGAAAATATCCTCACTCCAGTTTTTATATATGTTATCAAAAAATACATCCCACACTTGGGAAAAAAATTTCAAGGACGAAATCAGGATACAAGGATATCAAACTGAACCATGGGGGTATCGTTCAAAAGAGGTAAATTTCAAAAAGAACTTAAAAATCTTAGGAAAACTTTCTCACTCCAGTTTTCATATATGTTACTACAACAGAAAGCAGAAAGATGTGAAAATTGTTTTCACAAATCTGGGATGTATTTTTTGACAACATATATTAAAACCGGAGTGAGGATATTTTCCTAAATATTTTATCTTTTTTTTTGAAATTAACCCTCTTTTGATGGATACCCCATGGTTCAGTTTGATATCCTTGTATCCTGATTTCGTCCTTGAAATTTTTTTCACAAATTTGCGATGTATTTTTTGATAACATATATAAAAACTGGAGTGAGAATATTCTCCTAACTATTTTAACTTTTTTTTTAAATAACCCTCTTTTGAAGGATACACTCATTGTTCAGTTTGATGTAATTGTATTCTGATTTCGTCCTTGATTTTTTTTACATCTTTCTGATATAGTATTTAATAACACATATAAAAACTATAATGAGCAAATTTTCATAAGAATTAATATATATATTTTTTAACCGGCCCCCTTTTGGCTTAAAAATGCTCCACATGCCCCGCTCGTGCACATATTTTAATTTTTTTTGTTATTATTTAGTTTTTTTATTCGTTTTATCCTTTTTTTTTGTTTAAGTTAAGTTTGTAATTTACTCTACTGTGTACTGTAGTGAAGGTAGCCCACTTTTTTTTGTTCTAAAAAAAGTGGGATATTAAAATGGGCTAACTTCACTCTAGTCTTAAATGCTCCTCAAGAATCAAGAACAAATATGTTTCGTCAAGATTTTTAAAGCCCAACCAAACAACATCTTAACATATTATTTTAAAATTTTGTTCAAAGATTTTCTTAAACATAGTTTTGTAAAAAGCAAAGAAAAAAAATCATTGAAGTCATGCACTTCGCAATTATTCGATTTATTTTATATGTTTAAATAAAATACGTAGACGAAATGTGATGTTGAGAGTGTCCCTTAAGTATAAATGTCGGAAATGTTAATACAGTACCCTCTAATTTTTTATATCTGACTTGAATATAACTGATGTGTAATTAAAGGCCTCTACAACAACGCCTACCCTATGCAACCAGGCCTTAAAGAGCGAAACATGGTTTTACATGGGGAAAAAATAATTTTTTTCAGTTTTTGCAAATTGTTTTATATATTGTAATAGTTTTTATTCTAAATGGTAATTTTTTCGACATAATGATAATATTATGCAGGCACGTAGCTAGGGGGTGGGCTTGGGGGCTAGAGCCCCCCCCTCCCGAAATGATTTGACAAATTTAAAAACTTAATGCAATTCGTTAGAAAGTAACAATGTTATTGATAGATTTAATATGAAAATATTTATTTTTGACTTGGATCAAATAGGATTATGATTTGAATCTTAAAATTTCGTTAGAAAACATCGCTTGCAAATGTTCGGCTATCATTGTTAGAGTTAATTTTTGCCAAAAAGCAATAAATAAAATCATTTAATAAGAGATTTCGAAGTCTTTGACTTAAAATATAATCAAAAAATTGTTTGAGACAATGCCAACTAAAAATTAAATATGTCTACACAGAAAAACTAAAATTGAGTTTTAATTAAAATATTTGTTGATTCAGCAAAAGTTTAACTGAATTCGGTCGTGTTGATGCAATTGTAGTAACAACTAAAATAATTTGTATCTATTTAATTAATATTATTTTCAATTACATATTGTTTTATTCACATCTATTCAAATTTTAATTGAATACTGTTTACTATTGGGAAAAATTACAAAATTTTAAAAAAAATCACAAAAATTAGAGAAACGCGAATGTTCCAATTTAAACGATTTTTTTTAATTTTGGCGATTTTTTAAAGTTTTTGCATTTGTTTCAATGTTGTTATTATACGTTATAAAAACTGAAAATTTTTTTATACCAAATTCATTTTCAATTAAACAGTTAATTGAAAGTAAGTTTGAAATCGAACAAAATTTTAATTGAAATCTTTTTATTTAAATTTGGTTTGCTACGCACGCATCTGGTAACACAGTTTTCATTTTTATTTTAAGATATCTCATAAATTTTTTTAATTTTTTGAAACAAATTTAAGCCTCAAACTTTGATCGATATGAATAATGTGTTAACGTGGTCCAATGTGACTCAAGTTTTCTCAATTTTTTTTTAGACTAAATGTAAACAAATTTCTATCGGCGCTCCTTGAAATGCGACATTTTAAAACCAAGCAGCTAATCCAGTCTTTGTGTTATAACGATGTAGTTTTTTTTTTAGACATTTAAAGGGTTTTTATATAAAAAATTGATTAAAGACAATTTGAAAAGCGTTTGAAATTGTCCAAAATATAAATCAAAGTGAATTAGAAATACATAATTTAGTTTAAATAAGACCTAGGCGATGTCAGGTATATTTTTAAATTTTCCAATTTTATATTTTTTCTTTATTATTATTTCTTTTAGACTACAATCACGCTTGCTTAGAAAATTTTACGATTTTTTTAATACAAGACATGAAGTATAGCCCCCAATCTTAAAAAAAGTCGGATATATGAAAAAGGGGGAAAAATAGTGAATAATTTGTTAAAATAATTCAAATAAGTGGCAGCCGGGGTCCACGACATAGAGTCAAAACGGTTTTAAAAATGTGTGTTTTCTCAAGCATTTTAACGCTGTTTTTAAATAAGTCTAAATTTCCTAAACTTTAAACATATTTTCATACAAAGATGTGTTAAATTTCACCACCAATTTTAAAAATAGATACTCTTTTCATATATTTTTGCTGCTTTATCACCTATCCGAATTTCATTAATTTCAAAGGGAACCCATCGGAAAAGCTTCCTTGTAAGTGTCAGGCAAATTATATAGGATATTTGCTTTTAATTTGTTTTTTGTACGGTTATAAATCTTTAATTTCCCGAGTTAAAACTTTTGCATAAAATAATACATTATTTTATATGCACTTATAAGGTTTTGTCTGCCCGTGCATTTAACCGGACATAATTATATAAATTCATATATAAAATTAATTTCGTATAAAAAATTTAATATGATGTCATATATAGTTGCGTATAATTGTATATTGCATTTAGAATACGCTAAAACTAATCCAATTAATAATTACGTTATATTTATATACCTAGACAATGTAAAATAATGTATATTTTGATACTATATCATATTTAAAAAAAACAAAATTTTATTATAAATAAAATTTCCAAATGCTATGGAATTTGTTACAAATTATAAAGTTGTAAACCTTTTGCAAGCGGCTAAAGTCTAAAAATATTAATAGATATTTTGTATTTTCATGACGTTTTAAAATCAAAAACTGGAAATTTATACCGCTATATAAAATCGTATTAAATTGTATCGCGTCATTATTCGGATGTTATTTAATTATTATGCCCATTTCACGGATAAACCTGTATTAAGACTCATATTAAATTTCGTATGATTATATAAAGCATCATATTAATTTTAATCTGGTTATTAGAAGTTAAAACTTTTTTACTTTTTTTACATTTATCAAGTTTTAGCTACCCTAGACGTATATTAGCACATAAAAATATTAAGTAATTTTATTTTTCGCGGTTTTCAAAAGGTTTTCCGCATAATCCTTTTTTTATTTAATTAAACTAAAAATTATTATTTAGCTAAAAATTTAACGTAATTAGACAATAACGATACATATCCAACTTAAAGTGCACAAACGTTTTCAAATTTGACGTGTTTCGCGGATTGTGATCAAACAGATTAAAGCGTTGTTTCGCGATATAGACATCAAAATTCGGAAAATAATGAACACAATAACTAAAAAATGAAAAAATGCATTTTAAGGAAATGCACTTTATGCGATTTCTATTATTAATACATGAGTGCTCATCACGTGTAGGTAAAAATTTAGCAAAATTTTAGCAAACAAAAAACAAAAAAAAAAAAAAAAGCTGTTACTCTAGTGTGGCAAAGAAAATATATAATCAATATAAAAAATCGAAAAGCCCCCCCCCCCCCAAAACAAATTCCTAGCTACGTGCTTGATATTATGTATTCAAAAAGGTATAAAAATCCAAAATCGGTTTATAACTAGCCCAATAATAAATACTGCCCCAGACCACTAATGTGCCAATTATAATTTTTTTTTAAAAATTTTTTAAGTAAAATTGACAATATTTTGAGACATTTCTCCACTTATGTTGTCATAACTCAAAAACAACTAGTCCGATTTTGTCAAATTAAATTTACAAAAATTAAGGTTTACAATATCTTTAAAGAACATGTACAAATTTTTTTAATGCGATCAATAGTTTCAAAGTTATGAAACAAATTGTTAGCAAAAAAAAAAAAAAAATGCTAAAAAAAAAAAAAAAATTTGAAAAACAAAAATCTGGAAAAAATCGAAAACTGCAAAAAATATTACTTTTTATTTTTTTGTAGTAAAGCTACATATCATGCGAATTAAACTAGATATGGATCATAAAAATCGATGCATGCTTTACATTTTTATTTACAATTAATTGAAGGTATCGCATATTTACAAGCACTGTAGAAATTGTACCTATTATATAATGAAAATGCAGAACATAAAAACTCAGGTGCATTTTACGACACGCATTTTGGCAAAACCCCTTTGGAAAAACCCCTATGACATTTTTATGATTCTAATAACTAAAAAAAAATAAGTAATAAACAAAATATTGTTTAATTTTTACGATTGCGGTAGGATAGTAATAAAACGCTCATAAATGTGCGTGTACGCTGAAGTGCTCTTATTTTCCGTTAGCTACCTGTAACGGATGATTTTTTTTTTTTTTCATAAAAGTCCTTAATGTTTTTTAGGATTCTTGGGAATAATAAAAAATTTGCAGCACACACAAACTGTATCCACACAAAGGGATATCCCAAATTATAGTATCAGTATTTATAAGATCTCCTTGACCCTTTTTATTTCATTCAAGAAGTGTTTGCGATAACGCAAACATCATTTAATACCTACACAAAATTAGAGTCATACAGCTTAGAAGTTAAAAACAATTTTCAAATATTAATAAAAATGAGCCAGAAAGCCAGAACATTTTTATGTAAAACGATCCAGATTTATTTTGTTATGTGTGCGGCCAATATATCACCGGGAAAAAACGGAAGTGCTTCTTAACTTCATTGCAAAAGTCATATCAAGATTGCTATAATATCTATCCGCACAATTTGAACCAGCATTGGACACCGAGTACTATATGCATTCCATGTCGATTGAATTTATCTATGAAGTCTTCTAACGTAAAGTAAGTATAAATTAATAGATTTGGAATATTTATAATTACAATATTTCTTAATTAAAATTTGAATTCTTCATATTCCTGATTTCAATTTTTTTTTTTCATTTTACAGACGACACTTGGAAATTTTGAAGCCTATGCTATGGAGAGAAACAGCGAACCACGCATACGAGTGTTATTTTTGTTTAAGTACAAAAAGCGGTTTTGGAAAACATATGCGATGGTCTTACCCCACGAGGTCTGCTGATGGGTTTACACTTGCAGTTCTACATTCACAAGAAATAGAATATGCTCAAGATCGGGGTGCAAGCTGTAGTCATGTGCTTTCATCTTCACCAGGACACTCAACCTCAAGTATGTCTTACCAATCAGATATGTCAGATCCAGCACTACCATCTACAGCTGAAAATGACGAGTTCATCCCACACAAACATTTCTCGCCGAGACCATGGAATCAAGATCAGCTTAATGATGTAATTAGAGACCTTGGATTGTCGAAAAGATCTTCTGAATTACTTGCGTCCCGGATGAAAGAAACAGGTCTCATAACTAAAGAAACTAAGTTCCGTATTACCGTACTCGAGAAAAAGACTTACTTCATTATTTTGCTGAAGAGGATGACTTTGTGTACTGCACAGATATTTCTGGTTTGATGACTGCCATGGGCTTACAGAGATATGATTCAAACGAATGGCGTTTATTTATCGACTCATCAAAACGCAGCTTGAAGTGTGTCCTTTTGCATAATGGAAATAAATTTCACTCCTTGCCGATCGCACATTCAACCAAAGTAAAAGAAGAATACTCTGTAATTGCATTGGTCATGAAGAAGATAAAGTATGATGAACATAAGTGGGTAATTTGTGTTGATCTTAAGATGGTAAATTTCCTCTTAGGCCAACAAAGCGGCTTTACAAAATATCCTTGTTTTATATGTTTATGGGACAGCAGAGCTAAACAGAACATTGGAAGAGAAAACAATGGCCTTCTAGGGAAACACTAGTTCCAGGTACGCCAAATGTTATAAATGTGGCTCTAGTGCCCCGAGATCGCATCATATTACACCCTCTTCACATTAAACTTGGTCTGATGAAACAATATGTTAAAGCACTTAACAAGATAGTGAATGTTTCCAGTATATTTCAAGGAAGTTTCCCAATCTAAGTATGGAAAAGCTGAAAGCAGGCATATTTGATGGCCCACAAATTCGCAAATTGGTGAACGATACTGAATTTGGCAGTTCAATGTCAGAAATTGAGAAGAATGCATGGGATTCGTTTGTATGGGTTATTCAAAATTTCTTAGGAAATAACAAGGGTGATGATTACGTTGCGCACGTTGAAGAGATATTAACTCACTTCCAGAATCTTGGATGCAACATGAGCATCAAAGTACACTACCTGCACAGTCACTTAGATCGTTTTCCTGAAAATCTAGGAGACTTGAGTGAAGAACAGGGCGAACGATTCCACCAAGATATCCGGACAATGGAGGAACGATACCAGGGTCGCTGGGATGCACACATGATGGCTGATTTTTGCTGGAGTATTCAGAGTAACACTTCGTTATTCAACAATAGTAGAAAATCGACTAAAAGAAAATTTCAGAGTTTGTAGTTTATAATACATATTTATTTATTTTCTTGTTTTATTTATTATAATAAATGTGAATAATAAAATATAAATTTTCTACTATTTAATTTATTTATTTATTTATTTACATTTAAGCTCATCCAACACAAATGTCTTTCCGAAGAATAGAATCAGTATATTCTAGGTAGGGTTTTGCCAAAAAATACACGAATGTTACTATGTAATGCATTTTTGATGTGAAAATTTGTACATAGCATGGGGAAAATGTTTTCAAAATTCAATCAATGGAAAGAAGAACATTAACTACTCAATTTTATGTATATCAGACAAAAAACTAAAATTTGGTGAAAATGAGCGAATTCACTTAATTGTGAATAAATTCGAAAAAAAATCAATCGATTTTTATGATCGATATCTCATTTTGTTCCTATTACATGTGGCTTTGCGATAAAGCAATAAATCTGAACGATTGCCGTTTTCGATTTTTATGATTTTTTTAAAACAAAAAAATTTGCTATTTTCACGTAAAAAAAATATTTTTTCCCTCAATTTTTTATTATAACTCCGAAACTACTGAGCCGATTGAAACGCAATATATTAACGGATTAAAGGCTATGTAAATTTCAGTTTTTCTAAATTTATTTGAATAATATCGGACTAATTTTTTTTTAGTTATCATTAATTATGTGGAGAAACATCTAAAAAAATTTATAATTTTACTTAAAAATTTTTTAAAAAAACACCTCTCCATAGAATTTCAAAATTGAACCATATTTGTACTACTGGGACCACAATACATCAATATTGTATAGTGGTTTTCAAAGCCCCTAAAATTTTTTCAAAATTGTTGCCTTGTGTTATTACTTGACCGAAAAATTCGAGCACAAATCTTAAAAATTTTTGAAATTGATTACTACAATAGAATTTTTGTAGTCACATTTTAAAAAAAAACATATTTTTGTGGGCATTAAAAAAAATGAAAAATCGTGATAAGCCACATTTTATTTATTTATTTATTTTATTAATTAATAATCATATAATTTCACATTATATACTATTACCCTAACCGAGCACTAGTTACTATGGCCTTCGGCGCGTTGTAGCGAAAACAGACCAGTGCCTCTGGTGGAAATCGAACCCACGACTGATAAGCCAGCACGCTACCAACTAGCCTACCGGGGCGCACTAAGTCACATTTTATTCTAAGTATATCTTAGCTTTTTAGCTATAAAAAAAAAGTCCAAAAACTATGACTTTTACAGGACCTTTATAATATATGTACTAGTAATACGTGTTCAAGCAATACTTCTAATATTAATCAATGAATGTCTAGAAAACAGCGATAATCTCTAAAATAATAAATGTGGCTTATCAAGTTTTTACAAAAAGCCATTCATTAAAAACATTAACCAGCTGACAAATAGTCAGTTCATTTGGTTATATTTTTCTCAAAACTGGTTTTAATGATTGGGTTATTTTTCTTAAAGATTAATTTAAGACATTTAATTCGTGGAAATATAAGGAAAATAACGAGGATGTTGGACCAACAAAAAATGCAAGATTTACACTTTATTTGAAAAGGTTAAATCATGAATCGGATTATTCCAACTGATAATTTTTTATGCCATTTTTGTATACTTTTTATAAAAAAAATATATTTTTATACAAATATATTTCAGATATTCTTCGCTTTGAAATACAACTACTTACGTATGTCTGTTTTTAATTGTCAAGATTTTTTTCCAAATCAAAATTTTTTTTTTTGGTGAATGTCAAGCATTTTCTAGCATAGAACCAGTTTTGTACTAGTCCATTTCAACCAGGCAATTAGTACGAGTTATACCGCCTCACCATACAAACAACTGTAAAATGTAACATAGAGATGTCATAGGGGTGTACACTAGTTCCAAAATCCACCTTTGAAACTAGTTTTTATTTATTTATTTTTTTTTTTTATTTACCCTAACCGAGCACTAGCTACTATGGCCTTCGGCGCGTTGTAGCGAAAACAGACCAGTGCCTCTAGTGGGAATCGGACCCACGACCCTCGCACTAGTTTGAAAACTACAATTTAATGACAAAAAATAGAGAGTATAACTGGTACTAATGGGACACTCGCGGAACCTGTTCTGAACTAACTCTTCGGCACCAGTACAGTACCAGGTGGTTTAGAACTTAATTATATAAATAAAAACCAAATGTTTTGCTTTGATGAAAATAAGGTTGGACTAATAATTTCATTTTATTGAGATAAATAGTTTAATAGGACTAAATAAAGGGTCCGCCAAATAACTTTTTTTTTTGAACTCCTGAACCAATTGGACTTTGTATGGCATCATACCAAGGTCTTTATGCAAAATTCGTCTCAATGCTGTCTCCGAAATGTTCAATTGTTGAGAACGACGGTGAATTGATGTTGATGGAGCTTCACGCACACTTTCTGCCACAGCAGCAATATTCTCGGGTGTACGCACTGTTTTTGGCTTTTCACGCTTTGGTTTATCGATGAGGATGCCAGTTTTCTTTCACTTTTTTCACAAGATAACGAACATACGGACCACATTCGTTTAGCGGAAGGATAAAACAAATTATCTGTCAAATCAGACATGAGCTAAATGTTACCATTCACAAAATAAGCACTAGTTGAAAAAAACGTTAGATGGCGGATCCTTTAGTATTTAAAATATTTTGCTACAAGTTTGATATAATTTTTATTAAAAAATAAAAATTATGTTTTTTTCGACCTTTAATTGTGCAATGAAAATTCTTTTATAATTTATATTCAGTATAAAAAATGGATGTGTTTATTTGCCAATTCAGAATATATTATTAACCCTTCCATGCATTTGTTTTATGTATACAACAACACTTTTTGAGAGCAGCTTTCACATTTCTAGAGAAACATTTTGCAGAACGAAGTAATTCAAATGATTAGAGCCTGCTACTTCAGGTTTGCTTTCTACTTGAAGACAAGTAAAAAGTTGTTGTGCTATATATTTAAATATTTAAAAAAATATAGCTTTCCTAAACAAGTTGTGTGCCTGAGAGGGTTAAAAACAAATGTTTTTCAAACTTAGAACTTCAAAACTCGTATTTAAATAAAGTTTTTTGTTTCAAAATGATTGTTTTTGAAAGCAAAATATGAAACTAAATTGGTTCTAAAAATAAACACACAAACTAGTTCTGCAGTGGTTCTATTTGGTCCCAGTACTGTATCAGTTGATTTGCACCTCAACTCTATTTACAATAAAAAAAATTAAGTGTTGATATATAAACTGAAAGTATATTTTTAGACAAAAATGTAGTTGGGAAAACATAAATTTATATTTTCAAACAGACCCAACATATTTAGTTTATTTTACACTAGTACACAACTGGTACAAAATTAGCTTTTGAGAACAAGTTTGTTTTTTTTCTAGTCTGAAAACTAATATTTTTCGGACCTAGTACAACTTTTTTTCTACTAGTAGTTCTTTTTATCGATTTTTGAGAAAATAAAAACCGCAATTTTTAAGAGGCCAAGAAGACCCAAGTCAAAAAAAAATCCTGTTTTTGGTTGATCTTTCATGGAATGACCGATATATGTTTTCTTATGATTATGCTGACATACACACAGAAAATTGGAAAGTGAATTTTGGTAGCTACAACCAATAAATCCGATTAGTAAAACCATATTTAATTGTGATTTCTGAATATTTTGGGTGATGGAACTAAAATTCAGTTGTGTTAACCGAAGTTTGTCATGAGAACTAATATTCAGTTGTTCCAACCAACTTGAGTCGTAGTAACCAAATTTTAGTTAGCAAATGTCAAATTTTTTTTCTGTGTGTAACAAAAATATTTCATATATAAAAATCTTATTGACTTTTTGTGACAATAATGCGTTAATTGTCATTTATTTTATATTTTGATACGGATCATATTTACGTGTTATTCTTATTTTCCACCCCAAAAATTCTTATTTTTCAGTTCCGCCTAAAAATGTTCTCCCTGCTTTACGCAAAAAAAGCCAAGAAATTTATCTTTATTGACATCTCACTGGCTTAACCGCAATCTCACTCACATATGAGGATGTGTGACATTTTAACGCCCTGATAAACTTTCTAGACATTCCATTTCCCAAATAAAAAAAAATCGCTTTGTTGTATTAACACAACGAGTTTTGATTTTATTCTTTTTTTTAAGTTTTTTCGTTATTTTTTTATTGGTGTTTTTTTTAGGGGATGCAATCAAAGCATACCCCCTCCCCATATAAATATAGCTATTCGATGACATTTATTATGTGCGAAAACGTTTTTGGCATAGTACGTGTGTGTAATTTATAGATGTTGACATTTATCAATTGTCTAATGATTTGAAAAACACATAAAACTCATGGAAAATATTTATTTTCATATGTAACATATGAATATAAAGTTTAATGAAATCATATTAACATACGTTAATAGTTTAATATTATATCTGGCAGTAAAATTGGGTGATAATATAGCATGTAGAATAGGAAGTCATTGGGACTTTTAATAACACACACTTGAGATTCGATGAGCGTTTGTACTACTCAAAACTTGAATTATTTTAGCGCTTTTTATAAAAAACACTCTTGGTTGGCAATTTTTGGAAATTTTTATAAATAACTTTTATCGTCTTTTTCATTAAAACGTTTGATTATAAACAATTTTAACGAATTTGAGCGATTTTAGGACAAAATATTATTTCTTTATATGAGTAACTTCAAAAACTTAGACACCAGTTGAAACGGACTTCAGATGCTTCTTATTTCTCAAGGCTATCTGAATTGAGAGAAACGATGGATATGATCAGGTAGAATATACCCAGTGTAATGATATATCATGATTTTTGGGACACTAGCTTACTGCATTTCTTTTATACAAATAATAAGCATTTAAAAATAAGAAGTTAATTTCCGCATTATTTCAATACCACAAATAATGCGTTACCCATAAGTACTTATTTTTATCATTATTTTAAATATAAACTAATGATCTGAACATTTTTTGAAAATCAATTCTTAGACTCATGAATATTTCAAATTAAAATGTACATACATAATCATATATATCCATACATTTCCATACATATTCAAATGTATACATTAATGAAAATTGATGTAGTATTTACATATATGATCACATATTAACTCGTGTGAACATCTATGAATCTTACATGGACATGTATAACCTCGAATGACTTCATATATGAGCATGAATGAGTTCATACATGTTCATAAATGGATTCATATATGTTGATTTTTAAGCGGGTAGGCAAAACAAAATGTCTACACTGAAAGAATTATTATTCATGATATTAATGAAAGAAATTCATAGAATTTTTTTGGTGGATTCAAAGAAGAATTTCATTATATACAAGAACCTCAATTAATATTATGAAATCTTTCATAAACTTTTATCCATAAAATGTCATAGTTTCATAAAACAAAAGCTTCATTCAATTTCATAAACTATCCTTTCATAAATTTAATGAAAATTTTCTTTGGAACTATGAAATTATTTTAAATACTAAACTTTTAATTTTTTCATAAAATTTCTTTAATTTTCATACATATTTAAATTTATTTTTAATATTTAATTCTCTTTTTAATTTTTGGTATTCTATGAAATCGTTTCATTAATTATATGAAGCGTTTCATTGGCTTAATTCCAATGCATTTTTTTCAAGACATTTATGAAGGTTTCATTTATTCAATAAAACTTGTTTATATTATAGAATTTTATGATACTATTTTATAAATTCTATGAACGCTTCATTGCAGGAGTGAATTATTAGTTTCATGATGATTTTCGTTAATAATACAAAGCATTTCATAAACATTAACTTTAATGAAACCTGTTTCATTGATTCTATTAAAAGTTTCAATGGACAATTTTCATTAAAGCTAAGAAGAAATTCATTAATGAAGAGAAAATAATTCTCTCAGTGTATTAAAGAAATAACTGAAATATAAAAACTTTTATTAATCGTTTTCAAGATATGGACTCTTTAACCCATTACTGCCCAAACTTTTTTTTTAATTTTGAGACAAAATTGTTTAACACTCTCACTTTTTTCAGAGCATGCTAAATTGTAACAACTCTGCTGGCAACTTAAGTTGCCAATGGGCATTAATGGGTTAATAATGGCTAAAGATATATGATTTGACTTTCAAGCAAACAATATGAAGGAATTCACTGATAGAGTGATGTTGTTTGAAGTTTAAACTGTAGAAAACTATCAAAAATGTTCCTATATTACAACAATAGCACGTTAGCACTTAAACATATATGTAATTACTACAAAAATGATCTTAACATCTTGATATACTAAAACTATCGCCAATATATAGTAAAATATTAAAATATTTTAATTATTTTTATATTTTTTATTCGTTATTTGTTCGATTAATAGAATAATTTTAAAAATGAATTGTTTGATCGTTCGATTAAAAATCTTTTGATTGCTTATTCTACCAAAACCCGAATAAATGACAACCTTAATACTTATACATTAGATCCTACTAAAATTTAACACATTTTTGTCAAATTCCCCGCCTTAATTTTTGAAACAGACTCATAATATTTGTATATACAGTGGAGTACGGTTATAACGAACTCGCGGTGACCCAACGATTTAGTTCGTTATAAGCGAAGTTCGTAATAAGCGAGGTAAACATTTTCCAAAAAATTATTAAAATTTCAGGAAGTTTTCTTAAATTCTTCTAATGTTAAAATTTTTGTTTTTAATTCAGGAACAATTCTTCCATTAAATAACGTTTCATACAGTTTTTAATTTTTTAAAGTAAATTTGTAATTAAAAAGCTAACGTTTTTAAGAATTGCAGTAGAATTTTCATTTTACAATCACAATTTTTTTATGCGCGTTTTATAAGCGTAAAAATTTCTATGAAAACTTATAAAAGAGTCCAAATAATTAGTTCGTTCGTATTATTTGTATGAAATATATTAGTAAATCCGTTATGACCAGAAAAAAGTTCGTTATAACCGGTATTCGATATAACCATACTCCACTGTATTTAAAAATATTTAATCTCCTTTTTATGCAAATGCTGAAAATGCTCTCATAATCATTCTCATTTACAAAAATAATACATTAACTTAGCATCATACAAACACTTATCTACAAATATGTCCTTTATGGGTGTTTAATAAGCATCATATGAGGACTTATACTGTATGTAGATTAAGGATATTTAATCTTTTGTTCAATTGTCATCAGCACAAAATCAGCAAAAAGGATGCCGCATGTGACTTATGAAGCATTTGTGGCTGTAGTCCTTTTTCTGGTTTTTGTCACTTTTCAAAACTTTTCTTTGTAGAGTTTTTTGTTTGTGTTGTATTTGTGTAATGTGTTTGCCCAGTAATTAGAAGGCTGATCAATCATAATTCATCATCACTTGGCGCTAAAAATGTTTTTTTCTTCTTTTGTTCTATTTTATACTTTCTATGAGTGATTTACTGTACCCCAAGTATGAATGACATTGTCTGGGTATTTTTTTTTTTGGTTTTTGTTGGTTTTTGTTGATTTTTCTACTTCTCCTTTAGGATTGTATCTATTATGTTTTTGCATATGTTTAGGCGTGTGCGTTATACAACATTTGTAGCATGTCTAATGAGCAGAAGTTTTCCACAAATGTTTGTATTTATTATTTATTTTATAAAATGTGGCTTTCCACAGTTTACCAAAGGGTGACAAATTTTATTTTAATTTGTTTTTGTATTTTTAATAATTTACAAAAATGATAAATTACTTTGTGTGTGGATTTAACTTTTAAAATTTTTTTATTTGTAATCAATAAAAAATATTGAGAACCTTTACGAGGTTTGATAGCCATATTAATTTGTAAACAAAAAATATTTCAGTATTGTGTAACTGAATATTTCCAAATGTGAGCTACTACCTGGTTTTTGGACTATATGTATTTAAAAAATATAGTGTAATATTGCAAAACTACTTGTAAATAACGCAGCCTATAGGCCAACACGTTGGGCACGTTTTGACTATAGAATATTTTGTTGAGGCACTAATAATATGAGAAAGTTATATAACAAAGTTAAAAATAATCCAAATGGCTCGATTTAGCAAACATGCTTCCATTACCGAACATGATAAAAAATTTAACTTTTAACGTTATAATTTAAATTCTTATCGGTTGCAAAAATCCAACTTTGAAAACTCGTTTGTTATTCAGTTTTTATGTTAACGAAAAATATCATATTGCCAGTGTAGAAAAGCGTTAGCGTATAAGTGGTTATAGAAGTGGTTATATAAGTACATATTTGGTAACGAATGGAAAATATGTGGCTACCAGTATGGACGAAAATAATGAGTCTAAAAGTAAATTTAAAACAAAGCACTAAATATAATAAAAAAATACTTTTTTTGTTGGAATCGAACCAGAGCCTCCAAGTTGCCAGTCATCCGCTCTACCATCTGTGCTATCAAGACATGTTATACTTGATAGATAAAAACATAAAAGACCTGCTCGCAGCAAATGTCATTACTTTCCAGCATATAAAAAATCAAAAATAAGTAGTTAAACATGTACAAATTGCCAACCGTACAAACAAATTAGTACTGGCAAACCACTGATATTATTGTAAAACTCACCGTACTAAAATTTCCACTAGTACAACTAATGGTATAGTAGAAAAGTGTTATTTTGTTTGCAAAGCATGTGTTTCCCAATTTTACCAATAGGACAACCAATAGAAAACATTTTTTGTTTATATTTTATGTATATTTCTGCTTAGGTATATATCACTACCCAGGTAGAAATCGCCAACCGTATCAAAAATATAGTACTGGCAAACCAATGCTATTTTGAAAAACCCATCGTGTTAAAAATTACCAAAGGTAGAACTAATATTGTACTAGAAAAACACAGTTGTATTTGCATAGCCAGTACCACTCTCAAAATTCTTTGCCAATATAGTTTTTACCAACATTACAACCAATTAGAAGCATTTTTTTATATTTTCTTATATTTCACACATTTAAATGTGATATATGAGATCAAGACCGAGCTGTATTGCTGCTTCTTAAATGTGTTTTATTACACAAATTTCTCAAAATTATTTTAATTTAAAGCTACTTAAAAGCACCAAATTTTTTGAATTACCAGCATTATGCCAACGGTGGCAAGTTTGCTCAAACCAACGGTTGGCAACTGTTATCAATCGAGTAACAGGACAAAACAGTCAAGATTGTGATTCCTACATTCTGCCAACGCATAACCGACCGTAGACGACGCTTTGCCAACACTGTGCCGATTGTGTTTTCTGCCTGGGTAGTTATTAGTGGCATATAACAAGGAAAATTATCTAGTTATTAGGAAGTCCTTATTATTGTATTAAAGTATTAAAGTAATGCAGAGAGTAAGACATTGTCATCACTAGTAGTGAGAAAGGTAATGACATGTCATTAACGTTTTTTTTTTTTTTTTTTTTTAATTGTTTATTTATTATTTAAATTATTAAAAGTACAATACAAAATTTATTTGTCTCGCGCCAGTAATGGCTTTTGAGACTAGTTGTCAAAAATTAATTATTCAATTGGAATATTATTTTAAAAAAAGTATATAAGCATTTTAATAAGTATAATATATGTAATTTATGTAATTTAAAAAATATAAAGTTTTATTCAAGAAGCATTTCAATATTTTCTAATAGAAAGTCATTTATACGTTTTTTAAAAATTGATAACCGACTACAACTTGTTATGTTATTGGGAATACCGTTAAAAAGTAAACTTCCTGCATATTCTATTCTCTGCTTGGTAGTCTCCAATCTGCACCTTGTAGTTCTGAGATTTGCTGCATTTCTTGTATTAAATCGAGTTTGATGATTTTCTAATTTAACAGTTCTGTAACCTATGTTATTAACTGATTTGTAAACATAATACAAAAGTTGTTTTTGATATAAACCATTAATTGGCAAAATAGTTTTGCAATATTGTTTATACAAAGATACAGTATTGTGTCTAAGATTAAGATTAAATATACATTTAAGAGCTTTATTTTGCATTGTTTGCAGCGATTTCAATTCGTTGCTCTTTTCCATGCATAAATTATCGCAAGGTACTCTAAGCGGCTGTGTATAGTAGCTTGATATATCAACATTTTCGTCTTTGTGCTTAATTTCCTTTTTAACTTTAACAGAATTCCAGATGCTGAGGCAATTTTAGATTTCAAATATTTAATATGTGCATCCCATGCCAAGCTGCTCTTTAGCATTATACCCAAGTATTTGATTTCATGTTCCTCTTTGACTGATTGACCATCTACGAAAATGCTAAGATCATTATTTACAAAGTTTGAGTGCGGTCGAAAACGTAACAATTTGGTTTTATTTGCATTCAAAACCAAGCGATTTAACCTCGCAAATTCAAAAATTAGGCAAGAATATCTCTCCATGTTAGTTTTAAGAACAAGATTATATTTATAAGGATAAAATATAGAAATATCATCGGCAAACATCACGATTTTACCAAAGAGGCCAAGATTATTTATATCATTCAGATATATCATAAAAAGGAGAGGCCCTAAAACACTGCCCTGTGGAACTCCACAATTTACATCAGCTACCAAACTTTTATCACCTCCAATTTCGACATATTGCTTCCTATTTGTTAAAAAACTTTTAATCAATTTCAACTCATTGCCTGAAACACAGTAATATTTTACCTTTTCAATCAATATCGTGTGATCAACAAGGTCAAAAGCTTTGCTAAAATCATAGAAAATACCAGCAACGCCATAAAAAACCATCATCCAGACCTTCGCAGATTGTATTTACAACATCAACAACCGCTTCATCCGTTCCAGTGCCTTTCATATAGCCAAACTGATTTTTGTACAGTAAAGATTCATCTTGAAGATATTCTAGAAGCTGGGAATGAATTATCTTTTCAAATACTTTATCTATTGTAGATAACAATGATATTGGCCTATGTGTTTCAACTGTATTTGAATGTGGAGATTTCGGTATAGGAATTATTTTGCTTAATTTTAGTACATCTGGGTATATAGCACAGCGTTTCATAGAGTTAAAAATGCTTGCAAGGGAATTAGATAAAGTTTGAGAGCAAAAAAGAAGTAATTCAGAGGAAATATTATCATGGCCTGAGCTTTTTGATCTTTTCAAACTTCCTATAATGTTCTCTACATCATTTGATGTCACATCCTTTAAAGAAAATCGTTTATTATGCTGAATCAGTGTTCTTAAAGAGTTACAATTATCTTCAGGATACTTTTCAATACTATCCCTTAATGAATTGACAATATTAATATAATAGTCATTAAAAAGAGTAGCCTTTATTTTATTATCATTCACACGTTCCCCATCTGAATCTATCACATCCACTACTTTTCTTTGAGCACGTCCCGTTACATCATTTAAAAATCTCCAACACTTTTTTAAATCACCTCCAAAACTTTTTAATTGGTCTTCATAAAATGTATTCATAGAACCTCTTGTTGCTCTTTTTATGACTCTGCTTATCCTCTTCAGTCTATCGTTAACTGTTACATCATGCTTATTTTTCTTTCTCATCCTCAAAAGCTTCTTTTTAACTTCCATCAGAGACCATAAGTTCTTATTCACCCAAGGTGCAATATCGCCTTTAATGAATTTGTTTTGTCTGGTTTCGGTTTGTACTTATCGAAATCGCATTATTTACAGCATTAATTAAACTAGTAGTCATTTCTGAAGAATCATAACCACTATAAGTATTTTGAAGATAGTTGCTCAGACAATTCTTTACCAGTTCGTAGTCACATTTAACTTTAACTTTCTCAAACATAATATTTTGATTAATTTTTGCATATTTTAATCTGCAGATAATAAGATTGTGATCAGTTAAGTTACATTCAACTGAGTCAATTGCTATATTTTCAGAAATATTACTGAAAACATGATCAATACAGGTGCTACTTTCTGGTCTTGTTATAAGCTTATGACAATTTTGAAGTTATAAGTCTGATATAAATTTATTAAATCCTCTGCCTGCATACTGCCAATCAAATCAATATTATCATCACCAACGATTATGGATGGGTTGTGAGCAAATCCGTTAATTTTGTTATCTAGGGTTTCCAAAAAACTCTCAATTTTGCATTTCTGCGTTTCTACACTAGTTTGTGTTGCTTTTTTTTTTTGCAACTGCCCAATTCAACGGCGAAAAACGTGTTTATTAACGTCGAAACTTGTTAAAATATAAATTTTCGTGCAACGGAAAATAACGAAAGATCCGTTTTATCAAACAGTCTATACTTAATAGCTCAATATTCAAGAGAAGCAGGTACATTGAAACATTTTTTTTTAAATGCAGCTTTTCGGCTATCGTAAGAATTTCTGTAAGCATACTGGTCGGCGGATTACTCAAACCAATAACAGATTTCGTTCTACTTGGATTAAGCAAGGTTCCGTGAAATCCTAAAATCAGACATGGCCTTTCACTTTGCTCTAGTCTTCATATCCGATATACTCGTCATGACACAGTTTCACTAGAATAACTAACAGCCGACCCAAAGATATTTCTCGCACACTTATAGCTAACTCGTATCCCAACGTCAATTGGAACCATGCCAGCCTGGCTACCAAAGAGAGCCCTCTTTGATCATAATAAAATTCGGCTAGGCGAAAAAGCGGCCCACTCTCATGTCTAGTGATTAAAAATTGGGTTCAAAAATCACCTATTTTTCTTTTTTAGAGTATTTTGAATTCTTTTACAAAAATTTCAGACAAATGGGGTACCAAATGAAATAGTTTTTGGAGACGCATAAACTGTTATGCTAAATATAACTTTTTTTGTTATTAAAAAAAAGGGTTTAGGTTTCAGTAAAAATTTGTAAAAATTGCGTTTTGTTAAAGACTTGCAGCTGCATTAAGCTATATTAATGCCCATTAATTTTAATCGATTTCCTTGAAATTTGTTCTTCAGTTTCACATTATAACACTTATGGCGCTTAAAAACAAATTCCAAGGAAAATTATATGCCTAAAGAGCTTTTTAAAACGTTAATTACGAAAAAGAACATCCACAGAATACAATTGGAATGGTTCCACCCTATGGTAACCCTTTAAATTCATCGATGAAAATGCTTAATAATATGCACTTTGCTTTTTTTGCTGGGCAGTGGATAGTACACGGCTGTTGGACCCCCTTCTCACTCGAAAATATACCTTAAGGTGAAAAGAGCACTTGGAACATTTTTAATCCATTCCTCTGTATTTCTCTTCCAACAAATTATATCGACAATGATACCTAGGTACTTTACCCTGTTCGAAAGTTGAAAAGTGGCTGCATCTAGTCTATAAAGAACAGACCACTCCAGGGTTTATTTCCTTATTAACCGTTTAATTTAATAAATGTTTATTAAAATAGTTCCTACAAATACAATTTTTGTAACATGTTTTCCTTGGAACTTTGTCAGTCAAACAAAGGTTCAATAGAGAAATAGTTTTGTTTAAGCTTGATAGTTTTAATTGGTTTATCAATACATTTTTTGATAACAAAACTTTCATTTAAAAAAACCAAAATATTTGGTTTGCAATTTTCATTAAAAAAAAAAAAATACATCAAAATACCGATTTCTTATAAATATAAAAAAGCTCTATTTTTAAAGGAAAAAGCTAAAATAAGCTTTATATTTAAAGAAAAAAAAGGAAAAAGTAGTTAATACTTACAAAATTAGCTAAAATAAGCAAATATCAAACAATAAGCTAAAAAAAAGATAAAACATCAGAGAATGCCTTTTTGTGCATGTTTTCACTCATGTCTCTTATCAAAGTATATGAACAAACTCCGAATCTGTATTCAATGTTATATTCCGATTCATAGTTATTTTAATTTGTGTTAATCAAATTACTTTATTATATAATTTATAGTGCTAATAAAGGAAAACAATTAAAATACAATAATAAATCCAGAAACTTAACTAAATCCTAAAGAAATTTATTTTCGCACATAAATTAACCAAAAATATCCCCCAAAAAACAATAGACTCCACGTAGAAAACAATTCCAGAACACAGAAAAGCCACAGTTAAACAGAAAGCAAAAAAAAAAAAAAAACTGATGAATGAATCCCTTTTTTAAAACGCCCCTAAGCTATATGGACACCAAAAGTTTTACCATATATATAAATACTGACCAAAAAAATCCGAACACACACTCATACACAATATTTACACATACAGTTGAGGGGCAAAAAAGAATATGTGAAATAAAAGAACGATAGACCAGTGAATCTGTTCATATAGACAGACAATACATGTATGAAGTGAAATAAATAAATTGCTGGCAATTACTGCGTTAACAAGTTTTATTGACTCTTAAATGTTATTTTTTCGTCATGTCTATTAATGTCTACAACATTAAACAAAAAAACAGAACAAGGCAACAATATATAAAAATCCCCATATATGAGAAAAGACCCAAAAAACAAAACCAACAAAAGTTCCTCTAGAATACACAGTAGGGTATTTCATAAATATTTTGGAAATAATTCAGCGATTTATTACTGGCTGATCGGAATGCGATTTAATACTGGCTGAATGAATTTAATGAATGTAATATCAAGCTTAAGTTTTAAAGAAGGCCTCACTAGATCTAGACTCCATATTAGGACACCTGTGGTATTCAAAAATTTTGAAAGTTTGCCAAATTTGCATTTTAATTATTTCTGTAATCAGCTTGTAGTAGTCAATAATAAATACGCTTACTCCATTTGGTTTATCTCTTAAAGTGCATAAGTTATACGCATTTGAAACCCAAAAAGTTGGCGTTTTTGTTATAAACTGATCCGTTTTTTTGCAAATGAAAAATTAAAAAAAAACTGTTATCCAATTCTGTTGAAACTTGCCACATAATATTTAATGAAGATGCGAAAAATTTGCAAAAATATTCGGTTAACATTTAGACATA
Organism: Delia radicum; assembly: GCA_021234595.1. Classification (NCBI taxonomy): domain Eukaryota; kingdom Metazoa; phylum Arthropoda; class Insecta; order Diptera; family Anthomyiidae; genus Delia; species Delia radicum. The sequence continues at coordinate 128,716,029 of CM037854.1, forward strand.
GTTTATATTACTTATATTCTTGAAGAAGTGTCTGCTCTTGCACTTCCCACAGAGAGAGACAAGACATCTCCATAGAATGTCCAGACACTACCGAATGCCTTAAAGAATAACATAGCGCCCCGCAGCTGATAATATTGCAGCTGAGTTGCTGAAGGCTGATCCCCAAATAACAGCGCAACTACTGCTACCCCCATATCGTGAAGTTCTATCAAACTGGGGGAACTAGATTCACAACTTAAGGAAGGTATTATAGTCAATTTCCCTAAAAAAGGTGACCTTACCTACTGCAGGAACTGGAGAGGCATCACAATTCTTGGCACAGTTAACAAGATAATAGCGCATATTATAAATAGACGAGTATCAGATGCTGTGCTCCCTGATCTTAGACCAGAGCAGGCTGGTTTCTGGCCACACAAATCTTGTGTCGACCATGTCAACAGTCTGCGAATAATCATCGAGCACATCCGCCGAATGGCAATCTCCCCTCTATATGATATTTATAGACTTCGAAAAGGCGTTCGACACCTTGAGCCACCACGCAATATGGAACGCACTTGCCTGTAAAGGTGTGCCACTTAAGATTATTACGCTAATCCAGTCCTCGTACAAAGATGTTAGATGCCGAGTTGTCCTCGACAACGCACTAAGCAACAGTTTTAACGTGATAACTGTACTCGACGTCGTTGTAGGAAATGCAACTCAGGCAAATAGGGGCATAAGATGGGGACATCTAGAGAGCCTAGAATATGCTGACGACATCTTATCCCACAGTTATCGCCACATGTCTGCTAAACTGAAAGCCCTTGAGAATGAGGCTTCAAATATAAAGAAGAGCAAGGTCTTGCGGTACAACACCCTTTACACCACTAAATTTAAAATACAGAATATTAAGCTAGAAGAAGTTAATACATTCTGTTATCTTGGCAGCATACTAACAAAAACCGGCGGCTGCAGTGATGATATAGCCTTTCGAATCTAACCAGTCATTTGGTATCTTACGATCTGTATGGAAATCTACTACCATCACGAAACGTACTAAAATCAGTATATTATAATATACATTAAAAATATTTTGGCCCCAACACCATTTCCAATACGCAACTATGGGAGAAAAACATACCAACGACCCCAATCCACATTGATATTCTTCATCGTAAATGGCGCAGGATTGGTCAGAAGCTCCGCAGACCACAGAATGACACAACAAAAGCTGCTATAGATTGGAAATCCCCATGGAAATACGCGAAGAGTTGGACGCCCATCTCACACCTGGAGACGGCAACTTGAGCTTGAAATTAATCAAAGCGGCCTAAGCTGGAGAGAGATAAAACATTTTGCATCAAGAAGAAGCGAATGGAACGATTTCGTTGTGGCCCTTTGTTCCTCTTAAGGAACCATAGGACATTATATATATATATATTCTTGAAGAAACTTTTAACCAGGAGGCAAAGAGTCTGCTACCCTTTTTGACAAAAAAAGTACAAAAATTACGTTTTTTTATAATTTTAAACTTTAGAGGCATTTTATTTTAATCGCGAACCAGATATTGCATAGATTTGTTTTGTTTAATTAAATAACTTGTTGTCAATATCATAACGCTTATCAAACGGCAATCGGATTTGATTTGCCTTTTTCATTGGCAAAAAAACGGACTAGGCTATTGCCAAAATGCAAACTTTTGGTTTGCAATCGCATAACTTATGCACTTTAAGAGATAACCGACATTGGTCAATGTAATGATTGTTGGCCATTACAAAGAGATTACAGATGTGTTTAATTTTTGCGTTTATTAAATATAAAATTGCCAAGCTCTTAAAATGTTTGAATAAAATAGGAGTCCTATTTCGAAGTCTTATTGATCAGCTCCTGCTAGCTTAATCTTGAAATTACGTTTGTTTAGGCACTGTGAAGTTTCATAGCCTGTAAGAAATGACTGTATGATTCTAAAATATTTGTGAAACACCCCACTGTGTAATGTATAAAATACGAGGATAGAGACTACAAAATAACAACGTCAATACATGTATGATGATAAAATACAATAAACAAAGACAATGTAAGCCCCAGCCAGGGAAAGCTTGAGCCGCGATATTATGTTTGTTTACAGTCAATGATGTACTACAAAATGATTGTGTAATATGGACACATGTTACCCACTAACGTACCGACAGACAACGGGAAAGACAAAATCTATATATGATTTAAGTGGAAACGTGTACAACACCTACCTTTGATTACCGACTCCCCAAGTTATGGGTTGCTGTAGCCATTCATACATAAATGGGGAAGCTTATTCAAACAGAAATGACCAATTTGTGTGTCAGTCATATAGTGGAGCAAAATTTGGCATGCACTCAAAAAAAGTCCGTAAACTCAAAAATTGTAGAAAAATTATACTTAAGTTAATTATTTGCCCAAAATCAAAAAAAATGTTTGTGATCCTGAAAAAAAATAATTGACAATGCATTAAAAAATATAAAAATGTGCATACATTGACGACATGAATTAATTTAATATGTGAAATAAAACATAAACAAATATATCTTTCAGCTGCTTACATTCATGTTGTCTAAATGATGACAATTTGAATGAAGCCAAATGATGTAGATAGTTCCACATAATTGAGGGTTAAAATGTTCCATGAATAAGTTCTACTGCAAATTTTACTAGGGATTGCTGAAGACAAAAAATGTGTTCAGAAATAAAAAATCTTGAAAATTTTTAAATGAATTTTTCGCATTTGTAAAATGCTGAATGCTGTATTAAATGTAGTGCCAAAACTTCGTGTGCCATAGGGAATCACACGTGACTTATCTTTATCGTGAGTGATAAATAGGTAAAGGTGAAAATACATTTGTGCTGATGTTTATAGATTGACTAATTTTTAGGATTATTTATTCAACATACATTTTTATAATTATACATTTATTTTTAAATTCGTTAAAAGTAGCCATAATCATGTCTAATCATGCCAATTTTTTATACTAAATCTAAAAACCATTCCACCAAATAGCCTTGCCAAATTTCCGATAAAACATCATTAAGGGTTCTGGCCAGAAAATCCTTAACATAGCGACATTGTGTTACGGATCAGGGAAAATTTTCAATCAAACGATCATACAGAATCAGCATTGGTGAGACTATCTACATAGGCCAAAGAGAACTATGTAGGAGTCAAAATGGCGAAAATCAAACATGTTTGTTTAAAAAGGAAATGAAGGAGGTGAAGTAACTGGGTGTCGTTTCGGAATCTAAACTTTCCTGGAATACCGCAGCCAGAATTAAATAAGACTTATGTGATTTCTTAAGATGTAGGAGGACTTTTGGGGGAGTTCCCAGTAAACATTTTTCGTGTTTTTAGAAGCAGGATAAAACAAATGCGCTGAAATAAGTGCTTACTATTATGTTGTTCGTATAAAAATAGACAAAAAAATTCGGCCTGATTACGGTTGTCGTAGTCGTAGTGAAAATTTGTCGTTTTTAAAAAACGGTATTACGTTTGTCGAAAAGTACGAATGCACAACACTGCTAGAAAATCTATTACAATTTCCGTATTACGGTTGTCGTTTTCGACTGTCAAAATGTATAAAAACAGTCGTCTATTTTATTTCTCACTACAGATTTAAAAATTCTTAAAAATGCAAATTTTAATGAAATTTTAATTAAATTTAAATACTTTTAGAATAAAAATTATAGCACGGAAGCTGTTTGCAAAATTGGAGGACGTTTAGGGTAAAAAATATAATTGGTCAAAATCTGGAACAAGTGCAGTTTAGAAACATAACTACGATTACTTCAAAACTTTTACCCCAAAAACTATTTTTGAGCTGATTTAAAGAAACAAAATATTTGTAGTCGCCGGCGCCCCCTTGCGGCTGGGCTGGGCATTAAAGTTGAAAAAGTTTTTTTAAGTATCTCAAAAAGTACAAGTCCGTTTATAACAATATGCATGTTGTATGAAAGCTCTTTTAAATGGCTTTTCAATGGTGTACAATATGTCAATATAAATTAACCCATTAAATAATTTTATTATTTTTACTTTAGTTTTTAGATAAAATGTGCTTTTTATTCAAAAATTGGCCTGCGTAAGTACTTAATAAGTTTATAGAAATGGATAGCCGGATTTATAAGCTTTCTTTGAGGTACAATATAACCACATTTCTCTTGTAACAAAAAAAATATCAAAGGTTAAATTTAGACAATGTGGATTTTTTGTTATTTTTTCACCTTTAATCTCTTTTTTATTTTAAAAGATATAGTAGTCCATTATACCTTTAATGAAAGCTTGTGAAATTTT